>NW_024121654.1:14108681-14537706 GCF_016745375.1 Pimephales promelas
GGGTGTTAATTTCAGGCCCTGCTCACTCGTACGAATTCGTACAATTTGTCTAACCCACGTGTTGGGTAGGTTCAGGGGCAGGGACAGGGGTAGGTAATTCGTACGAATTCATATGAATTGGCCAATTCGTAAAATATGTACGATTTAGCAAAAATCATACTAATTCATACGAGTGAGCTTGTACGAATTGTTACGAATTAGCCACCTCGTAAAATTCGTACGAATTCCCATGAGATCGGGTTGGAATATTTGTTTCAAAAAGGGCTCTGATTAAATGATAAATGATATTCTTAAATAATTATGTTTTAGTATAAAATCAAACTGTGTAACTTTATTGTAATTAGTTACTATTTGTTTGTTTTCAAATTCTCTAAATTATGATTGGCTTGGTTTGGCAAGCTACAGTTTCAAAGAAGCTTCCCCAACACTGCTTATAAACAGAAGATTTGTTGGCTGCATGTGCTCAAGTTGTTCCGTCTGGAATCACATTCATGTTGGAATGCAACAACCTTGATCAAAGCTGATAAAGCTGTCATTTTTGAAATGTGTGTTTGGCCAAATAATCATTTAGCTGTGTTCACTTCACCAATATCAGATGCTTTTGGTCAGCAGTAGATAGAGCTGGGACGGACCACAATCTTCCATTCCTTCAGTCCAGCTGTAATTTTCTTTAATGTGATTTGGCCTTGTATGCCTGAGTCAATTTGCCTGCAGGCAGTGAGGCACCTGAATCATTTATACCAAGCAGCTGGCTGTGGCATGAAGGTGCAGAAAAGCTCCCCCAGGCACGCTTATTCTGCAGAATCAGGAATTTCGTAGGCGTTAAATCGTGCGGCTTGTGCACCAACTTGTTGCATTTCACCTGCAGCCACCTTTGAGTAAAGCCTCGCGTTGGAGGACGACATTTCAGCGCACAGCTTGCCAATTTTCCTCGCTGAGTAATGCAACTCCACGTGGACTTTTGGAGTCAAAATCTTTTGGCTGTGTTCACTTTACCTCTGATGACCCCCTCGGAATACTGTAATTTTCGAACTTTAATAGCTGGAAGATATCAATCACAAGGCATTATGAGTTCAAACCTTTTGGGAAGTTTTATTAATTGAGAGCTGTATTGGTTCCACATGCGTTTAAGAGGTATGTGGCAAGAGCGAGAGGACTGTCACAATGGGGGGAGATGGAGGAGGGCTGAATTCTGCAGCTTGTGCAGGAGTGTTTTAGATAGAATGAGGGAGTGAAGGGGTGATTTGGGGAGTGAGAAAGGAAAAAAACTGAGGGAGTGCATGACATTCTTAGTGCATCTGGGCAAAATAAGCAGTCAGCGAGTGAGCATGTAGGACAGAAATAGGAAGGATGAGCGTTGAAAGAGCACAGGAAAGGAAGACAGAATTTATTAAAGGACAGAAAAAGCAAGTGAGAAGCAGAGGAAAATGGAGAGAGCATCCAACCAGGAACGCAGTCTTGGCTTGCTGTGAAGTGTCAAGAAGGATGGAGGGAGGAATGCAAGGAAGGTGGATGAGATTAAACGGCAGAGAACGAGAAACTGATCCCTAACGGCAAGAGTGACGACCGACGGTGGAAAAGAAGAGACGGAACTAGGAAGAGAGACATCAATTAATCATATCCTGGACCTGTAAACGCAAGAATTGCTCGCTGTCATCCCCAGAAGGGGGCACAGAAGCGTGCGAACGCGAGAGTGTGGGAGAATCAGGTGGTGTGGTGGGACAGCCAGGATCCCTCCAGAATGAGTGACACTCTCGCACACACCCTCCCACACACAAACACGCGCTCCCTCATGGAGGATCCAATGCAGCTGCGAGATCCAGGCGCTGCCGAGGATATGAAGGTGAGTGCCTAGCTCCAGCTAACTCCGGCAGAGAGGTATCAAAGCTGGGTGCTTTTCTCTGGGGCTCAAGAGCTGGATGCTAAACGGCTGAACGTTTCCTTCAGGGGTTGTTTTATCTGCCATCGCACCTTCTTCTGTGTTTGAACTCACTGCATTTTGGGCTTGTGGTGTCTGGCATGCTGTGTTTGTATTAACTGACATGGGATCTTGTAAGTGTAAGGGGAGACTCTTGTGAATTAAGCTTTATTTAATGTTTTAAATCTATTTGACATGTTTCCTTTAAAGGGATAGTTTACCCAAATTCATTTACGCACCTGTATGAACTTTGTTTTGCAGAACACAAAGAAGTATGTTTTCATGTTTTTGCCCATACAGTGAAAGTCAATGAGGTTCAAAACATTGGACCCTTTTGACTTTCATTTTATAAAAACAAAACTTCTTTGACATCATTTTCCACAGAGTAAAGTCAGTAAAAAAGCGAGAAAAATTCGAATTTTCGAATGAACTATCCCTTTAAAGGATCTGTGTTTTTATAGTAAGAAGGATCTGGCTATTTTTGAGCGGTTATCAGTTTGTGGGATGTGGTTTTCCAGAGGGAGCATCAGGAAGTCATATGACAGACGCTGTGTTTGCCAATTGAATAAATGTAACATGCACTGTTAATTGCTCACTTTGATAATAAGTATAGATGCAGTGTCTGCCAACACCATAAAAATACAGCGTGTTATAGAGGCTTCCATAAACACGAACAATACACACGCCTTACTTTTTTTGGGAAATAGGCTCATTTTACAACTCCCGTATATATTTTTTCCTACTATGGAAGTCAATGGGACCAGAAACTGTCTGGTTACTGATATTCTTCTAAATATCAGAAAATCGGCTGAATGGATTCGAAAACGGTAAAACTCAACTGTTTAACTCTGAGGGAGTTGTAAAATGAGCCTATTTCCAAAAAAAAGTGCACTACCCCTTTAAAGGAATGTTTCACTCAAAATCAATCATGTCATCCTGTATGACTTCTGTGGAAAATAAAATACTGTATGTATACCCCCCCACCCCCCATATACAGTGAAAACCAATGGAGTTTAGTGTTGTTTTTGGACCCCATTGACTTTCATTCTATGGACAAAAACAGTTTATTTTGAAAAATAAATTATTCAGACAGAAAGTCATGATGTAAAGTGAAATGATGACCGAAAATGTATTTTTAGGTGAACTGTCCCTTTAAGGTATCTTTCAGCTGTGGTTTTGCGGTTTCATTAGTTCGATTCTTGTAGCATCATCATAGAGCTGTATCATGACATTGTTGAAGTTTAAGGAAATTGGTTGGGATAGTTATGTGCCAAGATGTCTCTCGGCTGAGAAAGTCAAAGGAATAAATCAACACCAGCAGAAAACCACTTCAATGCAGTGCTATTTTTATTTCATAATGCGAAGCAGGATGAACCAACACCCATGATTTTGGTCTAGAAACGCATTTTAATTTCTTTATGCTTTTAAATCTTGATTAGAAGGGCGTTTTTCTGAGTTAAAATACTGCCAGTAGACTTTTAAAAAAGACATGAGCCTTAAAAGTAATCTTTTTCTAAGCTTTGATTTTTCCTGTGAATCCTGCCGGAGCCCCTCCTCCATCCGTTTCCTCGCTGAGGCTGTTAGGACTGACAGTTGTATCTATTGATGTGTTCTAGCTGGAGGTGTTCTGATTACCCTGCTAACTGCCAGCTTCACTTAATCCTCTGGAGATTCATGATGGCAAAGCCATAGAACAACATCATTGTGGCTAATCCACTGCCTGTCTGACTGATGTAATGTGGACGTTGCACATGCACAATGGCATCAGGGTCCTCGGCGGTTACGGTGACGCAGAACACAAACAAGTTTTCTTTTCGGGCCTGTGCCAAAAGGCAAAAATCGAGGCAAAAATCTGAGGAAGTCCGGTTCAAGAACGTTAACCTACAGTCGGTGGACGCCGTCATCCCGAACCACGTCTCGGCTCTGTGTTTGCTTCTAGTAGGGGGTTGCCTGGAAACGTTCCGTTGCAGAGTTTCAAAATGTTTTTGTTTGAGAGAGTATTCATTTCAGGTTCTCCCGCATTTCCCAGCCAAGAGAAGATGTTCCAAACGGGCCTGGCTTAGTCTATTGTTTTTCGAATTTGGAATAAAAAGCACAACCATTATAGATGATTTTGAAAGGCTAAACATTTACTTTCTGCAACTGGCTGTATTGGAAATCATGTATCACAGTCATTCTTTATTAGTCTAAAACATTTCTCAAGTTTGACTGCATCATATTGTATGTCACGTCGAAATACTCAAATTAAATGAAACTATATCAAGTGAATAATCATGTGACAATAGCGCACTGAATGCAGAGCACAAGGCTAAAAGATTTTTGGACTGCGACCATCAGGCTTTGTGCATTAAGCTGGTCATAAACAGAGGCTTAACCATTGGCGCTATGAGATGCGGTACTTAGGATAGTGGGTTAAATTTAAAGGACAAGTCTGACAACTCACATTATGGACACTGAAACAGAAACAATTTAGTGTGTGTCTGTGATGTATGCACACGGTACATTATATTATCTTCATACTGGAAATATATGTGTGTGGCTATTATATACATACACTCAAACCAAAAAGTATTCAGACACCTTTAACATTTCTCACATTATCTCACAGTTTATTTGCTAAAATATAAGAACTCAGGGTTATCAAATCAGCCAAAATTTCACTGGTTTTGGCCACCCTTCTGTTAGACTGTCTCACTAATGAACTAGGTTGAATAGCTGTCAGCTGTTAAATTTAAGTACACAATTTAGATCAACCAATTACCAAGCAATGCTTAATTTTGACCTGACCAAAAACGTGGTCAGGTCAAAATGTCTGAAAAATTTCGGTCCCAAATATTTTTAAATTACTGGTAGTCCATTGTATAAAGACTTTTTGGGCATAATATGTCAGTTTACTTTATTTTGCTATCCTCACTAAGATAAATGAACTATATTGTCCTGCACCCAGTTTTAAAAAAGACAATTAAAAAAGTAATCTTTTTCTGATCTATGATTTTTCCAGTGAATCCTGCTGGAGCCCCTCCTCCATCCGCTTCCTCGCTGAGGCTGTTAGTAATGACAGATGTATCTATTGAACTATAGTTCAATAGATACAACTGTCCCATAAATGAACTATAGTGTCCTGCACCCACTAATAAAAACATAAAAAAATATATCTGGAGTCTAAATAATTTTTGGTTTGACTGTATGGCCTATATACAGTATATATATATTATATATATATAGGAATAAATATAATGAAAAAAAAAATGAATTAAATATATTTATAACATTTTAGTAACAATAATTTAGGTTAATATTATCTGTTAATATTATTTAATTGACCAGATCTAACTTGAACTAATTATAAACAGTCAAGTACTAAACTGGAACAAATGTATTGCTCATTGTTAGTTATTTATCCAGTAGGTTCTATTCAGGAATCTTTTGGTATGCAGTCTATATGCTGGTTTAGAAATGATCTAGTGTAATGTGGCCTCTTGAATGGAAAGTGAGTTATTAGGTTGTCTTCGTTTAATAGCTAAGTCATTGATATTTTGAAACTGAACGCACGGACGGACAACATTTGTACATGAGATGAGCTGCTCACCCTGACTTGATCTCACAGGTGTCCTGACTCTTTGCACCATATGTTCACCCTTTAGCCATGTTACTTACTGCCACTGTACTGCCACCTAGACCTTTCCATCAACATGATTAATGACCTTGTCTGTCTAATGAGAGCCGTACCAGAGTTTAGTTTCACACGTCCTTTCCCTTTCCCACTTTCTCTTGTTCTGTGTTCAGATGGATCCTGTTCAGAAGGCAGTGATCAACCACACCTTTGGAGTCCCACTGGTGAAGACCAAACGGCCAATCATTTCCTGCAATGTCTGCCAGATCCGTTTCAACTCTGAGGTGAGGCATCTGATATTGGACTGTTTGATATGTGGCTTAATCAAATGGCTTGTGTTATTGAAGACATGAAATCGTGAATAGATTTCTTAGATTGAGTTTTCAATGTAATGTGAGTGTTATGTTCATGGTGCAGAGATACTTTGCACACTCTGCTTTCTAGTCTGGAAATAGCCAATGGCAAATCCTCTTTGAAGTACTGTATCCGCACAGCATGTCAAAGTGAATGATTACAGGATGAAGCCTTTTTCTTTCTGTCTGCGATTAAAAGAGTTTTAAGAACATCTCTCAATATACAGTAATGTCCCAATTATAAGATATTATTTCCACCAGGAAATCCTAGAGAAACCTTAGAAACCTTCCTACAAAAACAACATTACATTTTAGACTTGCAAGATTCCTATCGCACATTTTGCAGTTCCAATATTCCTCGCGCATCAATGAAAGCAATTATGTTAGTAGTTTATGCTATACGCTTGTTTGGGGGGAAACTTAAGCCAGATATATTCTGGGCTGAATTCAGTTGCAGCTGTGGCAGACATTGTGACATGTGTGAGATTAGTAACAGAGCAAGACCGGGGAGTGTCCCACTAGCCTGCGCTATTTTTACGGACGAGAACTGTAATCATGGACAGAAAGTGGCTTTCTTGGTGTGAGCCTGTAATCTTGGGCCTCCAGTCGAGCAGATGTATGGCCTTCTTTAAACCACATCCACAGACAATGAAAAACAGGGAGAAGATGGAGAGGCCAAGACTGCATGTGAAGACCTGCGTAAATAGCTGTTAGCCCAGCTCGCTTTTAATGATTTATGGGGAGAGGTTTTGAGACAAGTCAGCAATTCTGTGAAACAATTGGACTTAAAGATGTATACTGCAGTTATTTCCATCATCTAATGTTGCTTTGTTTTGGTTCATAGTAAATATCCTAGACGGTTGTTAGTTCAGCTATAAATTCCATATCCCAAAGTGCCACCCAAAGATGCCTTTAGTTTACAACCTAGTTCATGACGCTCAAGTCAAACGAGTTTGACACGTACTGTACAAGTGTGCTTGTAAATAATAGTAATGCGTGCTGTTCAATAAACCATAAGTACTTGACTACAGATTAGACATCTCTGACACCTGCAGCTGTCCTGGTTTGTAAAAGATAGGCATATAATTTCAACACCCCTGCTTTGCATTTAACTACACACTCACACATGTCATGTTTTCATGTTTCATGGCTACTTTCTATAGACATAAGGATGTGTATATTCTATCCCCTTACACTAAGGCTACCCCTAAACCTACACATGACAGAAAACTTTCTGATTTATAAGTTGTTTTCCTCATGGGGACCAAAACATTTCCACACAAGGACAAGGAATTTGGATATTGCCATCTTTGTGGGGATCCCATATTGTAGGGTTTACAAGAACAGACACACACACATTTATTTATAGCTATCTAAATGGGGACATTCCACAGACGTAATGATTTTTATACTTTACAAACTGTATATTCTATCGACTTATACTAACTCTACCCCTAAACCGATACATCACATGAAAAAAAATGCATTTTTACATTTTTTAAAATACCTTTAATTACTTTGTTTATACCACATTTTCAAATGAGGATGTCCCTAAAAGGGTGGATTTTGGAGATTTTGTCAGGTTTTTGGTCACTTCTGGATACAAATTTGACCCCAAACTATAGCTAAGGAGGTACACATACACATACACACACACACAGCCACATAACCACACACACAACCACATGGCACTTCAAGTGTTCACGGCGTCAAATCAGTTGTGAGCGAAAAACGGAGATCAAAAGAAAAGACATGAAACAATTGCAAGTTTGTATGTTTTCTTAGAAATCGTGCTACTTCTTTCATGCATTGTTGCACTGGAAATGATTCAGCTATGTTAGGAGATAACATTTACAATGCCATGTTTCATTAAATGGTTTCACTGAGCAACGAATCTACATTTTCTTCCTCTACTATGCTGAATAAAGCAACGCATTTGTTCCTTGAAAATATCTAATCCCTCGCCTCCTTCCCATCATCATTTCACGCTCCATTATGGATTCATAGATTCCACACCCCCCAGTGCCGATAACTGAGGACATTTGTAGAGGAAAAAGCAGACTATTGGCTGCCAGCAAGTGTTATCTGATGCATTCATCAAACTAAGAGCTCAGACTTGTGTTATGCTCTGCTGCCAGTGTCCCTCTGTCCCTTTCACTCTAGCGCAAGATGGAGGTATAACCTTGCCGCGCTGCAGAAGTGATGTCACCATATTGTGTCACTGTTGCTGCAGGACGGGGTTGAATGCGTGTACCTCCCACTCACAGAGCTGCAGTGGCCCAACGATGTCGCACAATTTCCGTCATTCACTGGCTGGTTTTCCATCACTAGGGCAAATTAACCTTCCTTCCGTGTGTGTGATGAGCGTTGGGAAATAGCCACAGCTGTCAACCCTCCTCATGCAACCTTTTCCCATTTTGGTGTGGTAATTGTATTTATGTTGGTGTATGTTGCGTTACATACTGTTCACACATGGTTCAATGAGACTGGGACAATCTGGTCTCTGTGTCCTTGGAAAAGTTCTTCATGCTTCCTGTTTTTCCATCGTGGTGCTTAGAAGAATTAATCTTGTGCTCTCAAAACCAACTCATCTCTCTTGAAAAACCCTGTGCCATCTGGGCGAGAACTTTCCTCATTTCCTTATTCTATAGATAGCGCTGCATTCATACCAGCACTTCATTCTCATTGGCACATTTTGGATTTAGCTTGGTACTTGATTTGTATTCACATCTAATGGCTGATGTATTCTTCTCACATAATGCATGCCCTCTCTTGTAAGTCACTTAATTATGAAAGAATTAACTGAGAATTTCAATGAATGAGTTCTGTATGTGGGTACAAATTGGATTTGTATTGCTAATAGTTGAATTTGAGTTAGGAACTAGCTACAAACTGGTTGTTAAAAATAAGTTCATTTCTAAAGGATGATAGTGTCATTTTATCAGTTATTCTTTTTTAATTTCAGAACTGAATGATGCTCAGGTGCATTCTCATTGATGCTTTATTTCGCCAGTGCGGGCGGACCACCATACAAAAATACTCAAGTCAGAGAACTCTACTACTATTCGGTGTCTGTCGACGCAATGGCGCTGCTGAATCTACGGCATGAAAAGGACAACATGGCATCATGACTTTTGCGTAAACATACATGTTATCTATATGCATTTTGAGCCATCCGAGTGTATGCGTGTATGTCTACGGCGTTAAATGTCCGAGTGATTCCGCGTGTATGTACACGCCGTTAAATGTCAGAGCGAAACGAAGCAAAATGTACAGTGGTTCTACATCTGGGAAGCGATATTTATTTTTTCCTAGGATGGCAGGGGAAGACTCATAAATGCTATTAACCCAAGTGAGGGGTAGGTTTAGGGACGGGGTTGGGGTAGGTCATATATTTATATATACAGTAATGTAACGTTAAGTCAACGGCGTTCATAAACACGCTGAAAAGCGATTATGCGTGTTGATAGCGCGCCAAAACTGGAAATACGAATTGGCGTGTCATACATGCACCATTTCATGAGATTAGTCTGAAAAGGACAACATAATCAGTCTAGTCTGATTCCCGAATCTTATGAACCTGTTCTTTTTAGTGAATCAAAATGTGCATTGCAACCAGTGTACTCTCAAACTCTCCAAGAAATGACTTCAATGGATCGGTTCTTTTTAGTGAACTCGAAAACATACCGTGTATACAGTGTTGACAGATTCCTGAATGAATGATTCTAATAAGCAGTTTCTTTTTAGAGTATCAAACGAATACAGCTTACAATTAACTGTGAGAATTTTTTCATTCATTAAACAATGTGTAAAGATGCACAGTATGAGTTTTGTCAGAAGTATTTAAAAAACAATTAAATGTTTCCTCATGTTTTCATTGTTGAGAAATTTTGTGTGTGCATATATATATATATATATATAAAGCCAATTATTTGATTTAATTTACGACACCTCTAAAAGACGGTCAATGTAAATGCATTATTAAATAATTTTATTCTTATTCGTATTCAAATATTTAAAAAAAATACAGCATTTTTATTAAATATTTAGTCCTTACTAAAAGAATTGCTAAGAGGAATTGGAAGTAGAAACTTAAAATTCTTAACTTTTACAATCCCTAGTCACAGACTGTTTAAAACAATACTTGGAATCTCCAGTATTGACTGCATTCTCTGTAACTCATGGCTGTGATTACCGCCATAGACAGTTTGAGACTGTTGCTTGCACGTGGCAATGGCATGAACTGTGTTTCTCTTTTGTTTTTGGATTTTTTTCTTCCCTGTTTCATGTCTAATCAGTTTTACATTCATTTTCATTTTTGTCTGTGTTACCACTGTCTACAAAACATATAGAGCACCTGTGCTTTAGCCCCATATACATTGGGTTTCCGCCAGAACCACATGGCTCTCTTCTCCTCTTTCCTCCTTAATCCCAGGGATCGCTGCTCTTTTAGTGCTTTTTTCCCACATCCTCCTCAGTTTCCTGTAAGTCAAGCAGCTTCTTAAAACCCCCGAAGGCTTCGATTACAGACCACCAGCTATATAGGATTCTGTCATCACCAATTACAGCCCACAACCTGCCACAACAGACAGGAAGGCCCAACCTAATGCCATTCCCTCAAGTGTACCCTAACGGTCTTAAAGGCCTATCCTAGCTGTCTTAATCTCTTTGTTCCCATGAGTCTCTGCGGGGTTTCCACGCCTCTTTTAATGTTGTGAGCCCTAGATGACACTCTGGTATGAGTCTCTTGGTCCTGCTCCCAGTGTCTGCAGCAACGGTTGTCAACTCATTCTCAGTTTCACACAACAGCTAATCCAGCCATTTAATAATCATCATGTTTGTCCTTATGGGACTGATTCAGAGGCCATGGCTGTTTTGGGAAGCGGCTGATAGTTGATCTGTTTGAAGCGTGCTGCTGGGAGGTAGGACAGATATGCATTGTGCTCCCCTGTAACGAGGATGCATCTCTGGAAATATCTCCTCGTGTGTTCCTGCTAGAGGTCAAGTCAGCATGATCGATGTGTGGACTAGATTGTGCCACATCAGAGAAGTGGAATTGTTTATGCAGATTAGAGCTTTCACAGTAGTCAACTGTCTTATGTTTCCTTTGGTTTTGCACTGTTACTGCACCGACCGCTGAGACGGCTAAATATGTCCTTTCACTTAACACTGGTCTCATTCTCTCTACTTATGCAAACACAGGGTTGATAATGAAATCATGGAAAAAGTCCCCATATTCTTTTCTCGAATGGTATACGTTTGTGTAATTTATTTTATTACAACTACTAATAAATTAAATATAATTAGTAGTGTTAACATTATGCATAATATAATTAAAATATAATTTGTATAATTATTTTTAAGACACGTAAAAGCAGCCCATTAAGACAGTCAGGTTCACACTCACAGAAAATGGATGCCACATGGCAACAGTGTCCTGGGACTAGCATGTAGGTATAAGTAGGGTTGAGTATTGAGAATCGAGTATCGATTGGAACCGGGACTAACTTTCCGTTTTTCCCGGAATCGTTCAAAAGTTAAAATTTCGATTCCTAGTTTCGATATTCACAGTCTGCCGAGCGGAAGAAGAAACCGCTGAACAACACTAACGAAGAAGCGTCTACCGGAAGTGTTGGCATAACTGCACGAGTCGAACATGACTAGCTTACGTCGGCGGTCCAAAGTGTGGCTTCACTTTTCTAAAAATAACGAAATCTCGGCAAAATGCAAAATTTGTGACAAAAGGAGTATTTGTGACAAAAGGAGTATTTCCTTCAGAAAGTATTATTTCCTTCAGAAAGACCGTTGGTTAGAAAGGTTAGCTAAACTTTTTTGACCCTGCCTCTTAAAAGAATCAGAATCGAGAATCGTTAGGAACCGGAATTGAAACAAGGAATCGGAATCGGAATCAGAATCGTTCAAATTCAAACGATACCCAACCCTAGGTATAAGCCCATGTAATATCATCCAGTACCAGATGTCAAATTTCTGTTTTGTTTCTTTGTAGCTCCTTGTGGATTTTGAAAGGTGTGCTCATAGAATGTTTAAGCATCATTACCTGTGTGTTTATTTCAGAGTCAGGCAGAAGCCCACTACAAGGGGAACCGTCATGCTAGGAGAGTCAAAGGCATCGAGACCTCAAAGAGCCGACCACAAGAGAGTGACAAACCTCCTCCCGGGCCCGTCTCGTCCCCCTCACCTACGGGACCCTTGCTGGCTGTCTCAGACACTGAGCTCAACAAAACAGGTAAGAGCTTGAGAATAAGTGGCTTTGTATAATATAGCGATTGTAAAAAAATGCACATCTGGTCTTCTGTGCTCACTTTCACAGAACCTTTGAAAAGTAAAAACATTCATTTGAAGAATGTAAAACTACTGTAGGCAGTGTATTCTGCTCCAAAATTCTTAAAAGAGTTGACTGGAAAGCGAGGATATGCTAATTCACCCTATGAATCAAAACTAGGACATGAAGAAATGGCAAATATTCCATCTGTGTGTGGTCTGACCTCACTCTTCAACAAGCAACCAATCGAACATTCCCATCGCTGAAGGTCTAGGGTCTGTTACAGGGCGAAACTGTACAATAACAGAAATAGACAAAGACAACATGTCTAAGTCCCAGAACAATATTTAAAATAGCTAGTTTATGAAATATAAGATGGTGCAATCCTTGTTGAAACATCTTAAGGAAGTCTGTGTAAAGGTCTTGAACATGGACGACCTTATTCAGAGCCTAATTTTACTAGAGTGGCGTGACTGACCATGACCACTTGATTTACAGCTTTATTAGGAAGGCCTAGCTGATGTGTTTATGGAGCTGTGTGCAGGGTTAATAGGTATTAAAAGCTCATTTGTCTCTGCATCAGAATAAACTTTGGGATTAGGAGGATGGGTTGGAGCAGAGGACGTTTGTGAGACTTAGATTGTGAATATAAAAAAGTTCAGAGGTCTGAGGATTAGTTAGGAGAGAGAAGGGAAACATCACAGTTGATCTTGGTTTAATGAGTGATTAAACACTGACAGATCATAATGATGGTAAGATGAAATGGGGGTGAAGAGTTGCCAAAGGGTGGGAATATGCTGGTTTTCTTTCCCTATGTCTCCGCTCCCTGCACTTTCTATCATTGCCAGGTTCAATTTGTATCAAACAATTCACCCTCACAATTGGTAGATGTTTTATGAGAAGCTTTAAAGTGTTTGAATTTAACTGCCTTTAAATTTAATACGGTGATTTGGTGCTCAAGAAACATTTTGTTTTATTATCAATGTTGGCAGCAGTTGTGCTGCTTACTGTTTTGGTGAAACAAAACAAAAAAAAACACTTTTGTTTAGTGATTCTTTGAGAAATAGAATAGAATTTGAAATGGAAATCTAGTGTCATATTTTTAGTCAGGACAACTTAACATTTTAAGTGAAGTCAAGATATTTAAATGAGACAAGTAAATGAATTAAACTCAAACTTTTTTACGATTACAGAATGACTGCTTTAATTCCCAACTCCCCCTCATCCTGCTCATGGTCCCTGTCACAGATGATAGTATAGCCGTGTCTCTCACCGAGGGATTTGCCTGTCCAGAGAAAACTGTCTACAGTCCTCAGGCCGAGAAAAAATTCCAGCGGGAGAGAGCCAAAACAAACCGGCCATGATCTAAATGTGAAACCAGATACATATGAAAGAATGCCGTTTTCCATCCAAAGCTCACTCCCATGACCCCGACCCCTAGCGGGCTGGTGGCTCGCTTGTTTGTATATCCCGACAATCACTTTGTTTTAATGCCCATAATACTAGTTTCACAACAGAGTCTTCATTGAGCTGCCAACCCCTTGAGTCATGACAGCTGCAGTTCCATCTGGACATTGCAATCTCAGCGTGTAGAGAAGTGTGTGTATAAGTGTGTGATATCGTGCAGTGTAAATTTATTTAGAAAAAGTTTAGAGCTCTCTGAGTGTGTTTCTCTTCATCTCTGCCCCCCCCCCCCATTCCAGTCAGAGTTTACAAGCATGCAACTAGATATTGGGGATGCATCAGGGCTCGGTACTTGGGCCTAATCATTATATCTCACATGTCTATACACATCAAGCTTTCTGCTCTCTCTCTCGGTGTGGGTTTTTATGTGAAAGCTCAAGGGAAGAATTCCCACGCTTCATGAGAAACCCAATGTCGTGTTGGACCTCAGCTGCCGGAGATGTAATTTATTGATGATTTTCTTTCACGCATCAGTAAAGCCAGTTTTGTTTCTTAGAGGTAGAAAGACAATACTCAGGCCAATGGAGTCACCTTTTTAGTGGTTATAGAGTTTCAGCTGCCTTCTGAATGTTTCCTTGACTGTCTCCTGAACCATTGATAATTTAAAAGGATAGTTCCCTCCCCAAAATTTTGTACACTGCCGTTCAAAAGTTTGGATTCAGTTAGTTTTTTGCAGCAGCAAATAGTATCAGAATGCATTCTGAAGGATCTTGTCACACTGAAGACTGAAGATGGCTGCTAAAAAAAATACATTTTAACATATTAAAATAGATTTTTTTTAAATAATATTAATAGTATAATATACACTATTAATTCCACATAAATATAGTTTGTACTTAGATACATTCTTAGCTCTTTTATAAGGACTTTCACCTGTAGTTTATCTAATTATGATGTTTGCTTATTCCTTATATTTACATTTCCCGTGTTAGGGACGCTTTTATTCTAGTAAATTCTAGTTTATTCTTTGTTTGTAAGGCTTGAACGCAGCTAACAGGGCCCATAATAGCATGGGTGGCAGGAGGTTTGGCATTGAACCGTCTTAGCACTCTGTTTGTCCCCAAGATCCACTTCTGCACAGTCACTCTGCTTAATGAAGCCATACGTCTCCAGCAGTCTTCTACACATCTGGAGATTGTATAAAGACAGAAGGCTGCACGACACTCGTCTGGGCCTCCATATTTCACAGCATAAACTTGAAGTGCCATTAAATTCCCTGCTAGAGCTTTCTCCATCTCCGACAACATGGTTCTGCTGAGTTAAAGTGGCAGAATCTCCACATTTTTACATGCAGATTCTATAGAAACAAGAGGATTGTTTGGTAAACAGGCCTGCTCTAAGATGCAACTGGGAAACAGCGATCTGAGTGAGGCAAATGAATGCACCCATCTCCATAATTAATAAGTCCCAAAGCTCATGCAGGCATCTTGTTTCAGGGTTCTTTAATCATTAATGGTGGGCAGGGTAGGAGTGGAGTAAAGGCCGGCCTCTTTTCTACCTGACCCCTCGAATATCTGATCCACCTGGATGGGTCACAACCAGACCCCTCCTTCACCACATCACGCTCCATCTTCTCCGCTATAGCTCTGTCAGTGGCTGTGAAACCAGAGCAGCATTAATAGCAGGATTAGTTTACTGTCTGGACACTGAGAGATTGTTCTTGTGGGTTCAGGTTTTGTATGTGGAGTCTGTAACTAAGCGATCATAATTCTACTAAATGCACAGGCATCATTTACACTTACTGTCAAGGCCAATTTTGTCCTAATCAATAACTGGAATAACTCACAGCTTGATGTGACTAATAGACAAAGCTTTTTCCAATTGTTCTGCAGGTGTTTTCAGGCTGTTGTTGTCACGATACACACACGGGTAACAGAAAAATCCATCAGTATTATCTTTATTAGGATAATCTGTACTCACAACCAGTCCAGGCAAGGATCAAATTCCAAATAGACCATCCAAACACAAGAACAAAACAGCCAACCAGAATTACATAACTGACCTGACATATAACAAGGACTCCGTGACAAACACTGAAACAAACAGGGCATATGTACACACAGATACTAACAAGGTGATGGGAAACAGCTGTGTGTGATGATCAGTGAGTGACAGAACAGGATGATGGGAAATGTAGTAAATAAGTTTTGGACACCGTAGAGGAAAAGGACCTCCAGTGGTTACCCAGGGAAATACAAACCAGACACTGTGAAAGTTGTGTGTTATAATTAAGTTACAATCCAAAAGAATTTCTTATGTTTTAAATAAACAGCTTTGACATGCTCTCCACATCCCATTGTACCTTGCTATCAGTTATGGTAAAAATAGTTTTTCTGCTACTATATTGTCCTTTACAACCATGCAGATATACAGCCATATTGCACTGCTAGTCTCGTGTGATATTGCTCTATTTGTTTTATCAAAATGTATATTAGGGTGGATTAGAATACCGAACGGCATGTATTCAAAGCTAAACGGTTCAACCAAAAATCATGAATGGCAGATAAGTAAGGTATCTTTATTCATTATTAACGCTTATTCATTTAAATGTTGAATTAAAAAACTGGCTCAATGTATCACCATTTCCACAAAAATATTAAGGAGCGGTTTTTAACATTGATAATAAGGAATGTTTCTTTAGCAGCAAATCAGCATATTAAAATGATTTCTGAATGATCATGTGATGACTGGAGAAATGATGCTAAAAATCACAGGATTTTTTTTTTGTTGTAGGTATCAACATTAAAATTTATTTTAAATAGTTATAATGTTTCACAAAATTACTGGTTTACTGTATATTTAATCAAATAAATGCAGCCTTGTGCATACATTATTATTATTATTTTACATATTAAAGAAATACTGCCCCTATAAGCATTTGAATGGTAGTATAACATTTATCAAAACAGTAAAAATAATTGTGATGTCCCAACCAGCTCTGTCCCTGCCTCTATGCCCATGATTCCATGCCCACTGTTGATTTTCAACATTTGCACATTTAAAGCAAAATTAAAACAATATTTTGGGTTTCTGTTGGACATCTGAACTTTCATGAAAATATTTACATCATTAATAGCTTGTGTTTACAGCGGCTGACTCCTTCAGCAGTTGAAGGAAAGCGGGTGTTAATTTAAGCATTAAATATGAGTCCTCTGAGAGTGCATGTTGTGTAACCGCACTATCAAATATGCAAGCAAGAATAAATGGAGGGCAGACGGGCGCACATTGCAGCAAACATGAGGGGCATGTCAGTGAGGTGGATGGCAGCCGGCCAGAGGATGAAGAATTCTGAAATCCCCCATTACACACTCCTCCACCCCCTGAACCACGATCTGCTAACACAAACCACATGTGCACGGCCAAACCCACATTTTTCATTACACACGCAGTGTGTGTTTGTTAGAGGGTGGGGGGCCTGTAAGGGAATGGGGTGTGTTGTGGAAAAGGAGCAGTGGGAATATAAGCTCAGAGTTATAAGTTCAGGCTTTTCAGAACCACTCCTGCACTGAACACGAGTCACATGGTTCGGCCCGTCCATTCTGATGCTGTAATAGCTATTGCACAAAGTGTTGATTATATTGGGTGTTTTTTTTGTTTTTTTTTGAAGGGCCATGACATGAGGGTTTGCTGTAACATCCTGCATCTTCCAAAAGAACAGTATGTCATCAACCCGTGCTTTGATCCAGATGATCTTTAGAGGCTCTGACAGGAGCTAAAGCCTTGCTCATCTGCTCCGCGAACAGAGAGAGAGAGGGAAAAGTTTCCTGTTAAATGAGGGATCTGGTTGCCTCTAACCAGCTCTTATACACCTGCCATTCAGGATTTGCCTCCACTGCAAAGGCAGTTGAACTTCAAATGTCATGGTGAATAAAACCTGAACAGTGTGTTTCTTAAGGAGACACTGAGTTCGAATGACTAAGAGTTTATGTAAGATGTTGCGGGCAAATGTTTTGAAATGACAAAAACATAAGGAAATAGTAAAGTCACTGCTTACTCCCCCATGAGATTCTTCCTAAAGGACGATTTTTGCTCTTTAGTTGTCTCATATAATGGGGTAAGATAATTCACTCTGTAACGCCCTGCTCCCATTTAGGGTGTTTTTAGCAATGTACCCAATGTACAGTTAATGACAAAGCTATTGCACATGTTTTTACCTATAGGGTAGGCTAACTGATGCTAACAATGTCAGGTAAAGGGTTTGATTCTCATTGACACATGGCCTGTGACGAGTGTATTGAGCACTAAGAAAATGAGCTCAGAGTTACAAGTTCAGGCTTTTCTGAACCACTCCTGCACTGAGTGCGAGCCACATGGTTCGGCCCGTCCATTCTGAAGTTGTAATCGAGATGTGTGTGTTGATTAATATTTGGTGTTTTTTGACGGGTCATGGGGTTTATGATTTAAAAATATCTGACGGATGCATTTATTCCGCAATTGATCAAAAGTGACAGTACATTACATTTATAATGATACAAAATATTTTTTTATTGCTGTTTAACTGTCTGACTGACAAAAAATCCTGAAAAAAAATATTGAAGAATATTAAAGGAGTAGTTCACTTTGAAAAAAACTTTTGCTGATAATTTACTCACCCCCATGTCATCCAAGATGTCCATTTCATCCTTTCTTCAGTCGAAAAGAAATGAAGGTTTTTGATGAAAACTTTCCAGCATTTTTCTCCATATAATGCACTTTACTGGGAACCAAACGGTTCAAGGTCCAAAAGACAGTTTCAGTGCAAACTGTTGAAAGGGCTTTAAACGATTCCAGACGATGAATAAGGGTCTTATCAAGCGAAATGATCGCTCATTTTAAAAAATAAATAAATAAGTTTAAGTTTTATAAGCTCAAATGCTCGCCTTGCTCTGGTCTGTGGTTTCGTGTCATTTGGGTCATTCAACAAATGAAATTAATGAACTGAATTGGAAAAAGATTTGTTCATTTTTATAAACGAGTTCGAACAGGAGAGTCACAGACGTGCATCGCAGTACAGAGCGAGGCGAGCATTTGAGCTTATAAAACTTAAACTTTGTTATTTTTTTAAAATGAGCGATCGTTTCTTTTGATAAGACCCTTATTCATCGCCTGGAATCATTTAAAGCCCTTTGAACAGTTTGCACTGAAACTGTCTTTTGGACCTTGAACCGTTTGGTTCCCAGTAAAGTGCATTATATGGAGAAAAATGCTGGAATGTTTTCATCAAAAACCTTCATTTCTTTTCGACTGAAGAAAGAATGACATGGACATCTTGGATGACATGGGGGTGAGTAAATTATCACAGCTGCACAACTGCAGTTCAGTGCATTCAACATTGATAAGAAATATTATTTTTGAAAACATTTTAAATTTATTTTAAATTGTAATATTTCAAAATTGTACTGTTTTTACTGTAGTTTTGATCAGTGACAAAACATTTTTAAAGATAGTTTAAATGTATTTTTTTCCTTTGTCACACATAACAGCCTTAGGTGAGGCAATTATTATGAGTTTTGCTTGCTCTACCTACTTAGTCTCAATGTCAACAGAAACATGTTTAAATTAGCAAAGACTGCTATTTCACGTCCTGAATACTTTAAACGGTATGGTTACATATTTCTCAGCATCTCCCATTTTACTTTAGAAATTAAACTAAACAATATGCGATGGCTCATAAAAAATACAAACATATGTAAATCATTTTATTTTATGAAGTCAATTTTTTGTAAACTTGTTTTTATGTGGTCTCTAAAGGCTGAGGTTGCACACTTTAAGATGAGGTATTTGAGGTACGCCTGGTTTGAGGTTTACAGGAAAAAACACATTTCTGAGGCATGAACTGAAAGCTCTTGAATTCTTGCATAGCAGCGTTGTTATTTTCAAACATGAAACAGCAGAGCTCATTAACTTCCAGAAATACTCCATTTAAATGTCATTTTGTTGTTTGCTTTGCAGATGAGACGCGGCCAGCGCCACAGTTAAACGGACCCGCGGTGGCCTCGGGGCCCGTGGCCATTTCTGCTCCCCCTACCCCAGAATCCCCCGGTCCTTCTGCATGTCCCCTTCTGTCCACCCCTGCTAACCCTCAACCACCCCCAGCCACCTCCTCATCCCCCGGCTGTGGCTCTTCTAACCCAGAGCAGGCTGGCACTGGGGCCCCATCAGTCACTCCCAGCAACCCTGAGACCGAAGAGGACAAAGCCAAGAAGCTGCTTTACTGCTCACTGTGCAAAGTGGCCGTCAATTCGCTCTCCCAGTTGGAGGCCCACAATAAAGGTAAACATTAATTTAGAGACAGCTCATCTTGACTAAATAACTTATCCTTCTGACTTATTACACAACACATTATTGAGTCTCCAATGGGTACTTAGAGGTGGATAGATTGTACATAATCCCAAACGCTGTGACTTTGTACTATCATATTAGTCACTGTGAGACTCCATAGTATCATATCCAGCAACAATATGATGCCACAATCACTTTTCATGACAGAAAAACATAAAAAGCAAATGCAACGGTGTACTACTGTGTTCATCTGCTTCGTTAATGGTACTTTTTATGGGGCAAAATTTACATTTTGGCGGTGGCAGGTGCATTGAGAAAATTTACCAGCCATGAATATTTTCCATTTTATATTCCATAAATCTTCCTGTCACCAAGCAATATATATAATTGCTTGCCATATTTTTTAGTTTCATGGCTTAATGCAATATATTCAAGCGCTTTGAGTACCCAGAGAAGCGCTATATAAATGTAACAAATTATTATTATTATTAAGAAGCATTCCATATAGAAATTTTATATTCGTTATTCCATAAAATATACATCTTACATACATTCCTGATAGGAGAAGATGTGAAAGTTATGACTGATCCTTTTATTTATTATTTAAATCTCATAGAGTTGGACCATTTTTCAATTCAGTTCCTTATAAATTTGCTGACAAACTGGGAAATAACATATACTTAAAGTTGAATTTTGCAATTCGGACCTTCTGGTTGCCTTTCTCAATACTTTCACAAATGACTTCCAAAGAATGAATTATTTTAAGAAGAGTCTGCAAGATTGATCTTGTTCTGTAAGCAGCAGAAATATGCTTTGCGTAGCTCAAGGCACACTAGCAATTATGTTCATCACAGAAAAAAAACCCTTTAAACTTCTAAAACAGCCATCTTTAGAAGCTTTCACTCGCTCATGATTTATACACGACTTTATAGCACCTCTTGGTTTTCCCCCAAAGGTGTGCACAAAAACAAATGAAGTAGATCAGTTTTTGAATTGCAGTGCAGCTTGTAGTGTTTAGTTTAGCGTTCGATTTCTCGTAGTATATCGGATGCCTGAGCAGATCTCATTCTGTTCTATTATTCAGTTTGTGTCAACACAAACAACCCTGTTTGAAGAGACCAAGGTGGATGTTAAGGAGACTCTGCTGCAGAGGCACACACACAACTCTCTTTAATATTGATCTCCTCTTTTATTTATCTGGAAACACTGCAGTCATAGTTTCAGTATATGCTTAGGAATTTCTCATGTTGAGCAGCTTATTGATTAAATAGTCTGTTTTTCACCAGGCCAAAAAAAGTATTTGACAATTGTTTATGTGGACTGAAAATTACACTTTGATACATGAAGCCACATGGAAGTCGTTCCTCTTGGAACACGACTAAGTTTTAAAGTAAACATTACAAGTTATGAGTGATATCAGGGCGTTGTTGCCGATGGAAGCGTGAGTTTATAATCTGGAATCAATACAGTCCATTCCCTAAATAAACTCCTAACCACAGCCAAAAATCAAATCATATGTTGTGCAGACAGCCACAGATAAAAGTCACGAGAGTTTTAGCTTACTTTATTTCTGGAGCTCTATGTCCAGACACAGCTGTCGATTCTTGTTTTATTTGTTTATTTCTCAGACGGCATTTACAAATGGCCGTAACACAGTGAAACTAGCCACACTCATTGTCTGGAACAAATTTTAGAGTAACTATTGAAAGATTGCATTTTTGAACAGCACAGAGGTCATTTGTGCTAGTTTCTTGCCTTGTCTACTCAAACCCAAAGTTAAGGTGAACTTTTGGTCAAAGGGAGAAAATGAAAATGTCTGCTATTGATTTGGCAAGAGAATATGTGACATTTCCAATGTTTTCTTGGTTAAGAACAAAACAAAGTCATTAGTTCCTAGGGAACCCAAACATGTGGACATCACGTGTTTTTTTTTGTTTTTTTTTGTGTCCATAGCTTAGCATTGACATTGTGAGGCCAGGAACATGACGGCGAAACATATAAGGAGAACCATGTGTTGCATGGCTCAGAATACAGGAAATGGAAAATTGATGAGCTTCGTTGTAATGAGGACAGCCAAATTAAAATTCAGCAAATTCAGGTTTGCAACAAAGTTAACAGGAGGAATAAGAATCATCCCTGACCCTGACCTGAGCAGCTGCAGTCAAGGATGATTAAAAGTGGAAGATTCAAGAGCCCTCTAGTGGTCGCGACTGGATATTACAGTTCATATTATCTTTAGATAAATCCATTTAATATATTTATATTTTATTATTTCATAATATTCTCATTTTATTCTATTTTATATTGTTATTGTAATTTTATTTTATGTATTAATTAATTAAGTCACACTTAGATTAGGGTCCAATTCTCACTATTAATTATAACTCCTAATTACTGCTTGTTAATGGTTAGGTTAATTTAGGTATTGTGTAAAATTAAGGATGTAGAATATGGTCATGCAGAATAATCTCTACATTAATATGTAATTAATAGTACTTACTAATAAGTTAACTAAAAACTAAAGTGTTAACATTTATTTATTTATGTATACACAACTGTTCAAAAGTTTGGGGTCTTTTATTCTTTTACTTCACAAGGATGCATTAAATCTTTAAAAGTGTTTTTTTTTTTCTCTCAAATAAAAGCTGATCTTTTGAACTTTGTTTTCATCAAAGAATCCTGAAAAATCGATCACAATTTACACAAAAAATATATTAAGCAGCAGAACTGTTTTCAACATTGATAATAATAAGAAAAAAGTGTTTCTGGATGAGCAAATCAGCATATTAGAATGCTTTCTGAAGGATCATGTGACACTGAAAACTGGAGTAATGATGCTGAAAATTCAGCTTTGTATCACAGGAATAAATTACATTTGAAAATATATTCAAATACAAAACAGTTATTTTAAATTGTAATAATATTTTACAATATTTTTGCATTTTTGATCAAATAAATACAGCCTTGGTGAGCATAAGAGACATTAATAAAAATCTTACCAAGCCCAAACATTTAGACAGTATGCGCATATGGGTTTTCATTGATAAAAAACACCTTTTGTTTTTCTCTGTGCTCCTCAGGCACTAAACACAAAACCATTCTGGAAGCCCGCAGCGGACTGGGCCCCATTAAGGCATACCCTCGCTTGGGTCCGAAGCCCAGCGGGGAGCAGGGAGGCGGGGCCTCAGACCCCAATACTCAGGAACGCACCTTCCACTGTGAGATCTGCAATGTGCGGGTCAACTCAGAACTACAGCTCAAACAGGTGAGCGAGGGTTATGGTCTTCATATATCATGAAATAACATTAGTCTGTGTGCTTTAATATGCTCGCCATGCTGTTTATACTAAATAAAATTGTCATCGATGGACTACGTTTGCAGCACATATCAAGTCGACGGCACCGGGACGGAGTGGCAGGAAAGCCAAACCCCCTCCTGAGCCGACACAAGAAGCACAGGGGAGCTGACCTTGCTGTAAGTGATAACCGAACCTGATACTGGTTACAATCCTAATTTAAATGTGCTATCATGCACTGAAAGTTATATTTCATAATTGGATGTCAAATTACTGGATGAAGTAATTTTTTATCTTTTAACATTTTTATCTTATATAGGATCTCACCAAAGCATTAGGCGCCGGCCTCCTGCCGAGTCCTCTGGCCGTTGCTGCGGCAATGGCAGCGGCCGCCTCCAACAATCAACTGGCTCTCCGCGCAGCAGCCCCCACCCATCCGCATCATCACCTGCTGCAGGGTCCGCCCCTCAGTCACGCCATCTTGAGACCAGCTCCGGGGCCCATACGCACCTCACACGGTCCGATCCTGTTCTCGCCGTACTGACTCCGCCCTCACCCCCCTTAGCCAATCACAGCCAGTCCGGAGCCTCACCTCCAAAAGCACACTGTGACGACGAAAAAAAAAAATAGCGAAACATCACAGAAATGACTAGAATCGGCTCATCAACAACAACTTCAATCATCAAACCAAGCAGAAGGGTCGCAAAGTGGGAGCAATCACGAAGCAAAGTGCAACTGGCGTTCCAACTCTCTTTTCACCACCCTTAACTGCCTCCTCCATCTCCGTTCGTTTGATTTGAGAGATTTATTTGTTGGTGGATGAATGGACAAATGCAGGGATTGTTGGAATAGAGCAATATTGTATGTATCTGACATCCTTGTTCCTTCCCTCTATTTATAACTCATACTGTGAGGTAGCAGAAGTCACATCGTAGCCAGACATGCTGGAATGAGTTAGGCAACTATCTAGAGACCCCCGAAACACACAAAGACTACAGTTAAATGTTTCTGTTGTTCTGAATAAATGCACCCTCAACCCCTATGCACCTTGAGAAACAGACAAAAACCACGTTACATCAGTACGCTTCTCGTAGTATTCAACTTGTCCTGTCTGGCTTTGGCATCTTTGCAAGAGAAAAACACCACAATCTCTGTCGCAGTTCCACCATGTCAAGACTCACAGCAGGGGATTGTGGGGAAGGTCTAAGGATGTTCGACTCTTTCCGAATGCTGGTTCGAAATGAGCTTTAGAAGCTGACTTCATAGTCGCATCTCTCTAGGGAAACAGAGAGATGCAGAAGAGACACTCGAGATCATTCTCTTTTGTGTCGCTTTTACATCCGTTAGCGCTAGGAGCGGTTGACTGAAAAACCCCAGACCTCGGTCTAGATCTTAGAAAATCAGTAGATGTCTATTTATTCTATTGAGTAGTGTAGCATAGTGTAGTTCAGAACATCCAAGCTGGTTGACTTAGGAAAAATATTCAGAAGTGAAATATGTGCGTAGAGAATGATGTGGTAGATGATGAATATAGATGGACGGGTCCTTTGATTCTCAGAGAAAGGCAGCAGATCTAAGCACACACTTGGACAGTACATGCAGGCTCCTCTGTTCATTTTGTCTCTGTTCGGTGGACATTATGCAACCCCTAGCAATACGCCCCCCTTCTCCTGCATCCCCGGCAAAGACTGTCACCGCAGGTCAGCCACTCCACTGGAACCCCGAGAGAGTCTTGAAAAATGAAGACGCAGAGGAGGTCACTAAAGGACACGACTGTGCAATCTCTCCTTTTTTTTGGTATGAACTTCCTGTCTTGAATCTAAAGCCATGCAATGCATATGATTTCGTTTTTTATTATGATCAATCGTTTTGATGTTGTTGTTTTTTTGGGTTTGTTTTCATAGTACACTGTTACGTTGAACAAATATTGTTGTGGAAATCATTGAACAAAAGGAGAAAAAAAAACGAGAATATTTTTCTATGGAAGATCGAAAACCTGCACTTGGATGGGATCGTAATGCGGCCTAGAAAGCGTATTTGGAGGTGAAGTATGAATACAGATAAACATCAAATCTGTCGTGTAGGTGGAACTACGCGGCAGTCTTCCATTGATAAGCAAAGTGTGACGATGTCTTACTGTTGTTTGGATATTGCAATGCAATAATCAATTGAATTATGTCATTTGTTGTAGAAGATCCTTTATAAATGGTTCTGTACGGCTGCTAATAGGCCTCCATGTTCTTCCACAGAGATAAATTAGCCTAAGAAAGTAATAAAACTTAAAAGTAAGAAACGGGCACCCAGAGGGACGGGTCCTTCATATTAAAGGGTCTTTTCTCATCTCTGAGTGGGGGGACAGGGTATATCTGAACGCAAACAATATGTAGTCAGCCATAGCCTTTGCGTATGTAGCTTAGTTCGACTTTTTGTTTCTTCGTGGCATTGTTTGCATTGTGTGGGAAGCGTCATGATAATGCCATTACTTCATGCTAACTGTGGTTAGCGTCCACCATTGTGCTTTGATGAAACTTTACCTCTCTTTCTCATTAGTTATCGGGGCACTAGTATATGGTATAGTTTCATGTCGGTGTGTATCGTGTAGTGTCGTGTGCGTACGGATAGAATTTGATGGGCAGAACCTGCCTTAAAGGGATAGTTCACTAAAAGGTTAAACTAATGTTGTCATTTACTCACCCTTCATGTAATTTCAAACCCATATGCTGCTATTTTTTTAGAGGAAAACAAAAGGAGGTATGTATGAAGTATCAAAGTACAGCAACAGTTTATAGCGACCATGTCAAAAACAAAGTGTTGAGAAATAGTGTATGACTCTTGTATGGAGTCTTTTGTAGAGATAAATGCAATAACCGTCTTTCTGCAAATTTACCATTGAAATTTACGCCACCTACTGTCAGAGAGTAACTTTGCATTTTAATTCAGCCTGTCTGCCTTTTTTTTGTTCAAACCAATTATATAAATACCAAAGCAACATTGCCACCTAAACAAAAATGTACTTCTATTGTAATTTCAAATTTTCCAAAACTATATAAATCGCAGATTCCAAGAATTTTGACCATGCAAACGCAGTCATGATATATATACCTGTATATATATATATATATATATATAGTGTTGTATGGGACAGCTTGTGGGTTTGGACCAACATGAGGGTGATTAAATAACGAAAGTGTTTTAATTTTGGGGTGATCTATTCCTTTAAACTGCACATCTACAATCAGCTGTTTCTATCCCAAACTTAATTATTAAAACAATCAGTGGACGGAGTATTCGGCTGATTTCAGATGAGCATTTTGTGGTAACACTATGCGCACTGACACATGCTGTAGTTTGAAACCAGGTGTCCTGTGCCCCATTGAAACCATGTGAGGTGATAAAGCCATCACAGCTAACACACTCCACAGGCTTGAGACAGACTCGCTTAGTCCCATCCGTCAACACTGTAAAGACCATGTTCATCCTGTAGTCAGAACTGTCATCACTGTACAGAATTGTCTTTGGTAGATTTATTCAACCTTTCAGGGCAGGTGTAATGTTAGTTGGTGAAGTCTATTTTAGCCTTAGCCTTATTCTACCCCAGGCCTCTCCAGGAGCAGACGCGGACGGAGAAGCTTCGGTCAAACCTCGTCTTGCCAATAAAGTTATTTTTGAATTAAATTGTCCGATGGGAAAACAGTATGTGTGATGGAACGTAGCAATATTCAACTCATACTGGCTACTCTTGTTTATTGCAATAAGGAAATCAACCAATAGATGCATATGTGAGTACAATAATATAGATGTAATTTAAATCAAACACAGAAAATTATGGAAATACTTGGTATCAGAGAAACTTGGAGTTACCACAGGAAAAAAAGAAGAAAAAAATCAATGTCTATAAATCAATAAAGAATATTAAAACTCATGTCTCATGCTTCTTTTTTCAGTTTCTTTAAATTAGATGTTCTACTTATGGTCTAAAAGTTCCCTCTCAAATTATTTAAAGCATCGAGGAACACTGTAAAAAAGGTTGTTTTATATAAAAAAAAATGGCATGTAATCATTCTGTAAAATAAATAGTAAAAGGTAAACATAATTACAGAACCTGTGCAGTTTAAAACTTTAATTTACATAATTTTTAAATTGGTAAATCCAACAGCCCCTTTCAGCAGAATTACACTGCTACTAAAAGTTTTATACCTTTAACATATACTGACCAGCACCACTATAACACAAATTGAAAGTGAATGAAGAAAAATCCACATGAAGAATGAAATTTCATCACAAGTTGACTTTTTTTTTCACAAGCAAAGTTAAAAATCAATATATAAAAAGTGCACAAAGTCATACACAAACAAAACACACCTAACACACGACACTACAATAATGCAATAAACATTAATGCAAGTTTGGGGAATGTCAGTTTACGGGTTTTTACTGTAAATTATAAGATGACGTTCTTTTTTTTCACTGTGAAAATACAAGGCTACTGGTAACCAACTAACAGGTTGCTCCCCTCAGCATTTGTACAGTCTTTTACAGTTTAACTTCTTTTTACAGCGCAAAAACTGTAAAAAAAAAAAAAAAAAAAAAAGTAAACCCCAAGTTTTGTTTGTTCTTTCAAAGTACATTACACACGAAGTGATTCTATTTAGCAGCTTGTGTGTAAGTTCTTATTTCGGGTCACTAGATGGCGTTCTAGGACTGACAGGCTATGCTCACAGTGCATAAAGCGCACTGAGAAACGCGGACTAGTACGCTGAGGATTTTGTACAGTAACAGCTTTTGTGAGGAATTAAAACCATTTTAAATTATGTTAATAGCGTATGAATACACGTTTTATATAAACTAGCACCTTCTGTGATGCGTGTTCATGTTTGAGTTGTAAACTCAGACAGTGATAGTCTGTTTAAACACTGTTTAAATTGTTTATTTTGAAGTAGGCCTAGGCTAAGCTAATGTCACAAAAAAAATATGGGGTATGATGTGTCTGTCTGCACTTTATATTTATCCCTCTCCTAATTTGTAGTTCTGTGAACACATCCATACTGTCAATCCATAGTGTGTTGATGTTGCCTGACAGACTGAATGTTAGTAACTTGGGTCAAAATCATTTTGCCTTCATAGATTTGAACTTTGACCCCCGACCTTGCAGGTTACTGTTTTATTAGAAACATCATTCAAAATGATTTATTCATGGAATTCCCCAGTCCATATGATATATAATACTTTGTGTAGAAATACTTATATATAGGATCCGTGTGTTATTAGGAGTTGTCACAGTGAGAGTGTCTACATTATTATAAATGTTCCATATAATAGAGACCTAAAATGAATGTCATCATCTGTGTGGTGTTCAGCAATGACAATGTTTTTTATGAATGTCCATCAATCAACATTCCAATAAACTGTGAAGGCTTCTAATATAGAATCCAATGGCTTGTATTTTCAGGGCTGTTGGGGAGAGTGGGGCACAACCTAATGCTTTTTGACTTTCTCAGTTTGTGTAAATCTACTAAGGGTTTAGAGTATGTATTTCCCGCATTAATTTCCCACATGTCTAGTACAATTATGTGGTTTCGTTTTATTAAAACAGTGTATACTTTTTTCTTGATTTACCCTGAAAGAATGGAAGTGAAATGTGACAACATGCCCCATAGGCGGGGTACATTGTAACATGTAACATCACCATATGACAGCTTAAAATGCTATCTCATCTAAAAAAAACCAAAAAAAACAACAACAAAAAACCATACCAAACCAAAGTCGAACCAATATATATATATATATATTTTTAATAAAATACAATTATTAACTTCATATAAAATAATGGCATTTTTTAATAATTAAAAATAATCACATTTTTTTGACAACAATTACACCGAAAAACACAGCTATACAGCATAGTTCAAAACAAAATAATAATAATAATTAATAATTTCTGAACATTGACTCTCAGTCATTATTTACATGTTAGTCGTGTTTTCTCAATAGAATTCATAAAAGTATAGAATATTCTATAGAATATAATATCAACTGCTCAACTGAGATTAAAATAAGTTCAGATTTGTCTCATTTTAAATAAATACAAAAAATAGAGACGAAAAATTAATTGAATAAAGAAATTTTGCTATGGCTAAATAACTGTTCAGTGATATCTTACAAAGGTATTTTGGCGCATTTTTTCCCTATAGTGTTGAAATGGCCACTAGTAAATACACCAAGTTTCATCATGCCAGCATGTGTGAAAGTATTTAAAACAAGCGTGTTAAAACTAGCCCCGCGTTACTTTGTACCCCGCGCTCCCCTATGCGCTAACCAAGCAACTGCCATTTTCATTCCAGATATTGGCATGCAAATCTCATACTGTATGTTAATGAATTTACATCAGCAATCCAAGGGTTTGGGAGCAAAAGCATTTTTGCTGCATATAGTTGCAATAAATGGTCTTTTTGGACTCAAAGAAGGTTTTGTTATTCATGATATGCACCCTTTTAAGTTACTTCCCTAAAGTTTTAGATCAGCATCATCCAAATTCAAGGAAAGTGCAGTTGTGCACTGAAATCTGAGCATTATTAGAGCTATAATCGTCTCCATAACACTTGAGAGCCGGACGGAGCACAGCTGAAGTACACGTACTAGGGCACAGAGGATGGGTGAAAGGAAGACGAGACAGGAGAGCTGTGGCAGACACACATCTCATAAGGATGCAGTGTCAGAGTTTGAAAGGTTTACATGTCGCACTCTGCAAATGGAGAACTCCATTAGCTAAAAAATGTGCCTGTGCTTTTATCAGATTTTAGTACTAACCTAACAGATCTGTGGAGATAGTCGCACAGCAAATAACATACACCGAACAACAGGAAAATATTAAAGGTGAAAGACATGCAGAGAAGACAGAAAGAAAAGGGATAATGTACTGTTATATACTTGACACCTAAGAAATATTCCAACAACGGGAAAAAAATCCCACTATATAGAGCTAAACTTGACGAGCTCTTTGTGAATGCCTTGAGATTATTCACGAACATAAGGAATAATGAGAATTAAATTTCTTCCTTATGATAATGTCACAAGGAGGGGATTTAATTATAGTTTCAAATCATCTGTTCTCAAATCATTGCACATTCAATAATTACCAGGAAATTGAGCCCTCATAGTGTGTCATTGTAAAAAGCTTCAATTGATTGCTTCTTACTGTGGTCCACTGTGGCCCTCCGCCCTTAATTCAAATTAAAGTCCATCACTTTACTGAAAAACATGCATATATATATATATATTTGCTGTTATATATATATATATATATATATATATATATATATATATATGCATGTTTAAAATTTTTGTGAAAACCGTGCTACAATACCATTCAAAAGTTTGGGGTAAGTAGTAAGTACGTTTTTGTTTTTAAAAAAGAAATTGAATATTTTTATTTGTTGCAAAACATTTCTACTTCACAATAATGGTGTCCTTTGCCATCACAGGAATAAAATACATTTTTAAATATATTTAAATAAAAAAGAGTTATTATTACTTTGTGCGCAAAAGCTTCTTGTATTATTTGTGTAGTTCACTATGCTCGCTAACCAGCATAAAAAACATATTGATTTTCCAACCCCCTCCACCTGCATCTCTCATCATCATTCCCATAGAGATGTGCTTCCCTCTGCTATGATGCGCCGGTTGCTTGCCTCTGTGTGAGAGATCATGGCTTTATGAACGCCATCCGCATCCCAGCAGTGGCATCACACATGTAGTGTGAATGCTAGAGGCAAAACTTCTCTAAAGCTTTCAACCTCTCTGTGTGACACCCATCTCAGAGAGAGAGAGCAACAATACTGAGATAACTTGTGTCCCTGAGGGGTGGGGGGTTCTGATGGCTGTTTGAAAGGACATTTGACAGCATTTTTTCCCCCAGTCACGATTATGGACGCTATTATTCAGACACCAATTGGGATTGTGTGTGTATCTTACAATCCAACTTCAAAGGAAAGCGAACAATCCTGATAATTGGAGAGGGTGCAATTTGTTACATAATGAAAAGCAAAAAGGTTCATTATACTATAACAACTCTAATCCTCTAAACGAATTAATATCCCAGACTTGCGCTGCCTCAAGTGGCCACTGCATGAGGGTCACATAAAAGATTAACACAAGTGTAGGCTCAGTGAAGCATCCCTTCATGTTAACTCATCTGAGTAGAATTTTGAGTGCCTCGACAGAAAAACAAAAAACTGAAGTGATCTTACAAAATAAATATTTCAAAATAATTGAACCTATATGTATAAATTACTCATTTATGTAAAGCAACACAATTCAACAGCGAATAATACAGCTTTAGAATGAGGCATGGATCATCTCTTTTGCCTTCCTAAAGCTCATTGTGTTCTACATGTTGAAACACATGCTGTGAGCAAAGTGACATGTCTGATGCAATAAAGTCCCCGTTTCAACTCCAAATTAAAAGGTCACTAAATAGGAAATTACTTTTATAAACCAAATTTATATAAGCAATATTTATTTAATAATTTTGTATAATATATTAGTTATGTAATTATAATCCATTACACGTGCAATTTTAGTTTATCAATTATATTAAAGTTATAATTATATTAAATTATATTATAGTTAATCTTTCTCTCAAAATCATTCTATACTGTTTATGCATTAGTAAGTCAAGCCAGTGACTAAAATATCAACTTCACATCGTTTCTAGGATGAAAATAATCTTATTTAAATTCTGAACAAATTATACAGAAAGCGATCAAAGCAGAATCTTTCCACACAGCGCAAGTTTATCTGGACAACTCGTTATGAAATCAATGACGCACACTGCACAACTAAGTTCTTACTGTATGTACATCATCATGTGTCTGCATTGGTGAAAGCATTAGAGAGAGTGCAGAAACTGCGTTGCAATGATAAGATCTTCATTCTCGCGATCAACAGACTGTCATCTGCTTGCTCAATGCTCATCACAGCAACATCATATGTGATGAGAATAGATCTAAATACTTTAAAAACTTCCCACGATTCTTTAATCTCGAAAGCTATAATAGTAAAAACCTATAATAGCTGTGGTAAAAGTATCCGAGAAAGTTTCGCATGTAATGCTTCATATGCAAGCATGTCAGCCAATCACAGCAGTGGTTGGCAACACTGAATCCCACAGCAGACACGCCCCTTCAAACAGAGCGTTCGAATCAGAGCCTAAAATCAGGCTAGGAAAATTGCCTTTTATTTAAAAGCATACCAACATTATAAGGGCATCCTAGGAAACATAAAATAATAAAATAACCCGATGTCAGGGGACCTTTAAGCCTTGAGTTCTTTCTTTTCTGTGTCATAGTCCCGAAGTAATCGTTGAGTTTTTTAAAATACTATTTTTACTTTGAATCTCTTTTGTGCCGTAGGTGTTGTTGAGCCACACCAAATCATTACAGGAATTTTGTACACACATTTGTGTGCTGGCAGATGTTCCTAATAGGGAAGACATTATAATCTTTTTCAGCTTCCCCAGGACGCTCCAGCTAAACAAAAGCTGGCAGGTTCAGGTGTGAGCCCATCATATTGATAATTAGAGCAATCTCACACAGCCTGCCACAAGAGAAGCTATAGATGGACACAAACAGTTGTTGTCCTTTTCTTCCCCAAGCCTGCAATGAATCAGCCTGTAACAGATTCATTTGCAAGCACAATTGTCTATTTCATTCTCAACAACTAGTGGAGACAATGCACTACAATCCAAGTGGGGCCTAAATGGAAAAATTGATAGAAGCAGACATGGATAGCTAGAAGGATGTAATCGCATACTGATAGATTTGCTTTAGCAATCAGGTTGCAATATGTAGCTTGCAACAATGCACTTGTCAATTGAAATCTTAAAGCTAAATCCCATTGCAAAAATTTTAATCACATGACTAACTGTAAAACCAGTTATTGTAGTGAAATGCAATTTCTAAGAAAGGAGGTGAGCTGATTTGGTACCATACACACCGTTAAATCCCAGTAAGCATCCCATGAACATTCAGCATTCTACACAGGATTCACTTTGGATGAAAGCACAACAGCACACATTAGCAGACATAGCTCTCTCACAGATGCTATCTTTTTGACCCTGTTTTACACCTGGTATTAAAGGGTTAGTTCACCCAAAAATGGTGGTAAAACTCCTAAGCGGTGAGCAGCCGGTAACAAGAAGTAGACGAATGAGAACGTCCTCGTCTCAGTTCTCGCGCATGCGCCCATAAGGAAGTAATGGAATAGTGGAATAAAGTCATTATTTATGTTTTTTTCGCACAAAAAGTAGTCTCGTCGCTTGATAAACTTATAATTGAGCCGCTGTAGGCACATGGAATATTTAAACCTTTTCTTTAATGACTTTATGGGCCGTCAAGAGCCAGTCCCTTAGGCAGTCTATCTAGGACTGATCCAGCTCTCAGATTCAATCAAAAATTTCTTTATTTGTGTTCCGAAGATGAACGAAGGCCTTATGGGGTTGGTACAGCATGGGGGTGAGTAATTAATTTTTGGGTGAACTAAACCTTTAAGATGTGTTTTGGTCGATCGGATCACAAGTGGACGATGCTAAATACACTAGGGCAGGCTATAAACTGGGTCTAAAACGTTTTGAGCTAAATTAAATTTTATCTCATAATTCCTGATTTCTAACACACACTGTTTTTGCGTGGTCTCACAGCTATCAGAACAGAAATAAATGCCGATGCTCCATGTGTTTCCGTTGTCTCTAGGCACATTCATACAGTAGTAAATTGCACAAGCTTGTTTTGTCCATTAGATTAAAAGATCTGGAAAAAACCCCACATATATTTACCCACCCATGATCCTCACCTTGAAGAAATCAGGACAGAAGTGGTTGAAAGTGGTCAAAAGAGACGGATTAGACAGGATCCGACTGACAAAAAAAATAATTTTCCATGATGACTTTTAGGAATTAGAGGCAGAATTAAAGATTCGGGTGTTTTTGTGGAGCTAAACTATTAGGTAATTAAAATAAATAAACATTTTAAATTGAATTATTTAGAATATTAGTATACCAGCCAGCAAAAATTAAACCCAAACTAACTAGCACGAGTGAGGAGATTAATTGAGTCTTAACTCTGAAGCCCTGTTACTTGCAACCTTATTAAGATACCTTATTAAGAATCTTTTTTTTTTTTTACTGGTATTTGTTTAATTAAAAAATGAGTACATTTTGTTTAATGTGGGTTGAAGATACCAAAACCACACAAATATTTTAATCTGTTTTTAAGACGCATCCTACATTTTGGTGAGAGGGTCAAATAAATGTAAAATAATCAGCATTCACACTCATATGACATAATATCTTGACTTTTTAAATCACCTCACTGACTTTTCACAAAAAAAAAAAATGACTTTTTTAGTAGGGTGACGCATTTTCCGAAAATACTTGGGTGGTAATTTGTGATTTATGAATAGAGGAGAGACGGTTTAATATGATTGTGTGTTATGACTATAATCAAATCATCATGTACTGGGCAACCTGGATGGCAGTTGTCTATTATAGAGGGACAACCATTTGGGAAGCCTATGGTCATCAATCTTGTCTCTGCATTTGTGTATCTGCGTATGTATGTGCGTGTGGAGTGTAGGCGTTGGGTGTGATGGGATGTGACGCCATCAACAACTTGTCAGTGTTTCCTCTGGAACATTCTACAGAAGAAAACACATACTGTATAGGGACACGCATAAAGTCTCCACGCATATACAATGCATTGATAAAGATCTAGAACAATGAGCGTATCGTAGCGACTCGAGTAACGAATAATCCGCAAGCTGCAAATGCGCACAAGGTAATATAGAACTGTCTGATGCATGTAATATGAAGTGACATTGTCAGCTACAATGTAATCTCTAATTGAAAATTTAGCCCACCTAATGAGGCAGAGGACAATCAGATACGGAGTGCATTTGTTTCTTTCTGTTTGCACAGACAACTTAATGAGACATTTTCAGCGCGCTCAAAACAAGCTGTATAATATATATTAGAAAATTACTGTAAAGACTTTTTATTGAGTCCATGGTAACACATCATCACAGCACTGTTACCTTTAAACCAAGGGATCTTATTTATGCCAAGGCTGTTGACAACTCCATTCTCCATGTTTTTTTTTTCTTTCCATCTTTCTCAACCAGCGTGACCCTGACAAAGACATCAATTAAACTTGTATTTAGCCGAAAGCATCAATATCTGCAGCCCTACAATGGCGACTATTCACATGCTGGGCATCACGGAGCATCTTTATTATAACTGACAGGCATCCAACCAGTGAATACAAAACAACGGTGAAGCCAAGACAGATCACAGCCACTATACTATTGTTTTATTTATACAGTATATAGCAAACTTCACGATTTCCTAGCACAGATAATATACAAAGAATATAAAGAGCAGAGCTTTGCATCAAACCATCAGTGTTTGCAGTTAAGGTAAATAGACAGATCTCTTAATGGTGTATTTATGGAAAACTATTATGACAACTCCCTTGGTGGGCAATAACTCACTTGGTATCTGTATGAGCAATATGACCCCTGCTTCCATGCAAAAGCTTAATGCGAGATTTCAAGGGCAGAGAGCGCAAGGAGAAGTTCTCCATTGTGATGTCAGAAACCATTAAGCAACATCTCGGAAGGTTTTCATAGCAATAATCATACCTATGTGTATGTAATGGATCTAGAGTCCATAGAGCTGCATGAATAATGTTTTTAATAGGCACTCAATTCTTTTGTCCTCTTCCAAAAAAGAAACAAAAGAGAAAAATGTCAAAAGTAATGAGCAGGTGAGAGCTGTATTATTGCTTTGGAAATTACATTTACACCCATGGCCTTTACCCCTAGAGAAGCCGTGTGTTGCCATGGCAATAAATCACCTTCTGGAGAGCCGCAGGGCCTACTGGTTATTCACAAGTCTGACCACGTTGTTTATTGGTGCGTTCATCCTTCAGTCTCGAAGACACATTAAACTCTGGGTTCCAAAGCCAAAGTGAACATGGAACAGAGGTGATCATTACAAAATGGAGCTTTGGGCCAGTTTTTGGCAGTTTGGAAGCAAACAGTAGTGAATAATTGCCGAATCGAGAGGCATCTTAATATTTAATGGACGTTGTTGTCTGCCACCGATTGGGCGCTGAAAGAATTGTGGCCTATAGGTGTCAAACAATGTGCATGAACAGATTGAGTACGCAGATAAGGGACAAGAACAAATCTGGTAAAGATTGATCCCCCCTCTTGCAATCAGTGAATGCATAATGGCAGTCAGACAAGTTTAATCCTTTCCAATCTGACTTTCAGTTATTGCTTGGCCTATCCTGATCCCTGTCGTATTGCAATTTCCCTTAAACATTTTAGACGAGTGTCGAAGGAATAGGGAGGCGTAGAGGAGTTGAGAGCACAGATGCCCTTATCTGGGAGCTGGTTGGGAAGTGATCGGTCAGTCGTAGATGGTGTAATATAACTGGAATAAGCCACTAGCATCATTAGAGCAGATGTATTCATCACATTCTGCGGCACATTGATTGAGCTATTTCCTGTCCGAAGGGCTAAGAGATGTGTATCGACATGGGCATTCTAGCATCTGCAGAAATGAAACATAAAAGAGCGGAAGAAAAAACATTTTTTAATCACCTGATGAATGAATCTCATAATAGACCTGTATCGAGAGAGTTGGTGTCAAAGGACACTGCCTTCAATATGACATTGCAACATTTATACATCAAATGGGTTACATGGCTAATTCACAGGTCAGTATATTTATTTATTTAAGTGTTCATTTCAGCAACATCCGACAGAACCATATAATGAGATGAGGGAGGTCAAGGGAAAGGATTCAATGTCCTTGGACTCCTCAACTAGACTACAGTGGAACATCAGATACACTTGCAAGACTAGTGCACATGTTGTGTTTCAAATGGTAAACATGATGGATATCCAGAGGACTTTGAAGGAAGAACAACTATTGTAGCATGGTTGAAGAATCTTTCACTACCGAAGTGCTCAGAAATAGCAAAAATCAAAGGGCCCTTCAAAATTAACTTCACTCGCAAGAAGCTTTGCATCAGAATATTTAGCCATTTTTCATAAATCTGCAAAAATGAATTGTCGTAAATATTTAAATAACCAATTTGAAATGATTCGAGCTTTGTGACATGGTGCATTATCCTGCTGGAAGTAGCCATCAGAGGATGGGTACATGGTGGCCATAAAGGGATGGACATGGTCAGAAACAATGCTCAGGTAGGCTGTGGCATTTAAACGATGCCCAATTGGCACTAAGGGGCCTAAACTGTGCCAAGAAAACATCCCCCACACCATTACAACACAACCACCAGCCTGCACAGTGGTAACAAGGCATGATGGATCCATGTTCTCCATGGATGAATTTTCTAAACTCCTTAAATCATCTAAATCGACAATATGTTAGACCCTATACCGACTAAACTACTGAAAGAGATGCCTCCAGAGGCCATGGATCCTCTTCTTAAAATTATTAATTTATCTTTGTCATTAGGATTAGAGGTCAGCTACCCGACTCGAGGCCGACGTGGCCAGCGCATATGTTAAAATTTTCTTGGGGCTCCAACTGTCCGGGTTTTATGATCATGACACCATAATTTTCACATTTTACCATTGGTGTCTCATTACATTTTTAGCAATTGCAACTCTTTGATAGAAGTTGTAAAGTTCTCTGTGGTCGTTTTTTGTGGAAACGAGATCTTCAAGGTGAATATTGACGTTTGCGGTCACTTTGCTGAAGTACGTAGTGCTACAGTATGTTGTTTGGACAGAATTCTTCTGGATGTTTGATAGTCCCTATCAATCAATTTCCCTTTTCAGCCACTATCCTTCTTCTGATAAAGTCTTGCCATGCTTTGTGTGTACAGTCATAATCATAAAGACAGTTTTTTTCTGTGCACATCATTATTTTATTTTTTTTAATTCATGTGGCCTTGTAATCTTTAATCAAAATAACTATCCCTCATCTTTTCTATGACATTTTTTCTGTGATTCACCGGCGTGAGGGCGGCTCAATAACCTCTCCCTTCCGCCAACTAACTCATGTCTCACAATAGCAAGCTACAACGATCCAAAGATCAAATCAATTACCAAAGAGTAAAATGAATTCCCAATCCCACCCTACATTTTTTTCCGAATCGGAGTTGTTTCAAAAAGTATGGGTAGCGTATATTTGTCACGTGGCCTGCCTACGGAATCAGTAGCGTCACTTCACTGCCATTCACAAATCTTCTACTATAGTCTAATGGGATAGTAAAGTCTCCAGTGGATGCACACTTCAGAATTTAGTCGGAAGTAGTAGGTCATTTGGGATCTTTTCGCCTACTGTTTTATATAAATTCGGACATACTACTTGGCTCAAACATGTCTTTTTGCCTACTATACAGTATGGAAGTATAGGCATATTCAGACGCAGCATGCAGGGAAATTTTTCTTTTTAAAACTAAACTTTAAATGCACATGAAAAAGTTTGAGCTCATCTATTACACATTAGATCATTCTCATTTCACTTAAATCCATGTCTGATGTATTTATAGAGTACTGCGACCATGTGACGCCTGGATTCTGTGAAAGAGAGGGGTCTGGCTCAATACACAGAATATGTTTACTGTGACAATCACTGTCACTGAGCCTGTCCCTGCTGCTCTAATCAACACCTAAAATACCTTAATTATAGATCACTGGAAAGAACAGAATACAAAGGGCACTGCCATCAAAAGCCAGTATGATAGGTCTGTGAAAAATAATGTGACTCATGTCTCTAGTTTTGGATTGTGATCTAATTTGGGGACAATAACCACCAGCTTACCACAATAATCATCAGCATATGATTACAAAACTTTTTTGGAATAATCAGAAAAGCCTGACAACACAATGCACAACATAATAAATAAGTCTTATTTTAAAGAAGATTGGCAACGCCTGGAAAAAGTACCTGAAGGCTGATTATTATTAATAATAATTATGAGCCAATCCTTAAATATATTTTGAGTGAATACTAATTTTCTCATTAGATAATAAAAGTTCAAGTGCCTATATATTTTCTTTGTAATCAGTTAGGGTTTGTATATATTTGTTCTTTTTGCATTACACCGAGATATTACATCCTGTGATATTAAGTGGTTGACTAAAGATTATACAAGAGACAGCACAACAATCAAAAATAAGCATGAAAAATTACAGGGAACTCATAAACTCTGCTCATCTTTGTGACAGAATGAACAGCCAACATAGCATCAGCATTTTGATGGTCAAATGAAAACACATGATGATTGCATTTCCACTTATGCGCAAGGACTGAATCTTTTTGCTCTGTGAAACACTGTGGCAAACCGTTAAAGAGGAGATATGTATGCGACAGATGGGAGATGTGCCTTAAGGACACGGCACGCTGCCTAACAACCCTAAATGTCTCTAAGTGCAGAACATTCAACTCTTTCGATAAGAGGATGCATTCAGACTTAAATTAACATTTAGATGACTATAAAATCTTGAAAGCCAGGGTAAAAAAAGAAAAAATGTGAGGTCACAGTTTAAACCCGAAGACCTGTAGCAGGTCCTGTAGAAGCAGCTCAGAAGGTAATTTGACTAAATCTCACAAGTTACTCCAGCCAATCAATCAAATTAGCATAAAGCGTGTGTGAGGTTACACCAGGGCCGGACTGGGACCAAAATTCGTCCCTGGCATTTGTGGTTTTCACCGTCCCAACTAATTGATGATGTTAAAAAAAACGTCCCCAGAGTCCCACTGAGTCTGTAGGCATACACGATACGTCATGATATGACTGAGGCGCATAGACTATAGTCCATTATAGGGTCTGAAATTATCACCCGCCAACCGCCAATGGGCTTTATGCACAGCTGCACTACTTCCTGAACTTAAGCCAGCTCCTTGTTTCCTGTCTGCCATTATTGGCTAACTTGATTAATTCAGGTGTGTCTGATTATTGTTGCCGTGACTACTGAGGTCAAGCACACCTGAATTAATCAATTTGGCCAATAATGACAGACAGGAAACAAGGAGCTGGCTTAAGTTCAGGAAGTAGTGCAGCTGTGCATAAAGCCCATTATCGGGTAGATTTTCCGTTTGGCGAGTAAATCTCAAAAGGCTATCCGCCCCACTGGCAGGTGGCGGGTCAGGGTAAATGGAGTAAAAAAAATAGGCAGAGTAAAACTATTTTTTTAAAATATAATTACAGTATATTATCATTATTGCATACATTTTTTTATTTTATTATTTATTTACATTTTATTTATTTAATATACAATTAATATATTTAATTTGTACAGAACTTCTTTCATAGGCGCCACAACAAATACAGTATATTATTTTAATGTGTGTAAATTGTGTAATATGTGTGTATATAAAAGTAAGAATGGAAAATAATAGACCAGAAATATAATAACAAAAATGTTTAAATATAGCCTATATATAAATTAATGTATGTGACACAAAAAGGCTGTTTATTATTTTGGCAGGTAAAAAAATATGCTTGGCTGGTGGATTTTTTCATCTACCAGTCCCCGTGGAAGGTGAGCCAAAAAGTTTATTTCGGACCCTCACAGCACACACGAGCATGGCACAGCGGCCAAAAACACACGCACACAAGCATGGCACAGCGGCCAAAAACACACGCAAACACGAGCATGGCACAGCGGCCCGATGCACACAACCCAACTGCTTAATAAAGAAAAAGGACCATGACCAAACCACAATATATACCGTATTTTCTGCACTATAAGGCTATTTAAAAGCCTTTAATTTTCTCGAAAAACGACAGTGCGCCTTATAATCCGGAGCGCCTTATATATGAAAAATGTTCTAAAATATATAAAAATATAATCTGCACCGCCTGGATTATAAGGCGCACCTTCAACGAATGACCTATTTTAGAACATTTTATAGTGCGGAAAATACGGGTATGATAAAAAGAAGCATGACCTACCTTATTAAATCAGCAGCCGTTGCATCAGCGCGCTCTTCTCCGCTACCCTTTCAATGATGCAATCCGTGTCCAAAGAAACCAGAGTCTCTTTTTCGATTGCCATCAACATAAAGGCTTCAAGATGCTCCTCCGCTGTGCTCCTTAATCGATTCTTGATGAATTACAGTGTGGAAAAGCTTCACTCACATGCAACTTGTGTCACAGACAGAGTTAATAGAAACTTCCAAGTCCGATTAGATGGTATGAGTCAGTGAGCAGGTTATACCTTTGTAGGACATAATAACAACAGATGGGACATTTTCTGCAAGATTGGCAGGTTTTGTTCACAACATCCCATTCTTCATCTGGACTCTGCTCATCATCTCCATCCTCAGTACTCATCTTGGTCAGATACTCTTCGCACACAGACACCTTCAGCTTGTCCCAGTGCGTAGCCAAGCTAAGTAGTTCACCCTGTAAGGCCTCAGGAGTTGCGCTGCTATCGTGTCTGATCACTTTGGCGGTCAGGGCATTGAGTGCGCCTGCAGGTACACCGTTACATTTCAAGTCATTGAAATTCTGGGGATCAAGCAGGGCGAAATCTGTGTATAGTTTTAGTGTTTTTAGCAAAACGTCGGGAAATACTTTCAATGAAGGTATCCAGAATGACATTGTGCACTTGTACCTCATACTTGCTGTCAGCATCTGCTATGGTTGTGTCATCACATAACTCGCCTGGCATATTTTTTGTCTTCTTTGGTCTCCGGTTTGGCAGCGCATGTTCCACCTCTGCGTCTGTCTCTCACACACATTTAATTCTCCATTGGCCCATTGCACAAATGCGTCTGTTGCTGTCTTTACCCCTTAAAATCCCTTGCATATTTTTTCAGATTGTCTTGTGTGTTTGTGACAATGCGATGGGCCGTGAGCAAATCCATTCCACTAGTTTGCAAATACTTGGAAAGTGGAGTTGTTTGTTGGAAGATGCGTAAAAACGCCTGGGCAGTGAGGATGGTTTGGTATTTCAGCAGAGCCTCTGCATAACCGTCAGCCTTCGCACGCACAGTCGACTTCATGTTGTCTTTCTCGCTCAGGGCCTTGAGTGTAACAATAAGATCAATAAAGACATCCTTCTGGATCCCCAAACTTCCCAAACACTTTTGTAAGCGCAGCGTCTTTGGCCCACCATCGGGTTTCAACCCTGATTCGGCGGAGCACTCCACCTGATGAAAAACAGAAGCTTTGTTTAGCCGTAGTCACGTGACGTAGGTGTTTTGAATCACGCTTCGGATCAGCCATCCCTAAAAATCAGGGGCGTAGAATTTAGGGATGCTAGGGACGTGTCCCTACCAATCCAGCAAGCGCTACTGCATGTACACACTCGCGTTTGGGAGTCGGGACGTGACGGAATATTCACTTGCACAATCGGGCCAGCATTGCACCGTAATTAACGTTTATCATTGCAGGGTTCTCAAGTTTGAGCAAAAGCTTGGAGTGAGATCACACGCGGTTAGGGGAGGAGCCATAATGAAGCCCCGCCCCACCCATCCCCGCCCCCAATTTTACCCATTGTTCATAATTAACCAGAACAAATTAAAATTATAACAATTAGGCCTAGTAAATCTAATAAATGACAGAGCAATTCATCACATCAAATACTCTTTAATGCAGTATTACAAATATACTGCCCTACAAAGCAAAAAGGCAGTAACTGCAGTTTTGGTAAAGCATTAATTATTACAATTTTCATGACATTCAAGGCATCCTTTGTTATGTGACGAAACATCTTATGTTAAATGCGTGTCGTTTTAGAGAAAAATGGTAGTCGTTTGTACAGTAACTGCAAAAAGCCCTAGCAAAAGTCATTTTTCTCAGTTCTGCACTCTGCGTAGTTACTGCCTTTTTGCTTTGTAGGGCAGTATAGCTAACCAAAAATATAACAAATTGCTCCAAACAGTTTCAAACAAATCTTTAAAAATTGCATTTTGATTTTTGAATGCGTCTTCTATCTAGACGAATGATTTATTGTGTGGTGGGACATTGAGAACAAATGGACAGATTAGAGTGCACCACCTCTTCCACTGTCTCCTCCTCTAATCTGGCAACCTTTTTAGGGGGCTTACCCTTTGGTGCCCAAAATGACAAAATATCTTTCTGCTTTTTTCCTGACATCTTTGAAAAATACAAATGCAACATTATGACAATGATTAAATATTACCCAGAGCAATCTGCTGTAATACATCCTTAATGTAACTAGAAAGACTATTAATATTACAGTATAATATAATTTAAAATAAAATCAGTAAATCTTCATTCCTTTCCATACCCACTAACATTTCTCTTAGTTTCAGATAACATAAGATAGCCAAACTGAGCCTGGTTGCAAAGTAGTTGTAGAGTTTTTGACTGCATCAATAATAATGTACGATGGGCTACATATTAAATGTTCTAGCCCAAAAATGTTAGACGAGCTTCTTCCAACTTACCTGCTTCTCCATCACGACACATGTGTTCGCGCGATGTTGTTGGTTACCTAGTAACGAACGTAAGGTGGCCGAGGATGTTCCGTCCATTTCCGTGTGTTCGCGCTACTGAATGACATGTCATGTATAGATCAGTGGTGCACGCAGCGCGCATATATGTTGCCTAGTAACGAACGCAATCTGGCGGAGATACGCGCTGGTGGCAGGAAACTTCACTTTGTTTGCCTGCGCCTCGTATACAACGTTAGAAAGCTTTCAGCCAGGACAACTTGGTTGGCATTGCCTTTTCAGCGTGAGAAATACACAGTGTGGCGTGTGAGCGTGTGAACCGGTCGAAATGAGTGTGTCTCACGGCCAATGCGTGAGACTTGAGAACCCTGTCATTGGTTTTACCAGTTTAAACATTCAAGTAATGTTAAACCATCCCGTGCTTGCGCACTTTTAGAGATGTCTTTCACTGCGCGCACATAGACAGTAAAGCCTAAATCCGCCTCATATAATCAGCTCGCCAGAAACAAAAGTTTTATCCCTGGATTATATCGCTTTAACAGTTAAAAACACGCAAAATTATGTCAAAACTCTGGTCTTGGTGAGTAACCTCGTAAAGACAGTCGGTTATGTCTTAAATTAGCATTAAACGCGTGTGACAGAAAGTTATAATGATGGATTCGCGCACTAGTTCTTAAAGTGAACGCAGCCATGTCTGTCATTGATTCTGTTGTCATAACAACATAATATAGCATTAATTGTAAGCAATCAGAATAAATAGCCTATGTATTTAATTCAGTCTGGACTAAAAAGACTATCGAGTGTTATTTTACATTAGATTACTTTTAGGTTTCTAAATTAGGTTTCTGTAGTTTCTGAAAGGGCCTACCAAAAAAAAAAAAAAAAAAAAAAACTACACCATGTCTCTTTGTTTGTGTCTTTAGCCTATTATTGTATTTATTTGTGCTACTTTTTAAAATTTAATTCAAAGATTGAAATCAAGCTTTTACATTTTACATCAAGCACATTTAGGTAAGATCAATGTAATAAAAAAGTCTAAATATTTATATATTTATTTATCTATATCTATCTTAAACATAAAATAACCTGATCCTGTTTGATCAAGCTACAGTATGCGACTGTTCTGACTTTTTTGCATCTTGCATCAAAATCCTGTCTATTCATTTTATGCATTTAGTGCATAGCATACCTAAAATAAAAAGAGTTTTATATAAGAGTTATTAATTTATTTGTATTAATTAACTACTAGTAAACTTATGTCCACTGTTCTTTTTTTTATAAATATAGGATTTGTATTACATATATATTCATTATAATCGAAGAATATAATCGAGAACCAAATCAGGAATCGAAATCGAATCGAGAATCGAAATTGAATCGATCTGAGAGCTTTTGAATCGAAATCGAAATTGAACATGTGAATCGATACCCAGCCCTAAAATTTATGTCCCTGCCCCCACCAAAAATATCCCGTATTTTTGCGCTCTGACTGTGTTAACTGACTCAGAACACGCAACTATCTGTGTCTCGGCCCAAAACAATAGAAAATCACACCGGCCCTTCTGGCATGTGCCAGAATTGCCAGATGGCCAATCCGGGCCTGGGTTACACATGCAACAGGGGAAGGACTGGGCTTCCTCTTGTCCGTTTTATTTATGGCTCTGTTGTGTCGCCTCTGGGTGACACGAGCAGCGGGGGACTCTGAGCTACATTGAGCTCACCCCACTGTCAGACACGTCCCTTACACACACAGCCACCCCCAGTGCCTCATTGGCAATCAACCCTTAGATGCTCCGTCAAAACCTGTCTTCACATTTAGCTCCCCTAAGCCTCGCCACTTCATTGACCCTCCTCCAGCCTGGCTTTTAATAGCTCTTGAGTTTTATCAGCTTTCTACGATACTCCTCTGCATGTGCTGTCCACTTTCCGAAATGCACTAATTTGCTGCTTTTCCGCCTCGGTCCATAAAAGCCAGCACAAACTTGTGAGGTAGTGGACAGCATAAATGTCATTCTGTCCTTGAGCTCAACTCCATTCTAATGCATCAATAGAAACAAGACTATGAACTGTAAAGTCTAATAGAAAGTGGCAGATATAGGGGTTTCGTGGCCTTCCGCAGCCCCTGCCAACACAGCAGACGCAAGGAACAGCCTGCAGCCTACGTAATTTGCTACATTATAGACATGACCTGTACATATACGTGGAGGTCATAAATGTTGGTTTATTCACAACAGTCTTAATTTATGGAGACTGCACTTGATTCAGACCATTTATGTCAAATGGTCTTAACAGATTTAGCTGCAGTGCAGATTCAACAGCATTTTATTTCACAATGTACAGCAAGCCTGCTGAAAAATCCAGCATGAATTCCATGTACTGTAGGTCCAGGCTGGTTTATGCTGGTCTACACTCTAAAAAAAAAAGGTTCTTCAGGGGTTTTTTGCGGTTGTCATGGTGTTATATAGCACCACTACCATTTAAAGAACCTGTTAAGCCCAGTTTGGTTCTTCAGCGGTTCCTCTGTGGTTCTCTGTGGTTAACACGCTCTATGGCACCTCTTATGGTTCCATAGCACCATATGACAAAGATGGCACTTAAAGTGGTTCCCCTATGATTACAAGCCAATTAACCACTTTTAGTGCTATTTAGCACGATTTGTTTTTAGAGTGTGTATAGTGGACCCACAGCATAGTCATGCTGTTCTCAAGCAAAACTGAGCAAGTGTGGCTGGTCCACGAGCACTCCTGCTTCCCATGCTGAGGACCAGCAAACCAGCATCTGTTGCTGCTATTAGCATGCAAATCATAACTTATGCTGATAACCAGCAATGCTGATTTTTTCAATATGGAACAACTACAAACAAGGTTTAAATTGCTTAAATTCCTTTTGAGACTCCACTCCAAGGACACCACTGTGCGTACACAGGGAAAGAGAAAAAGAGTCATGCTTGGCATTTAACAGCAGTTGGTGTGGTGGCAATAACTTCAGGTATGCTTCATCACATGCTGCAGACCCTGTTCAGACAGGGAGGGGATCGAAGAAGAATAAGGGGATGTTTACAGGTCAAACATTTTCATGCCAAGGACCCATAAATATGACAAATATAATTATGAAATATGAGGGACCCTCATAGAATATAAAAGCAGGTTTATGCATAAAAATCCATTTATACTGTAAAAGATAATATTTTATATTTTCCCCCTGATTAATTCATTGGCTTTTATAATGCACAAATTGTTAAATATTTAAATATTATCTGGAAAATATTTATTCTTCACATAAGTGAAACAGTAATATCAAATGTACCTCCCTTGGGGGTCCGTAGACTCCAGGTCCAAAAACTCCGGCTCTAGATACCCCCAGTGAGGTCATTTGTACACAAAGGCTGAGATTTTGCCATAGTGTGCAATTTGTCAGCAATCATAAATCTGATCCATATTACATGAACTACAGCATAAAAATTGAATGACTTCAAATCTTCAAATCATATTTGCACAATAGTGATCAGTCACCCTTCTGGTCTCAACTTGACATCCTATGGATCTTACTAGCTGTATTTGTCCCCAGTCTGCACAAAGCCATTGCCAACACCCTGCTGTTCTTGAGCATGGCTGCGACCAGTAAAAATGGCTTGTCAGTCATTATTCCATCATGTGTCAAATCTCATTTACTTCCTTCTCCAAGCACGAACAAACACAACGTCATGGAGACAATTGCACAAGAAAGTGTCTGGAAGTTGTGCAAAACCCTTGACAGTGACCAAACAGAAAAACCAAAACCTTTTGAAAAGAGTGTGACCCTGAGAAAGATGTTTCTAAGTGCAGAATAGAGAATATACTCTTGTAGTCACCTGAATTCTTAGTAATGCAAACTTAACTCACTGTGAGCCATTACTATGACTCGGTGTACAAAACGTGTGAAGGGCTCATGACATTAGCAGGTACAGATAAGATAATTTTCAAACACCAGCTGCCACAAAATGCAACTGCTTCATTTCACATTAAGCAAAAAAAAGCAGGTCTATCTCACAGGAAATCAACAGAAACGTGAACATCAGGACTGATTTTGTCCGCACTGATTCACATTTTCTCGTGCACATCCTTCGGTAAACATATACTTTAGATGACAACCAAAGATAATTGCAGTAAACTCTTGCTTGGCAGCAGTATATGGCTCCCCTCACGTTTTGAGTGCACTGAATGATATCAAATGCTGATAGCAACATTGTCACGAGTTTACCACTAAGGCGTCCTCTTCCTGTCGTCATCCTCTCAGCGGCAGAAGCCCTCCACCCTAGCATGAAAATAAACAGTCCTATGGTGTTCTCATTGATACTCCCAGGATGTGGCTCTGTGATTAAGGGAAAGAAAAAGTCATTAATTATGGAAGAATGCAACTAATTACTTTTTCTTCCCCTACTGCTGTTAGATCTGTCTCCCATCCATCCCCATATCCTTAATCTGACCCGCTGCGAGATCCATGCAGAGCAGGAAGAGACATATATGGGTTGGGACTCAATTACTAAAACATCAGAATGCTAATCCGCTAACCTTTGGGAAAACCAGCCATTTGGAACTCCGACCTGCCCTTTGTTTCAGACGACATGGCCCCGCAAGTCATAGTTCGGTCAGTATGGCAGTGACTGTCTCCTGTGGTTTAACACAGCCAGCAATTAAGTCCAAACATCTGCATCAAAAGCATTATGAAACACACATGGTTTGCTTAGTAGAGGAACAGCGTATTCACCAACATCCCTTGCAGTGAGAAATAACTGGCCTGCTGTGGGAAGAGTACTGGATCCATTGTTTGTTGAAATGCTTTATGAGTTTCAAGCAGAATGTGGAATATAAAAATGTGGACAGTAGTGGACAGTTCTCTTAACTCAAATAAGCATGACAAAATTTGTTACTATCATGTCCAGTTTTGCTGCTGTTAAATAAGCAGAGAGTAAAGCGGAATTAGCTAGTAGTCACATTACGTTGTTACAGTGTAGTTGACTGACTGTCCTTTTAACTTTTGACAATGTGACTGAGGTATTTCTTTAATAGAGCGTGCCAGTTATAGCAATGAGACGTATCATCTCTCCTTGGCCTGTTATATTGAAAATGTATGTTTTACAATTTGCAGTATGACTTTATCCATTGCTAAATTATGGCTCATCATAGACTAGCTAACCACAAAGCTAGCTAATGCCATTATCATAAGTCTGTTCTGTGGAGACAATAAAAAAAGAAACATTTTCTTTTTAAAATGCATTATCATATTATTTTAGTTAAAACTCATAAATAACTAAAAATAACTAATGTTATGGAAATCTGTTAATGTTTTGTTGTGCGTTTCTGAAATAAAAAAAATAAGAATAAAAAATATCGGCCGATATATCGGAATATCGGATTTTAAAACCAACAAATATTTGTATCGCTATATATCGGCCTTCAAAATCCTTTATTGATCGGGCTCAGTAAACATTACATGGACAGTAAACCTTATTTATATTTAGAACATTATTCCCAAAATATTTTTTCCATAAAGTCTTCACTGTTTTATTTGTAGGACTCCCAGTCAACATTCTTGACTATCATTTATAATATCCCACTATTTGTAAAGTAATTTGCATTCAGAAATTTACTCTCCCCTATCAACACTCATGTCTCATGAGCTTCCAATCACTCCCTTTAAACCAATGCACTTACACACACACACACATACAAACCTTTCCTTCTCTGCATTTCTCCTGCATCTCAAATCAAGTTAAATTTCTTTAGTGTGCTTCCTAATCTAGTGGTTAAATAAACTGGCATTGTTTATTATGAATACTGTTGGCTCATTGACAAATTGCTTTTGTTCCTCTCTTGTAAGTCGATTTGGATAAAAACACCTGTTGCATAATGAAGGCTAACCGTCCTCAGACATAGTCTAAAGACAAAGCACAAAATGAATAGTTAAAGAATATAGTCTTTAAATCTCATTCTCAAGGCAGTAATTATGCACTACATTTTTAGATTATATTTATGCATTTATCTAAAGCAAATTACATTGCATGATTCAAGCTATACATTTATGCTCAATTTATGCATTCCCTTAGAATTGAACCCATTACCTTGGCGTTTCTAAAGCAATGCATTGTTTGAGTTACAGGACAAACTGTTGAGCAGCTGACATTCACTCACTAAAAAACATGCCCTATAAGTAAATCCACCTAACCAAAGGAAAATATAGGTAGAATATTCTAATTGGACACACACATTATTTATTTTATACACACACACACACACACACACATATATATATATTAAATTGGAATTGTACGCACTCAAAAAGGTCAACATGCCAAAGTTTTCGTTTAGATAGCGTCAGAGTTGACGATTGTGTCAGAGTCTCATAGGATTTATTATGTTGATGTGGAATTGGGTTAGCGCTGGATGTCTGAGCTGTTGCTATCATTGGCTTCTGTTGATGAACTGATCAAATCAGTTCTCCACAAGGAACTTCAAAGTACAGCTGCCCTTTGCATGCTGCATACTGAGTGTGGGCAGCAACTAATGGATGTTCCCACTAATCAACCCTGTGTGTCGCCAGGCCAGTTAGTTGCCCCCTCAAGATGTCCACTGAGTCCGTGAGACACCGTTCTCATCATCCACCGCTCCATCTGTGTAATTGCTTCCTTGAGAGATTACATTCCCGCCAGTGACAACACCAATTAGGCAGTCAGGAGGAAAATACAACAATAAGGCCCTACTTAGCAGAGAAAAGTAGCATTTGGATAGATATCAGCATAATCTTAATGAGTCAACAAACATGACATTTAGATGTGCTCTCACGCAAACGCTTGAGTATGGCCCGTACATGCGGGGAGACGCGGTTGCCTTCAAGGATGGTACTCAGTAACCTTGAACGGGAAAAAAACCTGGCAAAGTTACAGATATGAGATTAAAATCGCAAGAATTCAAATCTGAGTAATTGATGATAGGGCTTTGACAAAAGGGGCAATGGTTTGTCCTTTTAAGGAATGTCTCACACCTCTGATGTCAGGATCTCAATTGCATGGTCATTGCTGATGCAGACTACAAACCCTTAAACCACACCTACACTGCGACATCTGATTGGACTTACGTACATGTTGCTATCATTTAATAATCAGACAGGAGAGAATCCCGGTCTCTGTGTCTCTTGTCTGATAGTCAATCACAAAAGGATTTAACTCCTTGACCAGAAACTGTACTCAGCTGTTTCCACAGACCATTTTCCTCAGCTCGGGTAAGTACAATACATGTAAAATGTTCTTTATGTTAACTATACTAAACTACAATTTTACATTGTATTGCATTAAGGTTATTTTTATCATTATTTGTTAAAAATGTATTTAACAAAGCTTTTCACTCCTGATGGTTTTATTGGTAAATTATAGGCTACTGTATATTAAGAGATTAAACAAATTGGAATTGGAAAAGGGAAACTTTGTGTTTTAATTTTTGATGTAAAAGTTACTAAGTTTAACAAAGAAAAGGACGCTATGAAACGTAGCTTCTTGTAATATTTTCTCCTCAGACTGATCTGTTAAGATGTACCGTGGACTAGTGTTACTGTTCTTGGTTTTGGTGCTGGAAACCCGATGGAGTGAATCGAGCTGTCAGCAGTCAGAATCTCAAAGATCAGATTCAAACGTAAGTGGCAGATAACGATGATCTAATAACTATATAGTTTAGCCGAGTTTTAAAATAAAAATGTAATTTTATGCACAGGAGATTCCAAGTTTGCGGCTGTCGGCTCATAACTTGCTGAAGAGGTATAATGACATTGATTATGACAGTTTCGTCGGATTAATGGGTCGCAGAAACGCCGGTGAGTTAACAGATATTTTTTGTTGTAGCCTATTATTCCAGCAGTTTCTGTTTATTTTATTATTCTGTGAGACGTGCTAATGTTCATACGAATCTTATTATTTTCCAGACACGGATGATTTCCCACCCCAACGTAAAAGTAAGACATTTTGGTCTTCCTTTTGTGCTTTCAGAACAGGCTAGTTTAAAAATAATTGAAGAAAACTTAATATATGTTGTCTTTCAGGGGAAATGCACGATATCTTTGTTGGACTCATGGGTAGACGAAGCGCTGACCCTGGTAAGTTAACAGCCTTTCTCTTCAATTCACTGATGTTTGTGATAAACAGCTTTAGACGGGCGTAATTTGCGTGTGGGACATGTCCCCAACACTTTTTGACACATCTGGCGGTACACACAAACGAACCATCTCCAGTTAGAGTATCAATTTCATTCGTTTGTTAAATAGTTGTCATTGAAATCATGCTGAGTGCGCGTTGCCGCTGTTATTAGTGGCGAAACACAACAGTGTTCTGTTGGTGCTCGTGCACAGTATTCACACGGAGGAGCGCTGCAATCTATGCGCCGTTCCAGAGAGACTCATTCGTTCCAGTCAAATCACAAAACAAAAGGCAGTCTAACGTGTCCATGCTCATGACCGGTTAGTAGCCCAAAACTTCTGATACGTATTCACCGACGTGAATAATCTCTAGTCGGGACTAATCATATTGATATTGTGTTGTGAAAGAAAAACATAGAAGTCACACACACACACACTGTCCCACCCACTTTATACGACAAAGTTAGTTAATTATGCTACTGACTTTATCTGACTGTCACCTTGATATTAGGCCTACTTTAAGAATTAAAGGCTGGTGCAACTTAAATCAGTAACTAATAGGTTGCTCATACGAAATCTAACGTTAACGTTACTGAGTTGTCCTCGCGGGATGCACGGAATAAATTAATATTCAGCGCGAGCAGCAGTTCGAATCACAAACGACTCTTATGAGCAGGTTCTTTTGAGGAATCAAAAACATACACCGCGAGAACTGTGAATTGGTTAATGAACAAAGGACTTTTATGAGGATATTGTTCGAACTAATTGATCATAAGGACGATTTTAATCGGATTCTGATGAATCCAATAGTTTTGTGTTTATTGTACCGCGTGGGTTAAACCTCCGACATATGACGAAGTAGCCAAATATTATCGGTAACGCTGTCAGAAATTCATCAGTCCATCAAGCCTCCCAGACTTACTGTATTTGTGTTGACAGAAACTGGGCGTCCGTTGAGGAAAGACTATCCAGAAACAAGCGGAGGAGGCATCTTCTTCAACAAATGCAAACTGAGGCGAGTAACGTTAATTCAGTGAGGCTGCTCTGCCACCTGCAGGCTTTCGGAAGATATTACAACATGTATCTTCCTAACACCACAGCATTTGTTCTTGTAGCATGACTGTTATGCCTTTTCTTGTAAATATAAATCGTCTCTTATATATATGTATATGTATATATATATATATATATATATATGCCTATATATTTTTTTCAATTTGTTGCAGGTTTCGTCGTGGGTTATAGGCAAATGGATTATTTCATATCCAGTTAATCGTCTGTACCACCATGTCATGACAGCTTCTTTTCAAGACATTTCTTTGGAGCAAAACAATTTATTTTACAAAAGTGATAGAGCAAAATAAATTATTTATATAAAATGAATAAAATAAACATGATTTCCTATGGTGTGATTTGTTTCAGTGTACTGCAAATAATACATTTATCATTATAAATTCTCAAATTTAATTCTCCACTTACATCCCATGCCTTTCAATTTATTTTATTGTTATTTTTGCTGTTTAATGTATAAAACATGATTTTTGTAAATAAAAATACTACCTATCTGATCTGACAATGTTTTATTACTTAAACGTTCAATAACGCATAAAATGTAGCGACTTCAACCAAGCAAAAGTTTAAACAGCAATAATTTGCTACATTTGCAAAACACTGATGCTTTCTCATTGCCAACTGCATACTGCAAAAAAAAAAAAAAAAATGCGAAACTGCACAGCACACTCACATTATCTGTATGGTGCCTTTCCACTAGTTTACATTTTCACACACACAAAAAAGTATTAAACAATGTGTGAATTTAGAGCGTTCTGATTTAAGGGTATATAAAGGCTAGAAAAGAAATATTTGCGTGGTGCTCCCCTTGACATGGTGCCCCAGGCCACTTGCCCACTTGCCCATGGTTAATCTGCCTATGTCATTGATGAAATATGGCTTGTAAAGCAGACATTTTTACTGCACTCAGACCAGAAGCAGCAATACAATGCAATCACAAAGCAAGGGATTATCAACAAATTCATTGAGCATATAGTAGCCTAAGTAGCAAACACTTGTCCAAAGTGACTAATGGGTAACTGGGCAAATTACTAAGAGGGCAAAAAAAGTGTTCTTTGCTGAGGTTTGAACCTACAGATTTGGTTATTAGCCCAGATCATCACTTTTCCAATTAGTCAGTGATTTAATTTTAGATTTACATCATGCAACATTTTCTGCATATTCACAATCATGTTGTGCTTCTGTCCGTTATGTTTTTCCCCTGGAAAGCATTTGTGACTTTGTGAATTCTTGTTTCAGTAGTCTTTGTGTTCTCAGCTTTGGGATTCATGGTATAAGTTGAAACTAACTTTTCTTTAAAATGTTCATCAAATCCCTGAGCTTCTGTTGTGGGTTTCACAGTGTGGGAAGCCAACGATAGTACAGCAGGCACTGGAGGCTGGTAGCGGTGTTGGTAGCCATAGGGCCTCAGACGGTAAGTGTAGTACTCCAGCGTGTACATTAGCTCAGGGTCTACGTAGTGAAAAGACACTGCTAGGTCAGAGCAGCACTGTGGGCCCTGCAGGGAGAAAACAGACATAAGAGATGCTGTCATATTTCCACATGGTCACAGATAGGTTGCATTAAAGGAATATTCTGGGTTCATTACAAGTTAAGCTTAATCGTCAGCACTTGTATCATAACTTTAAATAAAATTAATTTAGACTTTCCCCAGCACTTTCAATAGAAGTGAATGGGGCAAATCTGTAAACATTAAAATACAGCTATAATATATAAACGATGTGTTAATACTTGCTATTTTTTGTTGTTGTTAAGTTTAAGTATACCATTTAGTTGCAAGAACCTTAAAACAACAACTTTACAGCTCCAAAAATACAGTGCTTTAAAAAAAATAAGCTTCAGATTACTGAAATCCTTTTTGCTTTCATTATAAGAGTTTCACTATAACCTTGATTTTTAGAGATTAAAGAAAAATGTTTTAAGTCATTTATTATTATAATTTAAGAAGTTACACAAATCCACTTAATCATTCTATTTTTAAATTTTGTTTCCATTTTGAAAACCATGGCAAGACAAAATTGTGTTTATGTTTTAGTTTTTTTTTTATTCGTAGTCACAAGCTGTCTAGTCACGAATCACATCATCATGTGCATGAAAGACAAGCTATCGACAAACACGGTCCCCATCAAACCTATCCATTGTTGATTTCACTTGCAATCACCTGAAGGACTTGCTAGTTCAGTGTGGCATTTAAATGGGGCTTTATTTCATTTTCACTGTATACTTTGTTCACAAACAATGTTGTTGATTTTTATTCATTCTCAAAATATTACATATTGAATGGAAAATTCCTTTTGACACTTAAAGTGTTGTCTTCTCTCAGGCACAGATGGTACTCAAGTTCTAAAAGCTTTTCAAAAAAATAAGTTTAACTTCTGGAAAAAACAAAGTTATAACTAATTAGCTTGCTGAGCGAAATGGAAGCTGTGGAATGTAGAGAAATGTCAAGAAGGACATTCATGCGTGTTTCCACAGTTTGTATTATGTATTCACTACTCCTAAAGTAGGTGCACTAAAATGGATGGGTTAAATGCAGAAGACAAATTCTGAAATAGACTGTGCCACTGTTCATCCGACTATTTTTACTGTACTGCTTTAATACTGTTCTGACTGGAAGAGATTTTGAAGGAGTGCAGGATAGTCTTCACTCCGATGAGGCGAGTGAAGGAGTAAGTTAATTATACTGTTGAGAGTATAAGAAGTCGCTGAGAGCATCGTTAAGGGTAACAGCAGCAGACAGTGGGGGCCCCGCTGGGCATTACTGGTGTAGCATCACCCCAGCAGAGTACGTCCCTTAATTGGACTAGAGGTTCAGTAGCACCGTAAACTGGTTCAACTAAACTACCTAATCAGTACCTAATCAGCATACTAGAATGATTTCTCAAGGATCATGTGACACTGAAGGCTGGAGTAATGATGCTGAAAATTCAGCTTTGCATTACAGAAATAGATGAAATCATCTATTTTGAATTGTAATAACATTTGTTTCACCTGTTTTAACCAACCAAATGCAGCTTGGTGAGCATAATAGACTTACGGTACTTCAAAAATGTTTTTTAAAAAATATTACCGACCGCAAATGTTTGAACGCTAGTATAAGTGTTTAAAAATTGGGTAACACTTTACAATAAGGTTCATTAATTAACATTAGTTAATGTATTAACTAACATGAACTAACCATGCGCAATACATTTGTTACAGTATTTGTTAAACTTTGTTGATGTTATTTAATAAAAATAAAGCTGTTCATTATTTGTTCATGTTAGTTCAGCGCATCAACTAATGTTAACAAGATTTTAATAAAGTATTAGTAAATATTGAAATTAACGTTTACAAAGATTAATAAATGCTGTATAAGTGCTGTTCATTATTAGTTCATGCTAACTAATGTAGTTAAGTAATGTTAACTAATTAACCTTATTGTAAAGTGTTACCAAAAATTGTTTTAAGTGTGTGTGACTTACTTCTACAATTGGGTAGAAGCAGTAATTCCAGTACCAGAAGGTCTTGGAGAACTTTCCAGTAAGATGGTGTTCAGGAATGAAAGGATGGAAGGTTTCCCGGTGCAGCGTGTCCCTGGAGTCTCCTGCTACCACCCCCATTTTCTCCAGGCACTGACCCATCGCTAGATCCTCCACTGGTGTTGTATGAGTGCACACTTTAGTGTTAAAACCCTCGACAAACCTTTTCAAGGCCTCTTTGCTGAGAACATAACCTGCCCCACCGCTCATGTAGCCCTGCTTAGCGTACGGCTTGAACCTCTTGCCGAAGTATATGGGCTGCTCTGCCGTGTAGTTTGACAGGATCCAGCGCAAGTTGTCCACAACGACGAACGTGTCATCGTCTGCTTTGAGGAACCAGTCTGCCTCATCGACGTGGTTCTTCAGGGCGTAGTGGAAGGCACGTATAGTCTTCCAGTACAGCTGGTCACGGCCTTCTCCTGTGCCCAGGCCCACTGTGGGGAAGCTGCGATCTTCTTCAGAGCTCATGAACAGAACTACGTTACAGTGACGACTCCAAGTGGCCTTCACATGCCGAGCCTTTGACTGTAGATTACTCGGCCCTGTCATCACCCAGCACAGGATACGCACTTTCTTGAACAGCTCGTCTGCAATGTGACTGTCCTCTCCTGTGTATTTAAAGCAGATTCTATAGTTATGTTGCAACTTAATACAAATCATTTTGTTCATTAGAGACGTCTTTATAACTAAACTGAGAGTTGTATATTAAAAGGCGTACTCTATAATTCTCCCCTACTTATGTCGTACACATATATAAAAGAATAGTCCTTTTAATAAATTTGTTAAATATTATGCACCCTAACTAATCAGAAAACTGTTTAAACCAATTTCATTTAACATGGGGGCAGACATAATGAGATTAAAGGAGATTAAATGTGTAAAAATTTAGTATCTAGCAACAGAAATGCAATATGACATCCATAACTATGATTTCAGTGGTGTCTAAAGAACTTACTTAATAAACCGTAATGTTTTTATTACCTTAGAATGAGACATGTATATCTACATAATCACAGGGACCCCTTCTATGAAGGTCGAACAAAACCCTCAGGTTGTTCCAAACCTGTATAAATTCCTTTGTTCTGTTGAACACAAAGGAAAATATTTTGAAGAATGTGGGAAACTGAACAGCTCTGGGGCACCATTGACTTCCTTAGTCAATGTTACAGTAGCTGCCTGGCTAAGAACTTTCTTCAAAATATCTCCCTTTGTGTTCAGCAGAACAAAGAAATGTATACACTTTTGGAACAACTTGAGGGTGAGTAAATAATGACAGAATGTATCCCTTTAAGTTGCAATATTTCATATCATGTTGCGCTCATTCATAAATGATGCACTAGAGGGTGCTGCAGCACCTGGCTGGTGAGGATGCTTGAGGTTGATCAGGGCAGACCCTTCCACTCTCCAGGTAATGTTGGGGGTGTTTTGCTCTGGCTCCATTGGAGAAAGGTTGCTTTTGCCATCATGCTGCCAGCTGAAGCTCTCCTCAAACCATACCTGTCTCAAAAACACGTACAACGTGCTGCCCACCAAGAAGCCCAGGGAGAAAGCACACTTTGAATTTCCTCCTTTCATGGTGACCACTCAGGGATCCTCACCACATTGCTGCAAGGCTAGAATAGAAATATTGGTTACATTCATTTGATTGCATTCATTTTCAGAGATTTCAAAGACTGTAATAAACTAATTTGCATTAAGAAATTCTCATTTTAAATTACTTAATATTACTTTATTATTTAATAATTACAATTATTACATTCAAGGGTTCCAGACTAACATTTGAGAGCAGTAGCTCTGGTGCCACAAACTTCTACAGATGGTGGCACCAGCACCTGATTTGGTGGTGTTGGTTGGATTATTAATCACAAAGAAAGCCTAATTGAATCAAATTTCTATGGTTTTGCATTAATAAGTGCAGTTACTAATAATATTACATGTTTATTTATTGGAAATTTAACAGATTGAATTGAAATGCCAATAAAACATTTATTGACAACAGTAACATGTAAAAACCTAATTTTATATTTAATTTAAATATTTTACTCATTAAATATACCACTGTTGCACTAGATAGAATCATACTGAATAAGGGATTATAAAATGAGTGCCCTTTACTTGCTTTCTGTGTGAAATACAAAAAGACTTTTCCTACTTTTCCATATATTAGGGAGTGGAAATGGCTAACAAGTCAATAAATATTTAAGATTTTTGTGTTCAATTTTCTTTGTTTTTTATTTTAAAATAATTCCTAAATTTTTACAACGTAATTAATTAGCTTTCACCAAGACACAAGCCAGATGGATACTTGGGGTAGGCTACTATGAGATTACTCCATATTAGGGTTAAATACTGTGTTATAAAAAAAATGAACAAAGCATTAGAGTTCTTCTCAAAATCACTTCAAGCATGTTGATACACTAAGGCCATTTTCTATTTAGGATTCAGCTGCTGCCAGGATAAATCTGAGGAATAGATTACCTTGCGTGACTGACAAATCTTGGTTCTTACCCTCATTTCCAAGAATTAGGCACCTTCTGCTGCTGCCAGTCCGTTAGTCTTGCTACTGTTTCATTTTGACAAAGTTGTGACATTCAGGTTGACTATGGTGAATGAAATAGCCTATATGCTACTTTATGAAACCATATACCCTATAACCTAAACTATCTATTACAACAGCTAGGCCTAATATTTTAATTTAATAAAAGTGTTCATATCTAATATTTACCCCAGGAAAAACTCAAAGACCCTACAAATCCAAATCAAGCTGGATTTATCCAAAGTGGATTAATAGATAGAAAGCGGCACGGAATTTTATTACGTTATTAAATATAAGCCTATCTTGAGCACAGATAAAAACATAACATTCTGCAACACTGTAGCCTATTAAAAGGTCTACAGGATATAGCCTGCCCTACACAATGCATGCACTTGTGTTGACATGAGAGGTGCACCAGAGATCTAGGCCCTTACCTTGCATTCTTTACCTCCCCTCTGCAAGCCTCTCGCCGTCCCAAACAATGTTGTAAGCTCCGGTCAGTTTTCTGCCTTCAGTCTTTCTTTCCCTCAATATCCGCGAGCTTGCATGAAAGGAGCGCTCGCGTCAGGTTGCTTTTGAGTGCGTGCTGTGACGTCTAAACAGACGTTGAGGGTTTAATTCCTTATTTAAAAGGCAGAGTGTGTACCAGGCAGTCACCCGATTTATGTTTCCTCGTATTAGCAGAGGGTTTGCCATTAACCGAATGGTTATTAGGCATTTTGTGCGGACAACAGATCCTCTGTCATGAGCGAGTACCGTGTCAGCATCACACAGGGATAGCCGCAGCGAGGTGTTTGATTGGAGGAATGGCCGGTTTGTTGTCATGGGTGTCCCCGCCTACTGGGCCGTCGCTCAAATTTGATTATAACATTTAATTGCCAAATTAAATCATTTACTTTTGAATTGGAACTGTACTAAAAACAAAAATCAATTGTTAAATGTGTAATAAAACATTATTTAATATTTAGGCTGGTAGCAAATGTAAAATAACACGATCATCAAACATTACATTTGTAGACTATTTAATTAGACATTAGTATAATTAAAATTAATAATGGTAGGTAGGCTATAGTTTTATTGACATGTTTAGCTGAGCCATACATAGAACTAACAAAACAAACCCTGACAATTGATAAAATATATACACTTGATAATATCATTAAATGATTAGATAATTACATTTAAGATTTTACTTTCAATAAAACATTTGCAGTAGATTTATAAAAGGGTTTTTTATGCATGTTTGGCCCGGGTTTTTGTTGCATTTACACTCTTCTGACCACTAGGGGTCACCATGGAGACAGGTCCATATTTCCCTAAGCCAGGGGTCTCCAACCCTGCTCCCGGAGAGCTACAGATTACAGCTCCAACCCCAATCAAACAAACCTGGACCAGCAAATCTAGCTGTTCAGGGTTACTTGATAATTACAGGCATGTGTGTTGGAACTGAAGTCTGCAGGACAGTAACTGTTAGCTCTCCAGGAGCAGTGTTGCGGTAAAACTAGTTGATCACGAGTGGCTCAACTGGTGGATTTATAGATAACCTTATCTTTCAGGTATTTTGCCGACTGGCTTGACACTTTAGTGTGAGAAATCAGGGGTGTGGCGTGAGAGCGTGAGAATTGGCTCAATTGCGTGAGTCTTACGCTCATTGGGTCTCACGCTCATTGTGTGTAAATCGTGTGTAAAGTGGTTCTGGCGTAAATTTTCAGATTCATTTAAATGTTCGTATTTTCCAAATGTTAGTTGATACGCAAGAAATCTACACCTGCTCCCAGCCACGCGTAAATGGTGCGCTTAACATCCAAACGTTTTGCTCATTAATAAGGCTGCATTTTAATTCACCAATGGGTACATAGGCCTATTTAAACAGCATTTTGAAAAAAATATATTTTATATAGTAATCACATACGTTTTTTTTTTTTTACTTTTATTATGAGAGCCAGTAATAGCAGATCTGGTGATCGATGGCGGTCCTTCTCAAGGGGGTAATCCATCAACCGGAAGTTGAAGCCTCACGGGAGCTGCCATCTTGTAGCAGAACTTCACTTGCGTTAGCATTCCCATTGACTCCCATTCATTTTGGCATCACTTTGACAGCGAATAACTTTACATCTGAGGCGTTTGAACACCCCATTTATCCTTTATTTATTTCTAAAGAAACACGACAATGACAATGTATAAAATGCTCCATTACCTTGTAGCTTATGTTATGGCCCCGTAGAAGCAGTTTTAGTGAAAGTAGGCTAACGATTGTGTCATACCCACGCGACTCTCTGTCGCACAGTAGAGAGATTACCGTATGGAAAAGAGAAGAAGCTCGCGGGCAATCGGGGAAACGTGGAGGCAAAATGACAAAATAATTAATCAGAATACCTAGCAGAATTGTCTCCTTCTCCTAGCTCATGGACAGCTCCTACTCACACTCTCCACCTCTGCAAGTTTCGGAAGGGAATGATTCAGATTTCTCATGCCACATCCACTAGAACAGTGTTTCCCAACCCTGTTCCTGGCGGCACACCAACACTGCGTGTTTTCTTTGTCTCCCTAATCAAACACACCCGATTCAACCCATCAGCTCATTAACCCACCTGATTATGAGCTGATGGGTTGAATCAGGTGTGTTTGATAAGGGAGACAAAGAATACACGTGTTGTGCCGCCAGGAACAGGGTTGGGAAACACTGCACTAGAAGACAGACGGGTTGCTCACGTCACATCTACGTCGTCAAGCTCTGTTTGAGTCTGCGCGTCAGGGACGGAAGTGCTAAAAAAAAAAAAAAAAAAAAACAGGCTTCAATCGTCTCAATGGAGTTCCAATGAGATCGCTCTGTCCATTTCTTATACTGTCTATGGTCCTTCTCCAGTTTTCCGAAGTGAAGTAATTCGTTTTTTGCTGTCAAGCTTAATGTCGAACCATTTTCTTCTCACTTATGGGACTGTTCGATTAACAGATGAAACTCCATTAACCGCAACTGTAGGCTAATGGTGCTTCCTTTTTTAGGACCTGATAGGCCACTAGTACGCTTGAAAATAAAATGTGGCGTTTTGAATGAACTTTTAGATAATTAAATTTCAATTTCTGCATCCGAGAAATCTTTCTTTTTCATTCGCATTCATGTTATTATATGCGTACCCAGATAGCAAACTGACATTGAATCAACGTGGAAATATGACATTGAAACAACGTTGATCTGACATTGTTTTGCTCATCGAATTAACGTTGAACCAACGTCAGATGCGTCATTCTTTCAAAACTAACGGAAAATCAACTTGAAATCAACGCGTTGTTTCAACGTTATGAAAGCAAACCAATTTTCGATTTCATTTAGCTTTGAAGAATGCCGCGTCTGACGTTGGTTCAACGTTAATTCGATGAGCAAATCAACGTTGTTTCAATGTCATGAGAGACGTCGTTTCCACGTTGATTCAATGTCAGTTTGCTATCTGGGTATGTATAGATGTCAGTCGGATATGGACAGGATTTATGGTAATTGAGAATGAACGTGCACGTGCATTTACGACTGATTGGAATTCATTAACATACACACACACACATTTCACTATCCCAACTGACGTTTACGAAGTATTTGTGAATAAGGAGAAGAGTTTTCGGGAGGGTCTCTTTACGCGCAAATCACTCTCATATTTACTCGTATATTTACGAATGTTTCATGAATGAGACCCATTGCATGAAAGTTGGCAGCTGTTGGAGATCCCTGGGCCTAAGACCATTTAAAATTGGATTCAGCACACAATTTAGCTTTGGCTTATTCTAGCCATTCTCTGCCTTTAGTACAGCATGAGCAGCCCTCCAGCAGAAATGGTCAGCTAAATCAACTTGTCCTGAGGGAAATTGCTGATATCATGATTCTTCCAACCATTAAAATTGGTGATTCACAAGTAGCAGTTCATATCCTTACCTTGGTGGGCATGTTCAGTCTTTTTCATGTTTCAGTTCATTAGCCGCACCCACTGCTGAGTCTGATGGCCTGCAGCCTGTTCAGATCCCAATTAGTGGCCTTATAGGGTTGCTTTAACAGTTTACTCCCTGTTTTCGTCTTTGCTGGTCAGGACTTTTCATATGATGTTGTGGCTGTGTACAAATGTAAGTTATCTTAATTTGGGTTGTTTGATATATTTTATGGTTTCAATTGTTTATGCAATATATTGTTAATTCAGCTCATCTTTGTCCATGTTCTTTATATTTTTACGTTTAGAAACCAGTCTGGTACACTTACTGAAATGGCATTGTTTTTTTGCAACGCATTCTCACCCCAAGGCGTCACCTTTGACCATGCTTCAATATTTGACGTTTTAGGCGCCCTTTAGCGTCACTTACTTGACGCGATCCTACGGCGTCATCTAACTGACGCTAAAGGAAAGCGTCAGTTAGAGGACGCGGTTAGGTTTAGGTGTGGGGTGGGGGTAGGGTACACGCGATCCTAGGGCGTCATCTAACTGACGCCCTTTAACGCTAAAGGGCGCCTAAAGCGTCAGATATTGAAGCATGTCCAAATGCTTCCCAAGGCGTCAGTTAGGTGACGCCTTGGGAGTGAGAATGGGCTGTTTTTGCCTCAAGATGTTTTAACTCAAGGGTTTTCAAAGTGTGAGGAGAGCCTCCCTAGGGGGGCGCCAGAGCATTCCATTGGACAACATAAATAATCAGGGATGCAAACTACTAAACACTTATTGCAGAAAAATCAGAGAATTATTATACTTTAATAGACAGTTAAATCTTGCACCTCACCCAATAGCAGGGGATGGCTGCAAAGTCATTAATAAAATCAATCTTTAATATAATTTTTGGCAATTTCTTTATTTTATTTGTGCTTCAATGTAATAGATTTCTAAATGCTAGGATGGATTTATGAATACTTTGGTCACTTAAAAAAAAATCATCAGAGTGAGCAGAACAGAAGTCAATCTGGGCTAAACCGGGGATCATTTATCATTGCTTTGGCACAAATGCATTCAATGACTACTACTTTCAAATTACATAAATTATTTTCTCACTTTTACACAATCGTTGGCAAAGCCGTATTTACTGGCTAATTTGCACGTTTACTTAAAAACTGTGAAACATTATGGCCTGGTTGCACAAGACTTGGATCAAGGGCCTTAGTTCAATATTCTTTAATAAATACCTGTTCAATAAAATTCTTTAATAAATTTACAATTTTGTTATGAAAAGCTTGCACATTGCTTTTGTGATCAGGGACATTTGCAGTCGCATTTTGGGGTGGTTGCAACTGTCCTTACACTGACAGCCATGATAAAACTTACTATGCTTGATATAGCTATGTCTGTTAGAAGCTAAACACTGATTAAAATATGCCTTTATATCAATGTTACATCAAGATAACATCAATGTTACCATGACCGAAGCGTCTCATTTGACGCTTAAGGTTGCCATGTGCGTTGGATGTCTACGCTTTGGCAAAAGTGTCGTATATGACGCCTTGGGATGACTCGGATGAGAATACGTTAGATGGGTAGTAGGAGGAGAGCGCTTGGCTTCTGGGATGTGACTACCACCAATATACATGGCTGACATGACACCCATGACTACAGTAGTATTACACTAATCGGTTATTGGCAAAGTTAACAAATAATATTGAATGAGCATGAATGCATTTTAAGCCCTCTAAATCAAGGAGTATCTCGATAGTTAAAGGACAGATAGTAGATAAATCATTCTGATGTGTTTTACTCACATACTGGTGAGGCAATGCCAACAGTTTCTGTGAAGCCAGTGAAGAGTCTTGGGAGATATGGGGATCTAAATGACACCGTTCGAGACGAGTGCAGAAGACGACAAGCAGTGGAAGGGTTGAAGAGCATAACGCGGCATTTTGTCAAAAAATCTAACCGGCTAGTTGTGGCTTTTTTTTACAGAATAAATACCAGAGATTACCCCTCACACTTCCACATCAACGACTGAATGTTGAACAGGCTGAGAAATAACACAAGCTGTTTAGTGAATGACCCCCTCACAACTCATTTGACCCAGCATGAGTAACCCAAGAATGTGTTTACAGTACTGCTTAGCCTGCTCATGTGTCTGTGTCCTGCTTTTTTTCTATTTTTTTTCTTTTTCTATTATTATTATTTTTATTTTTTTTACTGCGTGATAACAGTCACTTGCGTGAGAGTGCTGTGCCTCTGCTGCATCCGGTTAGGCTACTTGCACTATACTGATCTTGCGTAAGTTAGGAGTTGCGTTTTGTTTTTCGATTAAACGAGCAACCAGGCTAGTCAAAAGGGGATCTTCTATTCGACCAGTTCCAAATCTTCATTTACGACTCTACACACGCGTCTTTGCACTTGAAGCAATTAAATCGATTTTGGAATTAATCCCATTTTAGGGTAAGACATTATATGCTGCAAATATGTAATTATACTATATGTCATTGAAAAAAATGAAACTTTACCTGAAGGTCCCCAAAAGAAAGCTGCCGAAATGTCTGTTTAATACACTAATTTCAAGAAATGCTTAAAACATAATTCATATAGAAAAAGTATAGCATATATTTTTTTTTCTAAGTGTAATATCTTTTAAATGTCGAATTCTTTGTTGTTGCTGCTCTCAACTGGGGGCAAACTAAAGTTTAGCCTTTTAAACGTTTTATTGGTGCCCATAAAGCTACATTAGACATTCGAATAGCAAATTAATCCCAGTAACGTTAAACAAATAGGTGCATGACTAGCCTACATTACGGAAGTTCGTATTAAGCTGCTCAGTAGGGTACATGGCCCGGTAACATGCCAATAGGCTACTATTTTAAAAATATCGATGCACTATTTTTAATTCGTGGTTCAAACGAACATAGCTAATAGCCATTAATTAAGCCAAAAATAATTTATATTGGCCTTTTTTATAAATTGTAAAATGAGACAAGCAGAATATAGGCTAACACTTTCAGACTATACTGTAATAAACACATTCATTATAGCCTACACTGTTCGATAAGCTAGCCTCAGGTGGTTAATGATTTGCATATGCTGGTGAACAACAGCTGTAGCCTAATAAATTATTTAAAACATGGACTTTGTACTGTGTCGTAAAAAACACGTAAAAAAGTGTGGTTCACATGTAAAATATTGAGCGCTTCCAAATTACTAATCTTTCTAACCAAATAAACCTCTTGAAGTTTTCTTTCTTTCTTTCTTTCTTTCTTTCTTTCTTTCTTTCTTTCTTTCTTTCTTTCTTTCTTTCTTTCTTTCTTTCTTTCTTATAGGCTAATGCTGCTTCCTTTTTTAGGACCTGATAGGCACAAAAAAGGACACATTTTTTGAATAACTTTCAAGCAGAGGCACACAGAAGTTAAAATCTAAAATTCTAAAGTCTACATTTTAGTTTCAGTGTGTGTGTGTGTGTGTGTGTGTGTGTGTGTGTGTGTGTGTGTGTGTTTTACAACTGCGAGGGCTCTTTTTTGCAAGACTTTGTTCATGGTTAAAAATGTATCAGTGACCACAACAGCAGTCTGTGTGCTAAGCTGTTGATTGTTACAAGTTTAGCACAAAATGATGAATACATCCTAATTTATTTTCTACATTAGACATGTTTAGACAGAGGTGTAGCAAGCTTTTGAAAAGTGTGGGGGATGGATGTGTCATTTAAATTTGGGCATGTTACGTAGACCCCTGTCCCTCTAGGGGGGTTCGGGGGCATGCTCCCCCGCAAGAAAATTTGGTACATTTAAGGTTAAATGCATCAATCTGGAGCACATTGAGAGCTCAAAATTAAGAGCTTCAACTGGATTCGACCCAGGCCTGTGCACATTGAACAACAACAACCAACGCATTCTCACCCCAAGGCGTCACCTTTGACCATGCTTCAATATTTGACGTTTTAGGCGCCCTTTAGCGTCACTTACATGACGCGATCCTACGGCGTCATCTAACTGATGCTAAAGGAAAGCGTCAGTTAGAGGACGCGGTTAGGTTTAGGTATGGGGTGGGGGTAGGGTACACGCGATCCTAGGGCGTCATCTAACTGACGCTAAAGGGCGCCTAAAGCGTCAGATATTGAAGCATGGCCAAATGCTTCCCAAGGCGTCACCTAACTGACGCCTTGGGAGTGAGAATGGGCTGTGAACAACGAAAAAGCATTGACTTGTAGCTTCCCTAAAGAGGGCTCAAACATCTCTATAGTTATGATATAGAGTCTGTCATTATATTCTATACGCTATCAAAATTACAATACTTTTGTCCTAATTTCTTCACTTGTAAAAAATAAAACCTTGAGCTTTTATTTAGGAGAAAAGCAAAGAGCGCGTTTTTTTTTTTTTTTTTTTTCTCAAATCACGCAGCAGAATGCCTAACGCAAGTCTTGTACTGTTTATCCAAAAATACGAAAAATAATAATGAAAACACTGGACATGTCAATAAAACATAAACATAACATCTTCCCAAACACATCAAGCTTATTTAAAAACCTCGAAAGCATAAACACTAGGGGTGTAACGGTACATGTATTCGTATTGAACCGTTTCGGTTCGAGGCTTCCGGTTCGGTACGCATACAAACCGAACGGTTGCTTGGATAATTTTTCCTGCCGGCAAAATTCGTGCTGACGCGGCCAACACAACGTTGCGCAACATCAAATTGGCAAGCGTAATGAAAGCAGAACGAAACTGCGCTACTCGTTATGTGCTTCACGGATCGTTTATCAGTTCGGACCAGCAACATCTGTGCAGCGCGAGCCGATCTCCATCAAGCAACACTGTTACTACACAGCGCTAAGAGATCCGGTAAAGAAAACATTTGAATTCGCCACTGAGGTAATAACATCGCTGCGAGATCTAGTGAGATGCATACACATTTCTCCGTTATTTTACCGTAGATCTCTATTAGATTAAACAGCGCTGTCATGGAAACCAGGAGAAACATTGTGCCGTGAATGAACTAGTAATACTTTCGTCCACAGACCAGCAACATTCACCATGGATTTAATATAGTAACACTAACTGGAACCAGTTTGGCTGGAATGGTGAAATGCTTTCAAGTACTTCACACATCTTTTTCTAGCACTTCAAAATTCAAATATTATATAAATAAATATATATATTTAAATGTTATTTTTAATGCACTCTCAGAAAAAAAGGTACAAAAGCTGTCACTGGGGCTGTACCTTTTCAAAAGGTACACTTTTGTACCCAAAGGCTGCATATTGGTACCTTAGTGGTACATATTAGCACCTAAAATGGACATATTACCACCTGAAAAGGACATAATTAGCTCATGAAATTGACATATTAGCACCTTAAATGTACATATTAACACTTAAAATGTACATATTAGTACCTCAAATGTACATATTACGACCTAAAATGGACATATTAGCTCATAATATTGACATATTACCTCCTGAAATGGACATATTAGCACCTAAAATGTACATATTAACACTTAAATGTACATATTAACACTTAAAATGTACATATTAACACCCAAAATGTACATATTAACACCTAAATGTACTTATTAGCTCATGAAATGGACAAAAGTTTACCTTTTGAAAAGGTACAGCCCCAGTGACAACTTTTGTACCTTTTTTTTCTGAGGTGTGTGATGACCAAAACATTATTTGTTCATCCTTCAAAGATGACCCCCATTTATAAACCTGAAAGTTTCAAGATCTAGGAAAACTCACACTTATTTAAAAATATTTTTTCTTTAAACAAATAGGAAATTTCTCTGGCATTTCTTTCTTTTTGCTGTATCGAAAACGTACCGAACCGTGACTTTAAAACCGAGGTACGTACCGAACCGTGATTTTTGTGTACCGTTACACCCCTAATAAACACTCATTCAAAGCACCTGGAAAAGGGAGATGTAAACAACCATAAGTTCCAGCCTCCTCAGCACGAGCTGACCGATACATCTAACACATCAAGAGAGGCGGGACTTAAGGCAGAACAGCCAATCATCAGCCGGACACACTCAAAGCCGGTGTCATGTTTGAGAGGAGACAGCCGCAGAGAGCGCACACACACACACACACACTGAGCGCCAGAGAAACGGAGGAGCGACTGTAGGAAGGCGTTTGTGTAAAACTGCGGAAAAACGGCAGAAAAAGTGCGGGTGTTGAACACTCTCACCGAGAAAAGTGTGGGTGTTAAAACACCCACATCCCCCACGGTTGCGACGCCCCTGTGTTTAGACACCTACAAGCCAATTTGCACGTTAAGACAAGCTTTTCAAAACTGTTAAACTTAAGTTGAAAACCTTGCATAATACATAAGACTGCACATTGTTTCTATAGGCTAGTATTATTTAAATGTGGTGTCACTGATGTATTTTTGTTCTGAGAAGTCGAAGACAAATTTCCACTAAGGTGGACAATAAAGTCTAATAATAATAATAATAATAATAATAATAATAATTACCGTAAAAAATGAAATGCAATCAAAACAATTAGATGCAGCTGAACACCTGCAGGTTAGTCTTTCAATTTCATTACCATACAAAAGGGAAACTTGAATCATTTTGTACTGTAATGTTAACATGCAACATACTGCAATGAATTCTAAACGGTAGATGGTGTTGTTATTGTTTTTATTCTTGCACATATTTGTGGGTTTGCATGGGTTTGGTTACTTGTGAACATAGACATATAGACCATTTCACAAGATGTAAACAACACTGGTCCAGAAGCACTACCTGTTTCCGTTTGTAACCGTTTTCTTTATTTCACATGTAAAGAAAACATCTTAAAGATGTTTGTTTAACTTTTTGATTCAGTTTTAAATGTTCTGTTGGTTGTATTTTATCCCAGCTTTTATCTAGTGTTAAAAAACTGAAACAGGAAGTGCTTCTGGACCAGTGTTGTTTACATCTTGTGAAATGGTCTATACACTAGACCTCACCTTGGCTACGGCAGTTTCTTTGGAACGAATGCGTCAATAGAGCCGCCATCTTGAAACAGGGGAGCCCCTCAACTTTAATTCATCAGACACGGGTCTAACGGAAATAAAATCACCATAAATCATCATGAATGCGATTTTTCTTGTTTTTTTGTTTGTTCCAACGGTCAGACATGTATTTATCATTGATTCCAGAAAGAAAAAATGTATTTAAAAAAAAAACATTCTTCCAAGTTCAGATTTCATCCGTGAACATCATACGTTGCACAAAAGTCCGCCACCATCAATGAATTCGAAGTAAAGGCAGAGATAGCAGCATTATAGCTACTTCCTATGACAAGACCCCTGTTCCAAGATGGCGCATGCTTAGAACCCAAGGTGAGGTCTAGTGTATATGTCTATGACTTGTGAAGGCTAAAATGCTCTCACTTAAAAAAGAAATGTCCCCACTATATTAAATTTGGATTGTGTGATGTTTTACATTTACATTTTATTAATTTAGCTGATGCTTTTATCCAAAGCGACTTACAATTGCTATATATGTCAGAGGTCGCAGGCCTCTGGAACAACTAGGGGTTAAGTGTCTTGCTCAGGGACACATTGGTGTCTCACAGTGGATTCGAACCCGGGTCTCTCATCACCACCCCTTTAGGGGCGTTTTGCCTTAAGCTGGGGACACACTTAACGACTACAGTAAGGCAGGTTATATAGTGGGGCCAAAAGTATTTAGTCAGCCAATTATTATGCAAGTTCTCCGACTTAGAATGATGAGAGAGGTCTGTAATTTTCATCTTAGGTAGCCTACACTTCAAATATGAAGGAAAAAAATGAAAAAAAAAAAAAAATCCAGGAAATCCCATTGTAGGATTTTTAAAGAATATATTTGTAAATTATGGTGGTGTTGTATAAAAACTGGCGACGTCCTGGCAAGCTCCTTGACTAGTTTATTGGGTTTCATTGCTGGAGAACGGCGTTCTTGCCCACCAGGTATGAATTGCATTTGTTAATAGATACTCAAAATTCTTACACATTGCCCCTTTTAACAGTGTTTTTCATACTGATCATATTTCATACCGGTTGAATTAAAAAAAAAAATTATGCGCGGTAACTGCCTTAAAGAAATTTAACCATGAATGAATCGTAAACAGTAACGCGTTGACAGCGCTGGTTTGAATATTAAGAATTTTGGCAAACATGTGAATTGCAAAGATTGTCAATGAAAATGAGAGCGCTCATAACATTTAAGCTTAAGAATATACTGTTTGTATATCATAGATCAGTATCATAGATCAAAATTGAATCAAATTTGATCATAGATTAAAAAGATGTGCTCTCCTCTAAATAAGCTGCTAGTTCCATAACACTGAAGAGAAATGTAAAAATCAGAAAATTAGGTCTTTGTTTTTTGTTTTAACTGATGCTGCAGATGGTTGGTTGGTTGGGTTTATTTGTCTGCTTTGAGAATCAGAATTCTGTATACTGAATATCAGAATACAAGATGATTGCAAAACAGTGACCGGACTGGTTAATTCTTATTAGGCCGCCTAACTAAAAATTTTCATTAAAAAAAAACGTATCCTGAAGATAATATGTATGTTTTCATAATGACTCTAGCTCTAAATTTGTATGTGATAGCCAATACAATACGGTGGGGTGGTGATGGCGCAGTGGATAAGACACATGCCTTTGGTGAGAGACCTGGGTTCCAATCCACTGAGAGACACCAATGTGTCCTTGAGCAAGACACTTAACCCCTAGTTGCTCCAGAGGCGTGCAACCTCTGACATATATAGCAATTGTAAGATGTTTCGGATAAAAGCATCATGAGTAAGTGTAAATGTAAATGTTTAATGTAAATGTTTAATCTCCTGTCTTTTTTTGCTTTAGGCAATTATGCGTTTTCCAAACAAGAAATCAGTGGTGGTTTTCCTGGTGGTCTTGCCGCTCACAGGCATGCTCATTTACCACTGGAACTCAAACACCATTACAACGATTAATATGATACAGGGAGATGACTCTTTAAACATGCTACTAGAGAAAAGGATACGAAGCATGGACCGCGGAAATGACCACATCCCTTACCATATCAAAGATGGCATGTCAAAGTAAGAGACACTCAAACTTGTCTGCCAGCTTTGCATAGCTAAAGTACAAAATCCCTTCCTAATCCGGACATATTGCAGATGTATTTTGGGATTCGGTGACACTGGAAAAAGGTCTTCTGTTTTCAGGCTGGAAATTTAAAACATAATTTTAAATGAAAATCTCCACATTAACGATCATATTGGCACCTCTTCCACTTTACACTATTTTTATTTATTTTTTTGCACATGGAATGAATGGCATAAATTTAAGCCCATAATTTTATGTATATATTTTTTTACTTTTTACCAGGTTACTTGCTGTTAATGGGTGTGTTTGTGAAGGGGACAAACCAGGCATTCCATTCGCTCATCTCCTGTACCGTCAAGTATCAGCTTCACAGCTACATGCATCCGTCCAAGATTCAGACCAGCAAAAAGCAAAGCAATACAGAAATAAAGAGTTTCGCAGTTTCTATAAGAGGTGGTCCATCATTTCACTATTTCAGCATGCAAAAAAATGCCGTTGCTCATTTTGAATACAGTTTTTGTAAAAAGATACAATTGTTTTGTTTTTCCTTCGTCTCTTTACCCACTAAAGGGAGAGTTCACTCAAATATGAAAATTCTGTCATGCTTTACTCACCCTTGTGCAATCTGAAACCAGTATGACTCTTCTGTTGAACACAAAATAATGTTAGGGTCCACACTTCATTGTAAGGATAAAAAAAAGTCCACTTTATTTCGAATAACATGAATATATAATGACAGAATTTTCATCTTGTGTGAATTATTCCCTTTAAGTAGGACCTTAACTGCTAAATTGATTGTGTTTCTCTATTCAGGACGCATACAGCTGCAGATTCACTTATCTTATCTGAAGCAAACAGCCCTCTTCAGTATCCTACACAGGGTGTGGAAGTCAGACCAACAATGACCATTCTAATTCCTGGTAAAACACAATGTTTTTATAATATAATAGACAGAAGATAAACAGAATTTTACGGCTTGTCATAAGCTAGTTTCACCACGTGGTTACCATGTAGAATTTTTTTTTAATGTGTCATTTCCAATCAGATATGTGGACTTAGTCATATTTGTGTTACCATTTCAAAAATCAGATGTGGGTGGGTAATTTCTAAATGACACGAGGTCCCCAGATAATACTAATCCAGTGCGAATAGTTCTTTAGTATCTGTCTTGAGGTAAATTACCTGAGAATGCAATTTCCATTCTACAGGAAAAAAAGATTTTATTATATATATATATATATATATATATATATATATTACACTTTAATATGCATGTTTGTCTTGTACACATAGCTATTTTAACACCTGCCTGGTTTATGATTACATTTTTTATTTTTTGCATATAAGCTATGTGTGTGTGTGTGTGTGTGTGTGTGTTAAAGCACGAGACTACAAATTAAGTCTGTTAATGTTCTGTTCTGTACAGGTTTGAGTCTGAACCAAATAAATAAAGTGGACCATTATTCGGTAAGAAAATCATTCTGTTTGCTTCATAAATGGCAATTCCTTACATATACAGTATTTTCGCTGAACTATTAATTTAATGCATAGTCGCTACGGGTGTAAGCTGCCGCTAGGAGTGTAAGCTTCCCCCAATAGATCCCATCAATTGGTAAATGGGCTACAGAAACACACTTGTTGCAATGTGTCCTTGCTTGCTCCAGCTGGGGTGATTCTTCGCATTAAATTGGATCCTAGTGCTCAACATATGCCGCTAAAATCAGGATGTGTAGTGTAAAAAAAAAAAAAAGTTTATTCTTGGTTTCTACAGAAGTGAACTACAACCAAGTATAACAAGGTCATGACATCATTGACGGGTGCAGTTTTGCAAACCTACATATGTGTTATAAATAAGCGTCAGTCAGATTCGCGCTTTAAACCATCCAGCTGTACTAATGACGTGTCGCTTAATTCTACGCAAACTGGAAGTTTCCACCAACATCACTCAGTATTGTGACATATTTCCAATGAAAAGGATAATTGAAAAGGAAATCTCCCTCTCTCATCGCTAGCTTACAGTCAACACTCAAAAGAAACTGGAACTGGACAGGCAATATACAACCACAAGCAAGCAGCTGATAGATTTTGATTTTCACTTCTTCATTTCAGATGGCATGCCATTCATGGCAATAAGCACGTTTAATGCTTAAGCATTTCGGGTATTGACAGCATGCTTGTTGCTATGGCTGATTCGGGAATTGGCAACATGCTTGTTTAGGTCATCCAGGTAAGGGCAACATACTAGTTGCTTAAGGCTTTCCGGTATTGTTGGTAACATGCTCAAGTTTTCCAGATATTGGCAACATACTTGTTGCCTTCGCTTACTCCGCTAACTGCAAAAGCATTGCAGCTGCATTGCAATTGCAGCTCTCCCTGCTCTTATCCATGCTAGGCTGCATGGGAGATCTTGCCCACAACAGAACCATACCGCCAATCTAAACTGTATGCTAATTGTCAATCGTATTTGAGGATATTACAGGATAACTAATTTAACCTTAGTTACCAAACCCTACAGCTGTCTGTTAACTCTTCTCTGACGGTGCAGAGGATAACAAACTTGTACTGGTCTTAAAGGTCCTTTTGCATAGAGTGGCACTCACCAACCCTTGGTTGTACAAAAAGATTCAGTCTGGAGCACAGTCAGATCTTTGAGCTTGAAGTTTCAATCTTCAGGTGAGGAGCTCTTTCCGGGTCACGGCACCAAAACTGTAGGAAATTCACAAGCGAAGACCAGGAGACTTGGTTGTATTTTCAGCAGGAGTCTTTATTAAGAACACAAGCTGTCAGTAGCTGCATTCTAAGGCTGTGTACATTTGTAGTTTATATATATTTCAAGGGATTTACATAGAACTGGAGACACTCTGAACAAAGCATTTAAATGACGTAGAGTCACCTCGTTACTGGAATTTCCCCAGCCCTGATCTCATGAGCATAACAGTGTCATTCAAACGCATAGATGCTAATCCATTCAGCCTGGCAGTATTGCCTATATCTTCACATTATCATCGCTTAACTTGGTATAATGAGGTTCAGGAGGTGCATAACGACAAAATGTTTGTCAGAGACCGGAGTTGCTTGACTTGATCTTCTTAGAATCTCATCATTTATACTTCAAAATGTAAAACGCAATGTTCAGAACTTTCTCAGTTTATATACTATTGAATTGGAACTTAGATATAACATTTTATAAATCTGTAATCCAACAATAATTATTTGAGAATGGATTAATGACTTGCATTTTGGTCTGTTTCTCACATAAACCTATCATGTGACTTAAAAAAATGGCTTGGACTACTTTTTATGAATTTTGTTAGCCCATGGTCAATTACTCTTGTATATAAGATATTCTTGATTCATGTTCCAGCATACACGTTGAAATGAGGGTAAATTTACACAATTATCATTTTTGGACATTAACTATCCCATGAATGGAGATTTTATTTAAAGAAAGCTGCAAGACTGAGGGGGTAAATTTGTTCTATGATGAAAAGTTCTATGATGAGAGTCATTTAGTTCAAAAGTTATCATGACCCTATTATTCATTCAATATCATTTGCAGGTAGATCTGAATGCTACAATGGGAACGTTCAATACAGCAGCGCTGGTTGATGGAGTGCAAGTCAAAGGGGAAGGAGAGATGCATATTAGTTTTATGAGCAGATCTCTGGCCTCACTAAACAGACAGCTTGAGTTTGTTACCTACACAAACACACTGTTCCATCCCAACACAGCAGATGTAGGTGAGACTCCAGAACACATTCTTTAAATCTAATATGGTTATGTTCTTTAATTCAGCAATAATAAAAAAAATTTAACATCCACAATTGGGTATAATGAATTTAGATGTTTGTTATGCAAACAATAACACAATGTATTATCTCATTGGTTTGACAAAAAAAAAATTTGCTCTCAGAAACATGTTCTCTGCTCCATCTACAATTACAACAAACGCCAGCACTGAGCAAACAGCTCCATGATTGCCATTATGACTGTACAGCACTGCGTAGAGAAGAAAATGGTCAAGGCAAATATCCATTATCTGGCCAGCATATGTTTCCTGCCGTCTTGAATAACCAGTTCCTTTGATTATCTTGTAATGACACAAAGGACTGATAAGGATTTATAAAATAGAATAATATAGAAATAAATAATCCAAATCTACAAATCTAGACAAATCTATAAATAAGGCAAGATCAGGACGTGATGTATTTCAGTGCAAAAGAAATGCAAGAAACTGTCAACGTTTGAGATTAGACGTGAAATGAACGATGGCTGAAAACAGAAACTATATCTAATGCTGTTTTCTCTGACTCATGTTTGAGCACCATTTTTAAAAAAAACCCACACAATTTACTGTACTGACAATACTTGGTAAGAAAGAGATTTGAGAGTGAAAAATCACTTACATTTGGGTTTGTTTCTCTTTAGTACATTAGTACATTTGCTCTTTTGGGCTACTTTTTATGGATCTTGTTATCCCATGGTCACTAAACTGTTGAATGGAGAGAGCTGTATAAATATTTGTGAATATGTATTCTTAAATCATTTTTTGTGTTCAACACAATAAAATTACCGCAAACAGTTTTGAAACGAGGGTAAATATTGACATAATTGCCTGTGGTAATGTTAATGACAGAGGGTAAACCCATCTACAGGGATTTAGAAGATAATTGTATTGGATTAAAAAATCATCATAAGGCAAGATCATCAAAAAGATAGGCTACATTTTAACAGAAAGACTCAGAAATGCAGAAAACTGCAAAACTTTGGAAATTACACATGTATATCATGTTGTATATGCCTAATGTTATAAACTGTTTGATTTTGAACAACATTTACTGACAATACATGTCATTTAGAATTGATTTATGCTGTAACACAGGTTTAGCTCTGTTCAGCAGTATTTTTAAATATATAACACTTTTCCTTTGTCTGTGACAGTACAATTTAAAGCAGGTAATTTCCTGGCCACCTTCACAATTAAGATCAGACATCCACCAATGCCTAAATTCTATAATCCTGGACCCAGAAAAGGTAAAACCTATTTATATTATATGAAGTCTTTTCAACTTAATCATGTTTTGATATTTTCCTTCCCACAGAATACAATGTAAGCACTCTGGTCACTATTGCCACAAAAACATTTCTACGTTACGATAAACTTCAGGATTTGATCAACAGCATTCGACAGTTCTACCCTACTATAACTATAGTGATAGCTGATGACACCAAGGATCCTAAACCTGTAACTGGTCCCTACATTGAACATTATATCATGCCCTTTGGCAAGGTATGGATGTTATTGCATGTTAACTCAGCATGGGCTTTTTGAGCTGCAATGTTTCCTTTTGCTGGATGAATAGATTGTTTGTCTGTCTGCTCCTCATTACAGGGCTGGTTTGCTGGGCGTAATCTGGCAGTCTCTCAGGTAACAACCAAATATGTGCTTTGGGTGGATGATGACTTCATTTTCACCTCAAGCACCAAACTGGAAAAGATGGTGGATATTTTGGAGAGAACCACTTTAGACCTGGTGAGAGAGCAATTTTTGTTGCATGTTACATGTTTGTAAGGAGAAGCAGACAGTGATGAATAACAAAATAATGGCAACCTGTCGCATAGTTAGTTGCAGGTTCTCCATCCAAAGGTATAAAGCCACAACTTTTTGATTTAGAAACGGGGATGTATAGGAAACTGCTTTACATAATCTGACACATTTTGCATGTGCAGCTAAAATGAACACATACATATGCACATGCTAAAAGAACACATTCATAATATGCACATGCATATTACTCATAACACAAAGCTTCTGTATTGCTTGACTAGTTTTGGCAAAAAAATGAGATTCAAAGACAACATTAAAGCTGCAAGCAGCGATGGGCGGGCCCTCGCACCTGTAGCGCGTCGGGGTGTGAGGCGGCCGCGTTGCATATTCTGCGGCTCAGCCGGTGCGGCTGTGAATTTGGTTCGCTGCTTCGTTAAAGGTCACTTTCTGTTGCCAGCAGGTGGCGCTATGACTTAGGGTGAATGCGGGCATGTAGATTTGTTCAGGGCGGGACTCTTGTCAAATGTGTCAAATTTCATTCAGATCTGGGCATTTACAGCCAAGTTACTACAACTTCCTGTTTCATGGCGAATCTTCGACGCCACGGACACGCCCATCGACGAAAACGTGCAGATAGCACAACTTTACATCGTCAATGCCTTTAGAAGGCACAGCAGAAATTTGAAGTCGATCCGACTAAATCCCTAGGTGGAGTTTGTTAAAGTACGTAATGAGTAAATCATCCCAAAATGGCGGTAAAATTAGAAATGGCTGACTTCCTGTTGAGTTTAGGGCAACGCTCCAAGAGACTTTTCTGTGTGTCTGGACATGGTAGATGTACCACAGCAATTTCGTACATGTCGGTCAAACATGCGACGGGTACTGCTTCGTTAAAGGTCACTTCCTGCTGTCACTGGGTGGCGCTATGACTGTGGGTGAATGTCGACATGTAGATTTGTTCAGGGCGGGACTCTTGTCAAATGTGTAAAATTTTGTCCAGATCTGGGCATTTACAGCCAAGTTACTACAACTTCCTGTTTCATGGCGAATCATCGACGCCACGGACACGCCCATTGACGAAAACGCGCAGATAGCACAACTTTACATCGTCAATGCCTTTAGAAGGCACAGTAGAAATGTGAAGTCGATCCAACTAAAGCCCTAGGAGGAGTTAGTTAAAGTACGTAATGAGTAAATCATCCAAAAATGGCGGTAAAATTCGAAATGGCCGACTTCCTGTTGAGTTTAGGGCATCGCTCCAAGAGACTTTTCAGTGCGTCTGGACATGGTAGATGTGCCACAGAAATTTCGTACATGTCGGTCAAACATGCGACGGGGGCTGCTTCGTTAAAGGTCACTTCCTGTTGCCAGCAGGTGGCGCTATTACTGTGGGTGAATGTCAGCATGTAGATTTGTTCAGGGCGGGACTCTTGTCAAATGTGTAAAAATTCGTGCAGATCTGGGCATTTACAGCCAAGTTACTACAACTTCCTGTTTCATGGCGCATCATCGACGAAAATGCGCAGATAGCACAACTTTACATCGTCAATGCTTTTAGAAGGCACACCAGACATTTGAAGTCGATCGGACTAAATCCCTAGGAGGAGTTCGTTAAAGTACTGAGTGTGTAAATCTTCCCAAAATGGGCGCCAAATTCAAAATGGCCGACTTCCTGTTGAGTTTAGGGTATGGGTTCTTGAGGCTTTTTTGTGCGTCTTGATATGATACACGTCCCCACCAAATTTCGTGTTTGTAGGTTGAACGTGGACGAGGGGCTAATTTTTTCCAATTTTCTAGATGGCGCTAGGGAGCCATTTTGCCACGCCTATCCGCGAAACCCACAAAATACGAAATTTTTCACCAGTCCTGACATGCGTGCCAAATTTGGTGAGTTTTTGAGCATGTTGACGCCCCGAAAATGGCGCTTACTTTGCAGAAAAAAAAAAAAAGAAAAAGGAAAAAAGAAAAAAGAAAAAAAAAAAAATAACCCTAACAGTTTCAAGAGGGTCCTCGCACTGTTAGTGCTCGGGCCCTAATAAATAATCCCAACAGTTTCAATAGGGTCCTCGCACTGTTAGTGCTCGGGCCCTAATAAACAGAATTTTTTTAAGATGCAAAGAAGCAAGCAGGAGGCATCATGCACCTGGGGTTTGGTTCACCTGCCTCAACAAACAAAAACATTCTAAAGTTAAAGGGTGTTGGATGTAGTAAGTTGAGAAACATTGCTGCTGTGTTCACACAACACAAACAAACACTGCCCTTAACAAATACACAAGTGTGTTTGGCTTATTGAGGGATTGTAAACTAGAAAACGCATGCTTGAACGCAAACCCTAATAGGTACTGACTGTAAGCTGGCCGATACGTTAAATATATATTTAATTCAAATAGCACCGACTACGCCAACTCAGGAGTTTCTCCCAAGGAAGTAAAGAAAGGAACTCAGGTTCGGTGATGCAGTGAAAAGACAAAGTCTCTTGGTACAATGAACAAATTAGTAATTTTATTTGTTTAAGAAATCCATTCTGCTGGCATCTTTTAAGCGCGATGTAAACACGGACACGTTTATTTGAACAATAAAATTGGCATCATGTTAAAAACAAAAGACGTTCCTCCAAACACACTTGATCCAAACACAGAATCACATTAAACCTCACAAACAAAGAAATATACCATTCCCACAAAATAAGACAAAGAAAATAAGTTAACAAAGTCAGTTTCTCCCTATAGAGAAACAATCTTGTGATTTAAGGTGTGGTGATGGCGCAGTGAAGACGCATGCCTTTGGTGTGAGAGTCCCGGGTTCAAATCCACTGCGAGACACCAACCCGATCTCACAGGAATTCGTACGAATTTTACGAGGTGGCTAATTCGTAACAATTCTTACGACCTCACTCGTACGATTTTAGCAAATCGTATATATTTTACGAATTGGCCAATTCTTATGAATTCGTACGAATGACCTAGCCCTGACCCCGCCCCTAAACCTAACCATCACGTTGGTTTAGACGAATCGTACGAATTCGTACGAGTGAGGTCGTATGAATTAGTACAAATTAGCCACTTTTTAATCACTTGTACGAATTCGTCGTTAGATAGTGTAGGAGACACCAATGTGTCCCTGAGCAAGACACTTAACCCCTAGTTGCTCCATAGCAATATATAGCAATTGTAAGTCGCATTGGATGAAAGCGTCAGCTAAATGAATAAATGTAAATTAAGGAGAGGGGAACTCAGTCAAGATGAATATGAAAATAGATTTAATGATGAAATGGAAAAGGCTTTCTTTTTTTTTTAAATCACAAGTGCAATGCCTTCTAGCGTTACTAGGCTACTATAGCAACATTTTAGTTAAGGACAGTCTGTTACACGCATTCTTTAATGCACTATTTGTTCTTTACACTGCTCTATGTAAATGTTGGAATGCCAATCAATTGCAAATGCGTTTGGCAATTGTGGAATCACTTTTGAAGCAAAAGGAGTGCCATTATCGTTTTGAGTCACACTTGGTGTGCCAAATCTAGGAATTGTTTTCTGTGCTAATATATTGCCTCCGGCCAATTTGAGAATCAATCAGTTATTACTAGCATAAGTTTTAGATTCCCTACAGGAAGCATGTGGGTAAAATCAATTTGTAGATGTTGGAATGGTGCTTCCAGGTGTGGTAACGTGTTGTGTTTAACTGGATGGTTTGTTTTTGTGCAGGTTAAACACGCATCTAGAATCAAACTGACTGTTTCCCTCACTCATGGTACACAGTACAGTTCACTGATGGTCTCACACACTTTATGCTTACTCGCATGTGATAGAGTCCGTGATTGCAAAGTTAGGTTATATGGTTTTGTTGGGGTACTCTACAATGCCCTTTTGCTGTCATGTCCGCTAATCGATTTCCTCCCCGCATCTTTAGTAGCTCTGTCGCATGCCCTGTTACTTTTATGACAGTTACAGTAAGTGTTCGCACTCAGATTAGAATGTGATATGGGCTTACCATCAGCTGTTCGGAAATTTCTCTGTTTTCATGTGGCAGCAAAATCATGCAAAACACTATGGGCATATTTGGAATTGGTGTACAACGTAACCCGTTTGGCTTCATTTAATTTACATGCTCTAGTTATGCAATTCAGCTGTCTGACTTGTGGAATTATCAGGAAGAGAAAGTAGAGGTTTCATTCTGCTCAGTTGTGAGTCACTGCGACTGCGGCTATGGTTCATTCAAGAGAGTGAACATTTGTCTCTTTCCTCTCGACTCTTAAAGAAAACATTTCAATGCCCATTTTGTGCATCAAATCTCGTCCAAGCAAATTTAATGGACGGTTCAATATTATTGTGAAACGATGTGTCGGGCACAAATCCAGCTTTTATATGGCTCTAACAGGATTTGTTACTGGACATGAGATGGGGACCCCAGCCATTGAGTGGTTTTAGCAGACACTGGTCCACAGTAATAATCATTTCTCAGTTTATTTTTACCAGGTACATTTTGATGCTTTGAAATTTCGTCTGAATTCGTACATGGCTTGGTCTTGATCGGAGTGGATTTCGAAAATTCGCCATGTGTGCATAATTCATTGACTCTTCATTCATGTAAATTGTTAGTAAAATGGATTAAATGGGCTTGCGTGTTTTTCATCTTTTCTAAAAGTGTGTTTAAAAAAAAATGGTTTGACTGCCATTCAAAGGCAACTTGTCTATTTGGTATTGGCAGCATGGGAGATGTCTCGTCTAGACATAACGCCTTTTTTTAAGCAGCATGTTTAGGTTGTCGATAAAATCACTGACATAGCTCTGATCTTCCCATTTACATGTATCTTGGTAATCAGCAGTCTCCCAATTTGTAATTTTGCATGTAACGAGTTTGATGGTGCAGAGTTTGTACAAATGTATGTGGCAATGAAGAACAAATCAAATTTATGGTCTCGATGTAGACTAAATATTTCTTGGTTTAAAAGGGCTTTATGCACTTTTTTTTGTATAAATATATTGGTGTATATATATATATATATTGGTATAATCAATACAAATTAATGCGTTTTAAACATTTGGAGGATTAAAGGGAACCCATAATCATCTTCCTTTTACAGGAGGAACTATTACTGCTTTTACTAGTAATAACCCTTTCTATGGTTATTTATCAGAACAAATAATGTTTTGGTAATCACATTAAATATAACATTTAAATATGATCATATTTGAGTTCTACACTGAGACAAAGCTGAGATTCACATCTTTCTCACCCAGATAAAGCTGTGAAATGCAGATGAAAGGAGTTTTTAAACTGAACGTGAAACAAATGCTTGCCTTCGTCTAATTCACACCTGCAAAATGTCAATGACCTAGATGGGGTTTTTTTCACATGCATGCATCTCGCGCGTGCGGCTCCTGTACCGGATACGCACCGCAACACTCACCGCATACGCACTGACGCCCGTTTCACACATACTCCGTGTGCAGTGCGTATGCGGTGAGTGTTGTGGTGCGTATCCGGTACAGGAGCCGCACGCGCTAAAGTGCTTTCACATATGCTGCGTTTGCATTGCGTGAGCTGTACCACAAACACTCGCTATTTTTATTTTAAAATCATAAGTTATGCAGCAATAGCGTGACCAGCAGTGACCAACAGTCCTATCAGTCCTGTTTTCACGTCCTTCCTGGCCGTTTTTTATAAAGTGATGTCCTGGTTTTCAAAAAAAAAAAAAAAAAAAAAAAACGCTGGAAAAGATCAGCTTTATAGCAAAATATACACTCTAAAAAATGCTGGGTTGTTTTAACCCAATTTTGGGTCAAATATGGACAAACCCTAAATGCTGGGTTAAAAATGTAATGTAAAAATTTAACCCAACGGCTGGGTTAGTCCATATTTGACCCAAAGTTGGGTTAAAACAACCCAGCATTTTTTAGAGTGTAGGAGATGAGCAGACAAGGAGGATGAGGAGGAAAAACAGGATAAAGAGGAAGGAAACTAGTTCGTTTTAGTACGTTTGTGAGAGGTATTTTTGTTCAATTTCAAGGTATTTCTTTTAGTTAATTAATACTGATATATTTATTTTTCTAATACAGAAGAGACATTATTTTTTAATCATTATTTCATTCATTATTTTTTAAACCAACCTGTCATAATAAAACATGTTGAGTATCCTCTGAGAAGCCTATCTGATTTTGTGTCTTAATACAACAATTTTCTATCCACAGAGGGGGCATAGCCTATTTTAATTGTATTGAAATTAATAAGGCATCTTTGAGTAAACTTCGAGTATCATTTGTTTTCTGGGCCATGTGTCCTGGTTTTTGGTAATCAAAATATGTTCACCATATGCAGTAACTTTTTTAAAAATAAAAGTTTTGCCATGGCTTTGCGATTCTCTTTTACAAACTTGAATGGACGCATGCTCGTTTAAACCAACACACACACAGTCTCATGAAGATGCGTATCTATACCACGAGTGTCATTTCTCGTGGCATTTATACGCCAAAAGTGTTTTTTTCGTGTATATGGTACGCACTAAAAAACCCTGGGTTAGGTTTAGGGGGGAGGGGGGTGGGGAGTTCGTGCGTATTATACGCAAAAAAGTGCGTATCATATGTAGGCTACGCGAAAATCGCGTGCCAAATACACGCAAAAACTGTTTTTGCCGTACAAATGCCATGAGAAATGACATTCGTGCCATAGATATACGAACTTTCATGAGATCGGGCTGCGATTTTATTGAATTAAATGCATTTATGGTGAAACTACTACATTTCGAGGTCAATCTGAGTATTTTGACGACGAACCGTGCGCTGTCACTTTATTTCTGCGTTTGCAGCACAGCAGAAATAGACTCGGTACGGAAACGATCTCTGCACTGCTGTATACGCACCGCAACTGGAACGGATCGACGGACTGCATCCGTGTGCAGTGTGAAAGCTCTAACCTGTTAACATGGGTACGGAAAAAAATACGGACCGCATACGCACTGTGTGAAACGGGCGTGTTGCGGTGCGGTGCAAACGGAGTAGCCTATGTGTGAAACGGGTTTGTGACTTTAACCATGTGAAGCACAAGATACAAGATAAATACTACACAAACCATCATCAAGTGGATTTTGATTCAGTAATGGGCAGATTGCAGATTATTTGTTGTGTATTATAACTGAATGCTACATTTGCTTAGCATTTCTCTTGTAAGCATTTCTTACTTTATTATCATAAGAACACACCGAGCCGCATGAAAAACACATAGCCTACAGAACATATATCGTCGTAATCATTATATATTTGGCTTAATGTTATTTCTCAGTTGTTTATGTGAGGAATTTCAGAACAATGAAATTAACACAACGTTGTCATTCGGTGGGGCAGAAGTTACGATCACATAATTCAGTGAAAAATGAATAGACATGATAATCTGTATAAAGTTCATATTAAAAAATCTGTTTTTCAGACCCCAATGATAACAAGAACTCGCATTCTCTTCTGGAATACTTTTCTTCGGTGTTCATACAGGGTTTCAAAACCGTGCCACCACATTTACACATGAGCAACAGCAGTGGTTTGAGTAAACTCAAATCTAATTGGATGGCTCATTTCATTGTGGGGCGAATGAAAAAAACTTCTTGTTTTGACTTCTTGTCCTGTCGTGGACAAGAAACTTGTCAGACTTACAGTTACTTCCTGACCAGTCATCGTTTGCCATCTTTAACAACGTGTGTGATGTCACAGAGAAGGCAGACCTAGCGACTGACTTCACAAGAGCGTAAACAAACAATGGTTGTACTAGCCTCATGCTAATTCCAGTATTCACCGGGTTGCAGACAGTGACCTCTAGTCAACTTTATCTAATCACTAATAAAGGCACAACAGACTATCACTATCAGAATGCTAAGCACTTAAAATGACATTCCATAAAGATTCCCATAATGGAAACGTGATGTAGAGATTTACAGCCGAAGACACACCTCTTTCACAAGCACTTAACTAATCCTCAAACTTAAACCAAGGCACTTCGTCTACTGTAAGTCTTTTTTGCTGCTTTGTGTTTCAGTGGGGGGGCTGCAATACTGAGGCCTGTTGGAGGACACTTGTGGTGGCAGTTTCTCTTGCTATTAAAAAAGCTTCCTGCTCTCTGCCCCTAGGAGGAATGAGCGAGGCGTTCTGCCCCCTACTGCTTGATTGTTCCCTTTTCGTGTTTTGTGTAGTTGCCGGCGTTTTGTGTTTAAGTCTGGTTTAGTTTGGTAAATAAATTAGTTATCTTTTGATTAAGTTTTGCGTTCCGCTTCTTTGCCACAACCTCTGAGCCGGGCTGTGACAAATGAGGGCTCGTTTTGCTACATATTAAGGCGTGCAGTTGTGGGACGGTAGGCCTATTTGTGAATGAAGTGTCGCTGGTGTGATGCCACACGCTAGCATTTGACAGCGTGGCACGGTAATGGTAGAAGAGAACATTGATTTTGACTTGTGTGCGGGAAATCTGGGTAAATAGGTTATTTTATATTGTTATTGTTATTAAAGGGGTGCATCTCTGGGAGGTTTAGTGGTGTAACCCTTTTGGGTTTCGTCTGGTTGGGTGGTGTAGTGTTGCGGTGAAAGTGGACAGAGCAGTGGTCTAGGGCAGTGATTCTCAACCCCCGGTCCGTGAACCCGTTAGTACCGGGCCTTGAAATATTCCCAGAATTTTTTTTCCCCATAATAATATGTCTTTTTAAGATGCTTTTAACGTGTCATGTTATTTAATTCAAAACACAAACAATAAATGAATACAAATAAATAAATTGTTCATAGAAGAAAAATATAGTTATTATCTTCAATAAATTAAAGTGCAAATCTATCAAATAATTAACACTATCAATCAGCCCAAAAGCTGTCTCTACAGCTCTGCTTGAGAAACGATTTTAAAAAACAAAATCAGAGGAACTTACCTTTTGAGCAATAATGGTGAGGTAACTTTTCATTTCAGGTAATTCTAGAAAGAGGTTATATAAAGAAAAAGAAAAAAAAACAATTACAATCACTAAATCAAAATAGCACCCAGCAACTCAATGCCCTAACGTTAACGTTTATTCAAAAGACATTTCAAGCTACAACCCTCCAAAGCCCATTGATAAGGTAATGTAATGTAATGTAATGTAAGATAATGTAATTAATCAAACATTTTGTATAATTCAGCAGTTATACCATCACACCCTGGGCTCTTGTTGTTTTTGAGATTTTTCAGATCATAGAAGCTCCCAATTTGTCCCATAATCTCCCTGAGAGTCTGCTTTAATCCAAATGTTTTCAATCAGTTCTTTAACTCTTTGTTTGACCTGCTTATGTTCAAGGAGGGAACTATTAAGTTTCCAAAATGAAGCTTTTGAGCCAGAGGACTGATCTGAGGACAGAGCTATTGAGAGGTAGATCGCTTTATGATCGGTCAATGGAGTGTTACTGATATTGGCTGAAATGCCGTCCCTCGTTAAAGATCTGAAAAACTAACCAGTAGTCAATTCTGGATTGTCTAGAGCAGTCATTATTGGACCAGGTATACTGTTTGTCGTTTGGAAACTGTTCCCTCCAAACTTCATCCAGGTCAAATTTATCCATGAGACACTTTAACACAAAGTTAGGAGACTTATCCTGATAAAAGCTTCCTGTTCTCTTCCGTCTGGAGGAAGAGGTGAGGCGTTCCCCCTCCTGCGTGATTGTTCCCTTTTCGTGTTTTGTGTGGTTGCCGGCATTTTTGTTTAATTCTGGTTCTCCCTGTGACAAATTGCCTCCCACTTTTCAACTTCATTTAACACACATTGCATTTACATACTATATTATTTCCTTTAAACCAACGAGCCCCATCATCAGCAAACAATGATTTCCCCATACTTGTGTGTATGGACTTATTACACGGCCCCTTATTACTTTCATCATCAGTTACAAGGTTACACCACTAGAGGATATAGCTCGTCAACCCTCACCCTAATGCTGCTCCCAGTTAAAATCCCTTAAATCAATTTAATTATACATTCTTTTATGCTCTTCTTTTCTAGCTTTAATAATCCCTATAGGTCTGATTCATTATAAGTGTAACTTCCGTTAAGCTGTAAACAATCAGTGAAAGGCTCGCTCTATGAACGCAATACGTTAAAAAATGTCATTAATCGACTCACCCTTCAAAAATCTAACATTAAAATAAAACGTAAAAGTTTAAAAGAATCAACAGGTATTTTCAACAGACCAAAAATAGCCCCATATGCGCGAGTCTTTGGTTAAATATCACTGTAGTAGGCAAATATCTGTATATTGTATTAATAAGCCTTAATCAAAATGTTCATTAACTTCAGCATTACGTGACTATATCAAAGTGATTTTGACAGATAAATTGCATCAACCTGTGAAAACAAACCTGGAAAGGAACATGAGGATTTGAGGAGATTTTTCGTGCATTCCAGTGAATTATTAGCCTAATGGAATATCGTAAATTAAATTCGAGAGAACAGACCACGAACGTGACGTATATAGGGTGTCATTTTTCATACTTTTACAGCGGGTTGCAAATGAAAAAATTAAAATCATCAAGAGTAAGCAGCGACTTGCCATAGATATTCTAACATGTCACGTTAAAGTACCAAGCAGCCTATAACGTTATTCTCATGATGTCTGAAAATAAATCATGAAGGAAAATTGACAGCTCACCCATATTCATCCTATTAAACTGACGGATTAGCTTTATTTGTAGGGCAACCTTATCATTTGAAATGATTAGCCACAGACAGTAAAATACGTTTTTTTTTAGCCTTTTTGAACGGAAGTTCCCCAAACCGGAAGTGCTACCCATTCAAAACGCAGTAAGGTCGTCAGGTATAAGGTGGATAGCCTTTTAATGCAATGTATATTTATTTATTTATTTATTTATTTATTTAAATTGTGTTGGGAATACTGTTATGCAATTTATAATGTAAGTACTTTTCAATAACCTGACTGACAAACTTCTTCCTGGGTTTGTGTTTGTTATGCGAGGTGGGGGGAGCAGTCAGAGAAGTGACGGGGTACACTGCCACCTATCGACACATCATCTCCACAGACGCAGGTGATGAAGAGGGAGATTGCTTACACATAAGGACAGGATTCCACCACGCCATCGAGGGATTCTCCAATTGTGTTGTTGCAGATGCCGTCATTAATTTTTTCATGGCTCGCACAGAAAAGATACGAGAAGTAGGCTTTGACCCTCGTCTGGCTCGAGTTGGCCATTTAGGTAAGAGGTCTAATGCAAAGTAGACCATGCATGCATGTGGCACTGGCAATATTTTAGTATTACCCTGACGGTTTTGTTCTTTCTTCAGCATTTTATATTGATGGGCTTGGCTCCCTTCATGTGGGCTCCTGTGATGATGTTATTATCAGTCATGCATCGAAGATCAAGGCGATGTTGCCATGGGGACAGTCGGAGATTGACAAAGCCTATTCCAAGTTCCGTTATCCTTCCACTGAAGAGACCTCTATGAATGAATATGATCTTTATTATCTCAAGAATCATTTTAAATGTGTCACTAGCGACTAAATGTTCTGTGAACACATTTCTGGCAGTCACCCTTTGATAAAGAGCCGACAAGCCTTTTTCAAACGTAAAGGCAGACTGAATGGACGAAAAGATTAGGATAAGACGAACAAAATGACCCCAGAACAAAATGATTCCATGAATGGCCTCCTTCATTGTTTTCTCTTGACAATAAATGGCACAACACATTTTACATAATGTATTTATTGCCACTCACATTTGTGAATGGCTATGCTCTCTTTAATTCTTAAACTCTTTTTTGCAATTATCAACATTTGTGAGATCTGTTAGGAAATCTGTTATAATTCTGTCTTATTTCGCAAAATAGAGCTCTGTGACATTGCATTATGCTGAATATTAAATGTGTTTGTGTCTATCAATGGGGGGTTTGTGGGAACTTTAATAGGTATAGAGAAAAAATTGTTTTTATTTTTATGGGGAAATTTAAAATTCGAGCCTTGGAGTAAGATTGCCCTTCAGAAGTGGCATGTTTTATGTGTTTTTTAATTTAATAATTATTGAATAATAGCACCATGCATTGCAATGAGTAAGATGTACAGTTAGATATCTTGGCTGTTCATTAACCCTCTAGTCTAAGGCACAGTGTTACCCTAGGCAACAGAAGGTTTTCTTAAGCCTCATGTTCACCAGTCACTATCAAGCACCATTTGAAAGTGTTCACATTGGTCACACCGTCACAGGAGCACATGGCGTGAGAAGGTGCAAGATTATTTGCTTTAGTAATCTTATTTTAAAAATGACTTGAACTGTACATAAAAATGTGTGTGACTGTATGAAGGTATAGAGAAGCCTTTAGGAAGTTTTTATTTTATTTTGCATGGTCAGAAATTCAGTTTTTCTTTTTGTTGCCTCGGCAACGTTGTGCCATACAGGGTAGGACTACGTCTCCAAGAATGTCTTTTTTGACAATGTGTTAAGATGTTAACACATCATGTATTAATGTACAATATATTTGTATTTATTTTTGAAAAAGATTTAAGATTTTGTATTGCTCTCTGAACATTGTCAAAAAGATTATCAATAATGTTCCCAAATGACACAAGAAATTGTGGAATCATTTTTATCATGTAGGCTACCATCAAAATGTGTGCAGTAGATGGTTAAAAACTTGTTTATTAAAATGGCAAATAGTGTTGCTATTATACATTTACTTTTTAGATGAATCTCTTTCAGGCCTATTGGGATTCTCACTGGTCTGTCATAGGTTATTCAATTTTTGCAAAGGCTAATTTACCTAAGTAGTGGGCCTTTTGAATAATTTTACATTTTGTTCGACAACTTAATTCGTTTGTAGTAGCCTAATGTTTCTATTTATTTTACGTGTGGTGTCGGGTTTTCCTAAACAAAACCGTACATTTATAATATAGTAGGCCTACAAATGTTTTTAGTGAATCATGATTTGTTTGTGAAAACATTTTTGCGTTGTCTATGCACATTTTAGTGAATGAGATCCATTGTTCTTAAGGTGGAAAACTTTCCCAATTAGCTGTATTTTTAAACAATTTGTGCCAAAAAAATAAAATAAATAAAGAATATTTGTTTCGGGTTTTTTTTTTTTTTTTTTTTTTTTTTGTGTGTGTGTATTTCGAAGTGGTAATTTCCTTTTCAAGCCACAAGATGGCGGCAATAATCAGGACTTCCGTTAATTTAAAAGGAAACGATAGAGCTTGCATATAGTTTATCTAGTACCCGTTTTTGGTATTTCTCTTGTAGGTTTATTATTTTTAATAGATTTTTTTTACCAACACAGAAAAGCTGAACATTTTCACCAATATGGGCCAGGGAACAAAAGCCCTTTTGTGACAACCTCTGTAGAGCCACATCTATAGGCTAATTGAAAATACATTGTTGAGTAGCCTATTTTATTCAGTATGTCTGATCATTAAAATGTACTGTCACAATATCCCTCACATTTTTAAAGCCTTGGTTTTGTCCCTGAAATTCTTCATAAAGCAAAGAAAAAAACAACAGCGAATCACATTATCATTAAATATAATTATTATTTGAAGTCTTTTGTATAACACCAACATAATGTGGCTGAAAGATGCCAACAGTGGCAACTGGGCAGTCTTGTGCAACAGTAATGTGGGCTGCTTTCCATCCAGCCAATTAGTGTAGCATTTCTTGAGCTTTAAAGAGAAAACTGGTGATCTCCTGAGAGTGGTCTTGAAATATGCCAGGAAAAATGCAGACATCAAACAATAAACAGAAATTATTTGAGAATTTAAGTCTGCGTATGAACTGTATTTTTTATGAGGTCAAGGTAACAGGTTATAATTAGGTAGGCTAGTCAGTAGTAGTTCACTGGCAATATTTAACTTTAAATTGATAACTTTTACAACAGTCATTATTAAATGTAAAGAGCACATACAATATGGCCAAACTTTGATCCAAACCTGGTTTAAGAGAGAATTCTGTAGAACTGAGTAGAACAGGGTATATTAAAATGAATTTGAATCTATTTTTTTTAGTTGTTAATATTTATTATAAACCTTTTTTTTTAAATTCATATAAAGTTTCCCCTTTAAAATAATCTTGAAAAGAAACAAATTTGTCCAATATAGGAAAACAATTTTATGCAAAAATTAAAGACAATTATTTCTTGGTTTGGTCTCTTGTTAATTTTTAAACATGACAACATAATGATCATATATATATATATATATATATATAAAATACTGTCACAAATCCCTTACAGGGATTTTAAGCAGAGATTTTATTACAACATTTAGGCCTATATATTCTCTAAAAGTAAAAGATGGCAACAATGTAAAATCTGAAAGTAGGCCTTCATTATTATTAAAATACCAATTCAGCCACTTCTGATCAATAGAAAATATTTAGACATACATAATTGATAAAATAACCATAATTTATCTCTCTTTTTGCCTACACATGGAGTTTGTAGGGCAATATTGTTAACATTGCTGTTAATCAATTAATCAATTAATGCTTGTTAAGGCTGATTCACACCAATACAAATGTGTACGATTTTGGGACCTGTTAAAACCAATGCATAAAAACCCCAAATGAGAATTGGAACTCCAAAATGTGGTGGGAGCACCTCTCTCTCTCTCTCTATGTATATATATATTTATATATAAAACGAGACATACCCCAGCAACACGCCATAAACAAAGCACTGCTTAACTGTCTGTCCATGTCGTGACACCTGCTAGTCACGAAGGAGGAAGTTAAATCTCTTCAATCACATTCAGACATCAAGCAACATGTACAATAAGAGTACTCTCCAGACTGTTCTTCCACTGTTACCCACTGTTGCTCAGCAAAATAGTCAGTTCGTGAGCGCCACCAAGTCTTAGTTTTATGTAACAGCATCTGTTCTGACCATGTGACTAAAAACATACATCTTATTGGTTGGCTAGTTTTCATAACTGTGCAAGATGAAAAAGAAAGATCACCTCTCCGTAAAAAATAGACGGCATGCAAATCTTTGTTTTGTTCTAAACAGACATTACCAGTAGTTCATTAGAATTCAAACGTTTATCGCAACAAATTTTCACAATTGTCTTCACTGTGAACAGGCTTTTAGCATGTAATGAACACAACAGCCACAGCAGGTAACTTACGTACTCTTACTTAGACACCATTGAGGGCCCTGTCTAAATCACAGCACGTTGAGTCCAAATAAATGCTGGAATGACTCTTTCCTCGACACACTTGTAGTCACCCACGGTTCTTCAGGTCCAGTTCTGAGTCTCAGTAAGCATAAATGTTGCAATACTTTGGTAGTGTCAGATAAATCATACCCACACTGTTGTGTTGTTCTCAGGAGGTTTCTCCTGTCGAACAAAATGATCAAATGTTAATGCAAATGCAGTGGTGCCACAACACTCAAAATATGCTGTTTTGTTGTTGAAGAAATGACGTATATGAAGAAGCCTCTGCATCATACCCGCTGCTGTTGTATGTAGACCACAGCATCATGGATTGTAACAAAGATATGCTGAGGATTCATGTATTTCATGAGCCCACTGGATGTGAGAATCTTCAGTACACTCTCTACAGAGGAGAGAAAATATTACACTCAGGAAGCAGTTTGTAAGGGTTGTCCAAGTATATACCTGGAAACTCACCATTGCAGTTAGCCAGGTATATCGTTATCCCAATCTTCTGGCACTCCATGCACATCTGTGACAGGATATAAGTACCGTGAGCACATGACACGATTCGACTGGTCAAAACAAAACCTATACGGCCCGGCTCACCTGTATGAATAAGCGAGCTCCCGCAACATCCACAAAAATGACACTGCTGCAGTCTATCAACACGGCCTGGACTTCACCCTCAGCCATCTCTGCATTAAACAATTGAGAAAAAGCCACAAGTGTGATTCGTCTAAAATAATAGACTCTCTAATGTGATTTTTGATGCTGCCAAATAAAAATGGGAGTCGGACCTGATCTGAACAAGTCATTCTTTGAAGAACTGTCTGCAACTCCTTGTTCCTTGAAAAAAAGAAGTCATCCAAACGTTTCATTGTATCAAGTGTTTTCTGTTATTTTGTTGTTGTAAGAAGAAAATCTCCAAAATGTCACATCCAAATAATAACACATTACTGATTACTGTCATAGGTAATAAACGCTTTGCTTTACAGTGATTTTAAAAGAAGTTGAATGCAGGTATTAAACCGCAGCTACAGTATGATACACCAATATTCAATAAAAAAATCAATAATAATATTTAATATTATATAAAAGGTACACTATGTAACTTTTGGTCCCTCTAGCATTAAACTGTGGAAGAACATTGTTTTGGGTGTGTTTCGGCTCTGTGTGACTGCGGATATGTATGACAACTAACTGTTCAAGAGCAATATATGGCAATTTATCTGTTCAATAAAATTGCTCATTCACCTGTTGCGTAATAAAAATCCCATCCCTGATTCTCTTTTACAACATTTCTTGCATTCTCGCATCTCAAAAAAGCCAACCCAATGTTTTATTAAGAGCTCTGTCGCGTTCTCTTAATGTCGGCAGACTCTCCTCTATTCGACTTTTTTTAAAAAGGGATTTTCGAGATTTGGTTGTTCCATGTCTACCTTTCTCACTCGTAGTGACAACTAACCTATGATACTCCGTCACCATATATGTCTCAAAGAATGAAGAAACACTCACAGGCGGGTGGAATATGTACGTAATTTCCAGTGAAAACCATCCCGTCAGGTCTAAAATATAAACACTTATAATAGGCTTACCTTAGCGAATCAGGGTAAGACAAAAACCTTTTGGAAGAAGGATTGATAATGTATTTACTCTTTGGTTAAATTTAGTTCATTTTGAACAAAAAAAGTTACAAAGTGTACCTTTAATAAACAGTTTTTCCACCAAGTAATTTAGTTCAGTATTCTAATTATATAACTAATATAATATGACACATGGTGACTTGGCGCATTAACAATTAACAGAATGTGCATGTGTGCTTTTACAACAGCTCTGAACATGGCTAATGAACATTCAGAACATTCATTTTTGAATGTAATAAATTATTTTCAATAAAATGCTAGTAGATATTTTCAGGCTTAAGAGAGCAAATAATACAAAAAGCAAAAATTGAAAGATTGGTCATCTTACTACAGAGCTAATGGCCTCTCTCTCTCTCTTCGCTTTGGCCTTCAGGGCTTTCTCTCGGCTGCGTATCCTCTCAGGCGTGAGGCCCAGAAGCTGAGCCATATCGGCCTTGAAAAAGCTACGGTTGCCATAGTAGATAGGCCCATTGTAAGTCAGGATCTTCATACCAGGAACCTCATAGCACTACAATTCAGAGGGATGGAGAGGGTGTAACCACATCATCAGTTACAAAACAGAGAAGTGATTGAGACAAATGCAGCCGAGCAAAGGTTTAAGCGATTGCATTTACAAAAAAGGCCCAATTCTAATCATAGAAAATTACATTATGTGTGGTAATAAGAAAAGAAACTTAATATGACTGACTCTGTTGACTCACTTTATTATGGTTGTTGATGGATCTGTAGATCTCCGTGTTGGCGGCTCTTCCTAGCACAGAGCAGCTGGCCCTGAAAACAGAAAGTTTACTATGAGTTCAGGGACATATTTTTGTCTCAACTTTATCTCCTCTTTCCTTAAATGTGAATTTCATATCCGCCAGGAGAGGAAAGTTGTTTTGGAACACAGGGGTCTGTAAGGGATACTGGTTTGCTGTTTTTATATAGCCCCTGAGCTTTGGAAAGCATAATTAAAGGATGTAGTAAACATGATTATTAAAGCAGATAAATACACAAATCTAATTAGGTAGTTTCAATCTCAATTATATTATGTACTCAATATCTTGTTTCACTGGGGCTGCTCTAGTTGGATTGCTAATATCGTTATCTCTATACGGTCAGAATGATACTCTAATTCAGTGGTTCCAAACTTTCTCCCAAAGGATCACTTTAAAATGCTATATGTTTCACAACCCGTCTGAAATCTAAGCATACATGCAATTAAATCTGATTTACACAGAAGTACCCTGCATCCACAAACGTAAAAAAAAATACATGCCAATTCATCTTTAATAGGAATCCTGTGCATTCAAGTACATATTCAGGTGTGATTTTATTGCTTGCCAACTCAAATCATTGCCTACTTCCAATATGTTGCATGGTGTTTAGATCACAAATAGTTTTTTTAAAATGTTAATTTTTAGATGTTTGGTCTGGTTTAGCCATATGGTTTTAATCATTTTTATAATATAATAATTTAAAATTAGCTTTTTTCCCACTTAAGAATTTTCCCTTATTTGTGTATTTAGTGCACAGATTAGGTTTTAGTGGAGTGAAATCCAAAGCTGTGTCCGAAATTGCCCCCTATAACCTTAAACAGGGCACTATTTGAGGAGACAGCCATTTGTAGTGGTGTCCGAAACCCTAACCATGCACTCATTCAATCCCATACAGTGCACTACAACTGATTTACGCTCAACTAGAGAATACCCATAATTCCCGTGTCTTGTCAGAAGATGGTCATCCATCCATCCATTTTCCAAACCACTGGTCCAATGTGGCTACAGCATAGTGTCATACAGGTATAAATTGTGTTTTAATTGATTATTAAATTGTTTAGTTAAGGTTATAGTTTCCATTACAGAGTTCAGGATGAGTCTTTTCATCTTAGAACTGGAGCTGCCAGTTTGTTCAATTTTAAATGATTATTAAACAGCAAGAACAAACTATACAACAGCAGCAGCCCTTCCGGCACACTCAGTGTCTGAATTCATTCACTTGTTTTTATTCACTCCTTCAAGTAGACTATATTTGTGGAGTTATGTGGGGAATAGTAAATGAGGGTATAGGTATTTCAAACACAGCCCAGGTGTGCTGCACATGTCATGAAAAGGGAAGCCAAAACATTTTGATCACCCCTGAGTATAGGACTGTAACAATTGTCAGCTTCACTTGCGATTGAGGGTAGGTTTACGTGACAACAATGTACAAAAAAAGCACTTTAAAACACGTTTTTAAAAGTTTGCCTTTCTTTAATACAGCCCCCAAAATGCTGTTGTTGTGTAAATGAATGGCCAAATAACAAAGTTTTTAATTTTAGTTGAAAACTGGGTAGTGTAAACGGCCTCTGAATCTGCAGGTGTATGGGTGGCTCCATGGACGGCACTACTGGGCAGCCTCGGGCTCCAAATGACGTTTTCAGCACTATGTCAACGGCGATTTCTGGGATATTTTGGCTTCATTTTTCAACAGTGGAAGGAAGTGGAGACATGTCATCCACCTTTTTTCAATCCATGTTGAAATCATAATCATTTCCTCTAAAATCAAGTATGTGTGACGACCCTAAGAGAGTACTAGTAACCCCTAGTGGAAGTCATGACCCTGGAGTTGGGACAACCTGCTCTAATTTATACTAAATATCTAAAAATGTGACAATATGCCCATAATGGGAAGTGTCATAGCATTTATCCAACAAATAAAGTTTAATTTGAACAAAATGAGTCTATAATGCCCTATGAATACCTCTGTGTGCGACAGATAACTGTCATCATGGAGAAGACCACCCCAATGGCCAGGCCCAGATCAACATTTAGCACAACTACTGACAGCCAGGTCACAAGCCACACCATCTGCTCAGACATATAACAAGAAAAAAATTGATCAGCTGGACTCAATGTAAAATTAAAGATATGTAGCACTTTTCTGGGAACGAGAATTGGTAAAAACATACAAAATCGATTTTGCTGACTCTCCAAAAGTCAGGAAGATCCTGAAACAGCAGAAACATCTGTCTCAGGCTGGTTACGTTTATACAAGCAAGCACTGCCTGGGTGGAGAGAAGGGAGAGGGATGTTGTTGGTTATATTGATAATTCAAAATTAAACAAAATGTACCCTATTTGTTTTGTAACTATGTAATGTCTATGAACCATAAGACAGTATTACTCTCCCAAATACACTCTGAAATGTATTGCAAAGTGCCATTGGTAAACCTAGCTAACAAAACAAAATGTGTTTTAAGAACATTTTGATAACGTTTTGATTAAGTTATGTCAAAATTTTCTCAGGACGTTCAAAATGTCCAATTTTTTTAATGTTTTAAAAATATTTTTCTTGTTTGTGGCAAGGTTAGCAAAGACATCAAGGGAATGTTTAATCATTTTAAACATTATGGGAACATTACTTTTTGAATGTTGAACATTTTGAAACAAGTAGTAAATAATAATAAAAAAAAACGTTAGACAAATATCCAACTAAAATGTTTCAGAAAAAAACATTCCATGAATGATTATTTTATAATATTGAGAACATTATTAAAGACCAGATACATATGAACAAACATTCTATAATGTAACTAGAAGAATGTTTGTTGAAAACTTTGAGAAAATCTTGCTAGAAAATTAGCCAAAGTTCTGATAATGTTTCCTGTTAGCTGGGAAGGGATTCTTACCTTGGGTAGGAAGTAAAATAGAGGTCCTATCAGCAGAAGTACAATAAGAACAACCAGACTTGTGAACAGTCCAGCGAGCTGTTGAAAAAAAGGGTTTTACCTAAGTGCTCTATGTTCGACAAACAAGACAAGACACTTCAGAAAATCAATAACTTAAATAAACTACAGTAAAAATGTAATTATCACAGCATGACCTTCGCAACATAACATTGCTTATTTTTATTTATTTATTTATGTTTACATGGATTAAGTGGATGAACAGTGAACATCAGAGGTGATCTCAAACAAACCAGTACCTGTGTGTGACCTCCAGCACTCTCCAGTATGTTGGTGGTGGCCAGTGTAGCTGAATTGGGAAAGCAGGTGAAGAGAGATGACACAGTGTTGGAGATCCCATGTGCTAGAAGCTCCTACAACAACAACATAATCTTTTGTTACTACACGGTTCTGTGGAATCCTTGATTCTGATTAGTCAATAACAACCGCTGAAAACAGATAGCGCAGGCTCATCCGGGTTACTGAAGAAGCAGCGCTATACACTTGATATGAACGTTTCTTCTTCTTGGAAGTTTTGCTTTTGGTGAAGTCGAATCAATACTTTGTGTAGTTATTTAATTATGCCATCCAGTATCATGGAGTCGCTCTCTCGTTTCATCCAAACGCAGCTGCTGCCATTTTGTAGCTAGTGTTTTGTACACTGTCTTCTCTTCATAATTATGTATGTAGCGAAATACTTGGTTAAATCGAAATAATCTGTTAAATGTCCGTCTAGTTTAAACTTGCCGCGCTAGGAACTGCTCTTTCCGCGGAAGCTTGACTTTACTTGCACCAAGCTCCAGTTCCACCAGTCAAAACATTTTATAACTTTGATTATAAATACAGTATTTACCTGATTTGGATCAATGGAGTATCCATGTTTATCTGCATAAATCATGGCCAGAGAAACAGACACAGCGTAGGCAACAAGGGTGATAGCAACTGTGTCACCAGCAATTTGTGGAACTGTCTCCAAAGCAGGCAGCCGTGGCTCAGGGAAGCTGAAAAAATAGTAAACTTTTAGCTTTAAATCAGCATTAACTGTAAGAATGAAACTGAAGACTGAAATAATGGCTGCTGAAAATTCAGATTTACCCTAACATTACATCTTAAAATATATGAATTGAAAACAGCTATTTTACATTTTTTTAACAATATTACTGAAAAATGAATGCAGCCTTGCTAAGCATGAAACATTTAAAAAATATTACAGATCCTAAACCTTTGAACCGTAGTGTATGTACCATTACTATTGATGAATATTATGAATATAATGTATTACATACAAGAATATATTACCCTGCTGGAATATGTCCTACTATCTGTATGTCATACTTGGAGTCCAGAGAAAAGGCATATGTAATTCCTGTTGCAATTATTACCTGCAGAAGCCACAACAGAATGGAAGATTATTTTTCAAAATGCAGACCACAGTAGAAAATATTGTTGATGATGAAACTCTCATTCTACTGGACTAGTTGGCTGACGAATGGCAAATATTTGTACAAAAGTTCCATTCATCTGTGAGTCACTCTAAATCTATTCAAATCTTTTCAAATGTTGTGAAGTGCAGACTCACAGTGATGATCTCTATAGGGATGGGAGTTCGCAGGCGCTCCCGAAAGCGTGAGTTGACCTCTTTAACTGGCACCAGAACAGCCAGGCAGAGCAGTGATATCACCAGCTCAGCCAAATTAGTGTGGGGCACATTCTCCATCACTGAAGCCAGAGTCTGTGGGTTTAAAGGGAGCCTCTGACATGCCTGATTCATTTGTGCTCAGTCATATTCAGTGATACTGCTTCAGTTGTTACTAGAATTATTACACAAGTAAACAGAAAAGGAAAAAACAGTCTGTGTTATGCCATTTCTGACCTTAAAAAGAGAGAAGGCACCAGCATATCGCGGTAGTCGTAATCCCAACATGCTTTGCAGCTGTGAGACGGTCACATGGAAGGCGGCTGCACTTGTGAACGCCTTAACAATCGGTTCTGAGAGGTATGTGGAAAGGAAACCCAACTGGAGGCCACACATGCATAGCTGGGACAATAAAAACAAGCAACACAATCTCATAATTCTGTTTTAGTGAGCTATATGTTTAAGTTGAGCACATGTTGTTTACCATCATTATGCCTGAGAGAAATGCTACAGCTGATGCCACCCCAATTCTCTGGGACTCAAACTCTGCCGCCTCTGGACTACTGGAATTCAGAGCAAGCGGGATGGGAACCAGTTGCTCCACCACCGAGCCAGTCATCAGACTCAACACAGCAAAGGTTCCTGCAAAAGTCAAACAATTGGATTATGGTTTTACATTTTCATGATTAAACATTGACTGATTAAACATGGTTACGGATTAAATTTGTTTTTTCAAAATTCTCGCAAATGATCAGTCTTTTACCTGTGGAAACGTGGTGACCAGTGCCGAAGAGCATATAGAGAACCACAGGGAAGAATGATGTGTAAAGACCATAGACAGGAGCCACTGATGTCAACAAAGCAAAGGCCATTCCTAAAAACAACGAAACAAATTATGTTTATGTTGTCTTGAAAATGGGTCAAGAAGACATGATGCATTTCAATTCATTTATTAGTCCATTAAAAGTTCCACACAAAACCTTAAATAGGCTAATGTATTTTCTATGTATAGCGTACAATTCTGCATTATTTTCAGTAATCTGTAGGCTATGTATTTTTATACACCAATTCGCTAAGTCAAATTCACCTTAAACTCGTAACAAATATGCAGGACGCCATATTACTGTCACGTGACAAGTAACGTTTTTTTTTATCATGTATTTTAAACTTTTTATGTAAAGTTTTGTTCAAAGCGAAATTGCGGATGAAACATAAGAAAACGCCACGATATTTTTACACAAAATGTATGCACTGGTCACTGACACTGGTCACTTACACACATATTGGTATTCAATTCTAAGGCGCGTTCAAGTTACAAATAAATTAGTTTTACACTTTTTATTCGATGGTTAAGACTTTATTTATTTTGTATTATGTATTTAGGCTATTATTTAAAAAAAATGACCGTTTTTACAAAACCACATAAATCTGACGTTATACAGAGATTTACATTCCCAAGAAGTATTTTAAACCAAATTTGTAAAATATATATAAACTTTTTGATGTATCAAGTAGACTAACAGTTTAACAACCCAGGTGAAAAAGACGTACAATTAAGTGTATTAAAAATGTACTTAAATATGTTTTTAGTACAATACAAATATAATGTAATGCATTTTGAATACACTTAATTGTACATCTTTTTCACCTGGGAATATATATTTTTTTTTTTCTATAACAAAAAAATGTTTATCATTGAAGCCGTAGCCTACCGCAACAAAAATATGTTGATGTTAAATAATCATGTAGCCTAGCCTATGTTGTAATTTTTAGGCTATAGGCTACCACAGCTAGAAACAACTAATTAATTAAGGTTTATTTTTACCTTGGGGAATGTGTACTATTCCAACAGTCAGTCCCGCTATGATATCTCCTAACAGCCATTTTTTGAGCTTGTATTTGGGCAGCCAGCTGCACACGGGCAGTCTCTTCTTGAGCAGGTGAACACACTTCACCTGAGAGCAGCGGCATCTCTGCGCCAGTCTGTCTCGGAGCCGCTCTCTCCCACTAGACTGCGCTTCCGTGCCATACGTCTGTCTGAAGCGATCTTCAGTGTATATGTTTCTATACACAGCCACTGATGCGCTCATCTCCTCCTAACGTGTTCTTCCGAGAGCAAGGTAAATAATCTTCAGAGTTAAACTGCTCCAAAGAAGTGCCCAACCCGTCATTTATAGTAGGAGTCGCTGGAATTTGACATCAGGAACAATTGTATTTTCCTGTCAAGAACTGGAGCCAATTGAAGAGCAGGGAATTTTTTTTATAAAGTCAAAGTCGGACGGCAAAAAAAATAAATAAAAAATAAATAAATAAATCCTACTTTGGAGCTTAATACTTGACAAACCTCCGTGTTAAATGTCTTGCAACTCTTCCAGGTCCTACTGCTAAAGGCTTTTTACAAAGCAAACAATGACATGAACACTCTCATCTTTAACACATAGACCAGCTCTCAGTCCCTCCTCCCCATCATGGCCCATAACTCTTCAAAAAAAGACTCTTTCTTCGTGGCTATGACATGAGGAATCATGGAGTAGCCTATAGAAAGCGTACAATGTATAGCTCTGTGAGATATCTGCATGATGATCAAAGTAGTATTGTTTACAGGGTGAAGGTGAAACCCCAAACCACAACTATAACTGATTATTAGAGGTCATTTCCGGCAGGGGGTCGATTTCTCCCTGCCTTTGGTGTCTTTATGAACTTTGAGGAATCAAAGCTGCCTTCTGAAGTGTAATGATATGTTTTCTTTGCCTCGCTGATCAAACTGCAATATGATTCTGGTGAGTGTGCGTTTTATTCCCTTAACATAGTTAAGAGGAAGCAAATGTCAATTTGGAATGACATTTTTGGATGATAGAAGTGGAACATCTCCTATTGAGTATAGGACCAAGTTGCCTATGTCATATAACCCTTTAAACAAAAAGATTCAATTCAAGAAAATCTTATAGTTGCATGTTCTTCATTTGTCAAGTATTTTCTTTTGTCTGAAAAGCAACTTGCATTGGTAAAATTCAATGAGAAATGGGTGAGCCTGCAGTTTTAGTATGTGAACGTGGTGGAGATCACTTCAGCGCTGGCTCAGCCAACAAAACCATTGACGTTTGTACCTCTAGACCAGTGTTTCCCAACCCTGTTCCTGGCGGCACACCAACACTGCGTGTTTTCTTTGTCTCCCTAAAACACACCCGATTCAACCCATCAGCTCATTAACCCACCTGATTATGAGCTGATGGGTTGAATCAGGTGTGTTTGATAAGGGAGACAAAGAATACACGCAGTGTTGGTGTGCCGCCAGGAACAGGGTTGGGAAACACTGCTCTAGACAATGTCACGGGTGCCTGAGATTGCAATCTGACAAAATGTCCAACCCTTAAAACAAAGAAATAAAAGGAACAGTTGTTTTGATATAGCCAAGTATTAGGACGCATGAATGAACCTCTTCCTGGCCATGTTTGTTGGTTCATGCAGAATGCCACACACCTGCGCTGGGTCAAACTGGGCAGCCACTGTCCCACTGCAAACTCTTGGTTGAGGCGGTACTGTTGTAGTTCTCATTTATCTCAGTATGGTTTCTGACCTTAAAGGCATTCGAAAAAGCATAAAATAAAGTCAAGTAAAATTTTATATAAAAAACTTATGTTAGGCCTACTTATTATTTCGGCTGTAGTTGCCATTGCAATTGAAGTAATGAAATAACTATAACTAAAGCTACATATTACGTTAAAAACACTAAAGCTAATAAAAATGACAAACACAACCAAATAAAACTAACATTAAAGGGATAGTTCACCCAAAAATGAAGACCTTTGTTCATCTTCGGAATACAAATTAAGATATTTTTGATGAAATCTGAGAGCTGGATCACTTCTCCATGGGCTTCTAAGGAATTGAAACTTGCCAGCCCGAAAAGTTATTAAAGACATTGTTAAAATAGTCCAAGTGACTCCAGTGGCTCAATCTTAAGTTTATCCAGAGACTAGAATACTTTTTAAGCACAAAAACAAACAAAAGAATAACGACTTTATTTCAACTATTAATTTCTTTCTCTGTGGGCTTCTAGTAAGTTAACATAGTGTGATAGCGTAGAGCTACTATTGGCCGACGCTGGTCATGTGTGTGATGCGTGTGTCTTACAACAACAGAAGCTTATGCTGTTACACTAGTGAACTCATTCAAGGCCCACAGAGAAGGAAATTGATAGTTGAATAAATTTGTTATTTTTGTAAGCTTTATAAACAAAAGTATTCTCGTCGCTTTATAAACTTAGGATTGAGCCACTGTAGTCACTTGGACTATTTTAACGGGGAACACGTTTCAATCCCTTAAGTAGCCTATGGAGGAGGGACCCAGCTCTCAGATTTAATCAAAAATATCTTTAATTTGTGTTCCGAAGATTAACGAAGGTCTTACGGAGTTGAGGGTGAGTAATTACTGACAGAATTTTCATTTTTGGGTGAACTATCCCTTTAAAATGAAAACAGAAAATATAAAAAGAAAATCTAATTGAAAATATTAACAAAAATTATGATAGTATATAAATGATTCTAAAATAACAATGCTTATTTGACAGAAAACAATGAGCAAGATAAATTTAGACAAGGGGATTTAGAAGATATTACTTAATAGAAGAAAAATGCTGTTTCATGTATTTTCAAAATGAAAAGTCAGTCCATTACTTCAGATATGCTTTCTCTGACTGAGGAAAATGGGGTTAAAGTGCATGAACTTTATGTCTAGTTATCTCACATTCTTTTACAGATTGTTCCCACATTACACAAACCATTTACATCAGCATTAGACATTCATTTCGTAACTTTTTATTTGTCACTATGGTGGTATTGCAAAAGCCCAGAGGGGATGGCTTCACAAAGTCTTCACCATTGGTTACATTTCAAAATGTGAAGTGTATCCATTTTGGGTTTATTTTTAATTACAAGAGAAAAATACAGTTGTTTTGATCCCATATTCCAAGAATCTCCAGGTCTCTATAGATATGCTCTGATATGTGGAGTTTTTTTGTTAAGGAATGCAGCCATTGTGTTCATCAGCTCAGGAGAATTTATGGACACGCTGATGGCGTGTTGCGTCTGGTGACTGTTTAAACAAGATATTAATCAGCGGTGAAAGGAACAATGCGCTGAATGGAAGAGGATATGGAGTGTTGAACCCCCCCAAAAAAGCAAGATGAAGCCTAAGCACTCCAAGAAAAGACAGAACAAAGGCAATATAAACAAGACTGACACACTGATTCCCTTCGACTGGAGTGTGTTTACAGCGAATCTGGATGTCAGTCTGCTCTGAGATGACAGGCGGTGGGTAGTTAATAAAGCACATATTTGGGTCTTGGGCATATTTCCCCATTGACTGCCCAATAGTCCTGTAATGCTGCAAACAGCTGAATGATGAAAGCATTTGGAATTAGGGATCTCTAATTCTAATTCTTTTTTGAACTTATCATAATTTGTCATGAGGCCTTTTGTTAAACGCATTCATTTAATTTAGTGCAAAAGTTAATAGTGCTGCAGTTTGTATTGCATAAAATAAAGCATGCTAGTACACGCATAAGGGAAAGACAAAGTTAGTTTTCTTTGGCTCCAAATCCTTCTGTGGTATAATTTCCCTAGTTGTATATGCAATAATTGCATTAACAATATCTGGTTAACCTCCATGCCCCCCTCACGCTGAGAGTGTGTTGTGGTCCTCGGCTATTGTCGTCTGCTTCATCGTGCTGTTCTTGTTTTGGGAGGGGTGTCCTAATAATTTGTCAAAATTCTATAGTTCCTCTTATTGTTCCTTATCTTTTTTATGGGCTACTTCATCTTCCCCTCACTTGTATGTCCTTTGCTCTGACCTCGACAGCGCTGTACCTATCTTTCTGTCGCCATCCGACCACCTCTCCCTTCCCGTTCTATCACGAGTGAGTCTCCACATTAAAAGCATGTTATAATGAATAAGGATTAGTTCTTTTTTTTCCTTATCATCCACTGTGGTCTTACATACTGTTTTACTACATGATCATCTTAGCAGTAGTACTGGACATCAATACCAGAGAATGTTCCCTTATTGTACATTACCTTTCTTGTAACATTTTATCTTGTTGTGTTTGTTAATGTTACAGCCTAAATGGTTTTGTTAAAAGATATATGTAATGTTTGGCAATTCCATTATTTTATTACTTATACTATATTATTAAAATGCATATATGCATATAGATAGATGACAGACAGACAGACAGACAGACAGATCGATAGATAGATAGATAGATAGACAGACAGACAGACAGACAGACAGACAGACAGACCGACAGAGATGGAGAGATAGATAGACAGACAGAGATACAGAGGTATAGATAGATAGACGAACGGACGGACAGACAAACAGACCGATAGATGATAGACGGACGGACGGACGGACGGATAGACAGATAAATAGACGGACGGACGGACAGAGATAGATAGATAGATAGATAGACCGACAGATAGATAGATAGATAGATGATGGACGGACGGACGGATAGATAGATAGCCAAGTTTTTTTCTTTAAAAAAATGTATACATATCTCCATTAGCAACATCCGCAAAAATGTGTTTAAGTTCTATAATGGCTCTGCGCAGAATAAGCCAGAAAATAACTGATGACAAAAACAGAAGGTTTGGGGTCATTGAGTGCTGACTCCGAAAAAGCAGCACAGTAAAACGCTTACAAAGTTTAAGTTGTTTTGAACCATGGTAACTTGTCTTTTCATTGGGAAAACAGGAGTGTGACCGGCGTCTGAACAGCAGCAGGAGAGGAAGGGGAGTGGAAGGACATGCAGTGACCTTCTGTTCTCTGTGGAGGATAACCCGAGCAGACACACCTTGACCTCTAATCTCACACTACCCTATATATACTGTATTTGATAGATATAGCCTGCAGTACCTTCTCAGCTTTTATTGTAAGTAGAGATGAATTAGAAAGTATGAGAAAGTATTAGTGTAGCAGTGGATTGTGCTATGGGGAATTACTGTTCCGGGCCCTTACTTTAAGCATTGTGCTGCTCTAATGCCCTGTTGGGACACAACCTTGAACTACATTGTGAAATTTTCTTTGCATTGTCCGCAGCTCCATCACTGTGTTCTCCACCCATGTGGCCCTCAAATTCTATATTCCCTCTTTATACGACCCCTGAGGATCTCAGTGGAGATTAATGACAAATATTTGGTGCCAGAGAGCAGTCTTGGGTGGACCCAGGTCAGCTCTTGCTCTCTCGATCTCTCTCTCTCTCTCTCTCATATACACACACACACATACTCATCTTAAGTAAGAAGTCCAGAGATCCTGAAGGACTCTTGGCTCTAAAAGAGAGCTGACATCAGTGATTTCTAGGCCACTCTGTCAGACTGGTTTCATTTGTTTATGCCAAATGTCTTTGAGATGGTCAAAATGTCATGTTTATGGATAACCAGTAATGGTTTTGGTTTAGAGCATGATTAGCATTAACGAAACATGAGTTCTTCCAGTATTGCTTAGATGCGCAGTTTTACTAAACAAATGACAAAAACAAAAATGTATTCTAAGAGTGAAACACTGACGTGGTCAGTTTTGCAAGACAGGCTGTAATGGAAGTACTTACAGTACTTGTCTTGTTCACACTCATACATTGAGTCAGGGTCATATATACAGTACAGTCACCCTGAATTAATCATATATATATCACCATGTTATATTTAATGATCAATGGATCATGATTCCACAAATAATAATTAGGCTATCATTTTATTTTATTTTATTTAAACATTTTTTCAAAGTTATATAAATAGTCAAATAACAAATGTTATATTAATATTATTAAAATATACCCAATAAAAATATTATTTTTAGCATATGATTCAAAAGTTAGATTTATTTAAATTAAATTTTTTACAATTCCTAAAATATATATTTATATATATATATATATATATATATATATATATATATAAAAAATATTGTTACATAAATTGTCATTGATATTTGATTTATAAACTTATGAATTAATATTTCTGTGATACTTAAGTCAGTTTCATTCAGATGACGAAATCAAGTAGATATGTTGGAGAGCCTTGATACTTGTTTTTGAGTAAGGATGTCAGTAAGAGTAAGAGCAAGAGCAAGGATGTGATGAGTTAAAAGTCTGCCATATTCTTTAGAATCAAGGTTTTATCATAGCAAAGTGATATATGACAAATCCAATAATTGGAAAATTAATACTTCTTAGTGTCAATTTAAAGAGTATTAATTAACATGTTTCCTTGTCTGTGTCCTCTGAGGGGGCCAAAACATACAAGAGCCCCAACAAGACCCAATAACAGTTCCTCCTGCTCTCCCTGCACCCACACTTCACCTTCACCCCTCTGTTTTCGGCATCAAAGGGCAGTCATGGCTCCAGCTGGGTGGCCACCGGCCTCTTATTTCCTCCCTCGTGCTCTCCTGCCATTCATTCTGATCCAGACCCCGTTAGGGCTGAGCAGACCCATGGGATAGGACCAACGGGACCCCTCATGGCCACTTCCTGGTCATTTAAGACCTGTGCCGCAGAATGAAGGGCCATTGTCCAGACTGTTATCTGATGGCCTGAGCCAAAAAGCAGACAAAGCCAAGTGCTTGGAGACTCACCCCTTCCGCTTTGCTGAGGATACGATGCTTTTTTAAAGCATGGCGATGGAGGATTAAAAATAGGTGAATGAAACTGAAATATTATTAACGAAAACAAACATCACCATTTTTCAATGATGACCTTAATGATGATAAATTAAACAAATGGTCAAGGGGGTCTATGTAGATGAAATATTAATTATGATAGGTGGAGGAAGTGAGGACAAACAGTTTTAATTGCACAAAACAATTCTGTTTTGCTTTTTAGGTTTTCATTAAACAAAAATATCTTTATCCTCTCATTTCCATTATAATTTGAAAGGAATGTTTTATTAATTTGAACCGTGTAGACGATTGAACTGTAGACCTACAAAAATCACCTTCCCAAATTAACGCTTTAATTGTTCTCAAACTGTAAACATATGGGTTGTTTACATTTCTTATAATTTATGTCCATATTATAATTCATATCTTACAATATATACAACCCTCTCTTAAATATCAGAGTTCTTAATTCAAACCACAGACTGTAAAAAAATGTTTTAAAAAGTTTTAAATGTGTTACCATTAAACTATACCATTCAAAAGTTTGTATCATAATTGTCATACTCACCACCATATTGTTTCCTATGTTGGGATGATGGAAAAGCTGAATTTTCAGCATCATTACTCCAGTCTTCGGTGCAGGTCTCAGAAGCAGTTCAAGGGACACACGAAAAAACTACATTTTAACAGTAACATTAAAAAAACGTATTCAAGTTTACCATTAACCTGTTAACGTTATTTTATTGTATTGTTATAATGTTTTTATTTGTCAGTCAATCATGAATTTAAATAGTATAGGCAGGACTTACGCTGTGTTCACACTACAAGCGACACGATAGCCTACCATTCATTTTAATGGAGAGCGGGCGATTTCCGGTGACACGAGCGGAGTGTGATCATTCTAAATATAGATGTAGCGCTATATAAATTTAGACTTTCCTTCCAAAATGTTTGTTTAGCCTACAGCCGCGAATCAGTTACGCACTGCAAACGCAGCATATGTGAAAGCACTATATAGACTCTTATGCACCCCGTCATCTTTAGAATATTGTCTTTGAACTTCCGTTTTTGCGGTCGCTTTGTATATTTCCATGACATCGCTGTCGAGGAGTAATTTGCTGGTGAAGTGGATTTACTTATTGCAGAGTTAACAAAAGTTATCATGAGCATTGTAATGTTTATCATAAGGCAGATGTCTTTTTACGAGCAGTTCATTCATACCTATGCAAGATTGCTGTGGAAATACAGACCGCAAGTCAAAAGACAACGAGCGTAGCACTGAAAAGGGGCGGGGCTACATAGGTCTATAGCGTACTGCTCCTGTACCGCATACGCACCGCATGCACTGCAAACGGAGTGTGAAATGAGCTCTTGTAGTGTGAACGCAGCGTAAGGCCGATGCAAAAGGCCTTTATTAACACCCGTAGCTGTATAGATTGCTATTATGATGGATGCACTTTTTTAGGCTTCAAAATTCATCCATTCACTGCCATTATAAAGCTTGGAAGAGCCATGGACATTTTTTAACATAATTCCGATTGTGTTTGGCTGAAAGAAGAAAGTCATAACCTCCTGATGGCTTGAGTAAATCATGGGGTAATTTTCACTTTTGGGTGAGCTATCCCATTTTAAATGTTGTGCTGCGTTTTTGTGAAAACCGCGATACATTACAAGAACAGCAATTATTTGATTTTTTGTGTTAGTGTAAAATTCTTTACTGTAACTTTTGCTCAATTTAATGCATCCTTGCTGAATAAAAGTGTTCATTTATTTTAAAAAGCTTCCTGACCCCATACTTTTGGATATAGTGTACAGGCCTAAAGATTATCATGAAAAAATTATTTATATAATCTTATTGATTTAAAGACTGTCCCCTAGTGGATAAATTGATACAGGACAACCTCACTTCATTAGGTGTGAATATTTTTTATGTACAGACTCAGCAGGCATCTTCCCTGTATTGTCCTGCTGTTTGGATCCAGGCATCCCATTAGTGCCCTTGTTTCCCACAGGTAGACAGGTGATGGCTGCCACACAGAGCTGGCATTGTGTGTCTCATCAAAGAGAGAGCCGTTGAAGAAGCTGTGCTGTTCTGGACTATCATACACATCAGAGCAGGTGCGCAGAGGGGGATGGTGTCAGGTCCGCTCACATTTCAAGCATGCTTATTCTGCTACATGAACGTATCTGTGCTTTAGGCAAATATAGTGTAGCCTATCTGTCATTCTACAGAGTTCAGTTTTTTGAAGTCTGTGCTGACCAAACTCTGTTCATTTATTATGTGACACTAAGATTGTGAATATTTAATGCAATGTGAACCACGTGCTGCATTGACTTACCGGTTGAGGAATGACTCAGCACTGCTCTCTGCTGGACAACAACTTGCAATACAGACAGTTGAAATATGTTTCCTCTGAGGATTGCATTTTTCTATGAATCAAAAACACATACACATTCAACATTACAATACCTAAAGTGTTTAAAGCATTAATACTAAAACAGAAAAATAGTAGCATTTAACTAGGAATATTAACTTCTGAATATTTCCACATACTGCAAATGAACAATATCGGTTGATCTGAGCTCATTAACTATAATTTTTCTTTAAATGCTTAATTTAACAAATGACAAAAACAGATTTCCATCTGGATGCAGATTTAGTTTTGATGTTGCAATGTTATCTTGGTCATGTGGATTATCTATTGTATATGAAAATCAACAGTACAGATATTTACAACAAAAGTGTAAAGGAGAGTAAAAGCAGTAAGATAAATAAACAGACAACATCCAACCTAGACCGATCTATCCAGCGTATCTCTGCATTTCCCCACGTTCATTTCTTTTATTTTTGAAGATCAAGCAATGGCAAAAAGTTGAATAATTCTGTGTCTTTGATCTACACACACACACACACACAAGTACGAGTTCATTTCCATTTTTAATTTTTTTCTTCTTCCTCTCTGTAAAAGTGCCAGCATCAAGATTTACCTTGGTGTGCAAATGTGCTGGAATAGGTTAAAAGGAAATCTCCCTGCTCTCTCAAAGTTGAAGTGCAGATGTTATGAAGTTAATTAAAAATTTAGCAATTTGTTTATTCGGCACCAATTTAGGTTGCATCAAATGGGAGAAAGGAGAAGGATTTTTTTTTTGAGTGAGTGAGTGAGTGAGTGGGTGAGAGAGATGCATGAACCTATCACATAATGTTTAATAATGACCAGAAAATATTAGTCCATCTGGAACATGTATGTTTAATATTTTTTTTATATTTAACCCTCTGGTAGGGTCACACTCATACTCATCCCGGTCAAAAGTGGCTGAACACCCCAAATGGAACTTTTTTACAGTAAAATCAATGTAATAGATTTTTGATCAAAAATATTTTTTATTTAATATTTTGAGGGAATTTTATGGAATCAAGTAATATTTATGCAATTATGATTAGTTTGTTTCTATAAATTTTTGATCAAAATATTTCTTTATTTAATATTTTGTATTTTGAGGGAATTTTGTGGAATCAAGTAATATTTATGCAATTATGATTAAATTGTTTCTATAAATTTTTGATCAATAATATTTCTTTATTTAATATTTTGAGGGAATTTTATGCAATCAAGTAATATTTACGCAATTATGATTCGTTTGTTTCTATATATGATTAGAAACAAATATACAAATATATTAAGCATTGTGGCTGATTTGTAGATTGTACCTCCAAAAAATTCTCTATTATTTTTTTCTTCTAATACATTTCTATGGTGATTCCTTTTTTTTTTTTTTTTGGGACCATTTTACCTTTGTTGGCAACTAACTTGAGTTGTCAAGGCTCATTACTCACAAGCTGACATATCCAGAGGACACGTGCACTGAGCATATTCCACAAGCCTTTTAACAGCTATCCCGGTACAGTAAGCCTGCGGTTCATAAATAATTATCAATGTTTACTGATATTGCATCAGATTGTTGACACAGACCGTGTGTTTCTCTCTGTTCGCACCTAAATAACGGCACCGTGCCGAAAAGGTGTCAAGTCTCCAGGGAGGGTCTGCCAGCCCCCCCACTCTGCCTGATCATGCTCCTGACATGAGTGAGGTTTGGATCCTCAGCACAGGTGTTGCGGCAGTGTTGGCACAGAATTCCCATGCCCGTGCACACAGCCCAGTGTTAACCACTATCTGCTGGCTCTTCCCAGCGGACCTGTGCTTCCATTGAGGGATATTACAAGCGGCAGGCACTCTCCTCTGATCTACATGCGCTCGGCACTCTCTCAGTCCTGGGTGAATAGTGCTTGACTTGTTCAATTTGTTTAGAAGCCTCATTCAGCGCTTTGAAGCCACGCATCTTAGCATAAATCATAACCTGTCTAGTTGCTCACAAGTGCTTTGAAATGCAGCATCTGCTTTGAGTCCCTGCTTCACAATTAGTTAGGAAACATCAATAGATTGACTAAATATCATGTTTCTTCATAATGAAGTGTTTGGGGTATAGCCTACGAATGAGGGTAACTTCTTTATTTATTATTTCGACTTACCTGGATTTAGTGGACAGTTGGAGTTCGTCATTCTTATAGCCTACGCAACAATCAAAGTGGGTTGTGTCGAATAACCTACTTAGAGAGTATTATGGTTGTGGGGCATCGAGCATGTTGTTTACTCTTTCATCACTCCATTCCTGTTATCTGTTTGTTCATTTGTTTTGCAAACCAGAGCCGTCTGTTCTGTTGTGGGGAAAGAGGAAGGAAAGATCTTAGAAGACAAGGAGAAGAACTGCCTCTGACGTGCCTGATTGTCGTCAGCCGGTGAAGTGAACTCAATAGACGTAACGTACAGTAGACCGAGACGTCTTGAAAGGACTTTCTCACAAATGCATAGTGTAGCATCTCAATGGTGACTCAGAAGTTTTTAATTTGTTATAATTTCAAACTCATCAAATTCATTTTATTAAAGCTACACTAACTCTTTTAGTTTATTCTTAGCTAAAAACACCAAGTTCTTTCAAAAATATATGTGCTCATGAATGTATATTTACTTGGTTCAAGTAATAAAGTATTCTCGTGAGTGTATAATATGCCATTGAAAATACATACGGGTAAGGGGTTCTAATGTCGGTCGGCACGTTGTCCCTCCATCTTGAAAGTACATTAGCCAAAGAGGGTCATAGCAGTTAATTCAAGCTTCGCCTTTCGCGTTTACGTTTGAGTTAACACTGGACGAGGTCGAATTGGAAGCCATTTTAATCTTGGACTACATTGGCCACGGTAGGAGTTAAAACGAAATCGGAATTGAGAGGAACAGAAACTAATATTCACTGGATGGTCATATAGCTTTTCATCGCTAGATGGGGGTAAAATCACACAGTGCAGTGTAGATTTAAATTAACCAGGGCTCATGGCAAAAATGTCGCTGAAAGTGATATTTAATCAATCAATGTCGTTCTATCATTCTATCATCCATCCATCCATCCATCCAGGCTATCCATACTGCTTTTACTTTCCTTCACAATTTCATTTTTTTTTTTTATGAAAACATTTATTTATTGGCATTTTTTCCCTACTTTTCTGTTGGATGTTGTTTTAATTTTAAATTAACTGCCATATTAATGTATTTACTTGATTCACTTGAATTATGTCATTATACAGTATTAAATGGTTAAAAAAAATACCTCTGAAAATCGACTAATGAAAAAAGGTTTAGCTACCTTATACAAATTAAATTCAATCAGGTTTTTTATTATTATGGAAAAACAAATAACATTTTAAAAATAATGGAATATAATGTAAAAAAAAGTTTTTTTCTTTTTTTTTCTTGGTGTGTTTGGCTCTAAAATATTTAATCCGCTAGAACTTATTTGCAAGGGTTTTTTTTAAATGGCAAACTATTGGAAAATGTACAAAAAAAGGTGGGAACCATGCACTGCATATGAAAATGGCCGTTCTTTCTTAAGCAAGCATTATAAATTTGTGTCAGGAATGAGTTTATCATTGATCCATCACAGTCGGTTTGGTCTTATAATGTCTGCACACTCAATTAAGCTTTACATCAAAGAAATGTTGATCCACTGTTCTTCTCCATCATAATGTGCACCCCTTCAACCTGTAACATTAGAAATTCTTTTTGCATTGGTGAGAGAAGGAAAAAAACAGAAGAAGAAAAAGAAAATACTTAAGTTTCTCATTTTCAAAAGGCAGGTATTTGATCAGTAGTCATAAATTAAAGTTACGGGGGTGCAAATTACGGCATGAGGATTAGATAAAAGCAGCTCTCTGTCAAAAGGTGGCATCTTCAAAGCGCCCCTGGTTAAGCAGCACACAACAGCACGCCGCCGTTGCCTGGCATGGCTCGCTGCCGGATGACATCTCTCCGTGCATTACGGGGGCTGTGCTAACCGTGGGGGCCAAACAGCTGCTGATGGAGGTGTGCAAACACAAATAAATCTACATCTGTGAGCAGAGCTGCTGCTTGTGTCAGGGGCTCTGCCACTGGCTCATCACTAATGCATTGGATAAGTAGGCCGCATATGGCCCGGGATACAGGGTGGAGGAAGGGCACAGAGGGGTCTGAATAAGGAGACCCTTAATCTTACATCGTTATTTTCATACCTCTAAACAATGCTGGGTCAAATATGGACAAACCCACACATTGGGTTAAAAATGTCATTTCAAATTTTAACCCGACTTCAACTTTTTTTAACCCAACATTTGGGTTTGTCCATATTTGACCCAAACTTTGGTTGAAACAACCTAGCATTTTTTAGAGTGTACAGTTACACTAAAGGGATAGTCCACCCCAAAAAATGTTAAATATTCTGCCAAAGAGTTTTGGGTCACATTAACATCCATTGTATTTTTCGGCCATATACCACTCAGAAAATAATGGTACTAAAGCTGTCACTGGTATGGTACCCTTTAAAAAATTATAATTTTTTACTATATTTAAGGTATTAAAGGAGTAGTTCACTTTAAAAAAAAAAATGCTGATAATTTACTCACCCCCATGTCATCCAAGATGTCTTTTTTTCTTCAGTCTCTCATTTGGACCTTGAACCGTTTGGTTCCCATTGAAGTTCATTATATGGAGAAAAAATCCTGGAATGTTTTCATCAAAAAATTTAATTTCTTTTCGACTGAAGACAGAAAGATGTGGAAATCTTGGATGACGGGTGAAATTATCAGCAAAAGTTTTTTTAAAAGTGAACTACTCCTTTAATGTACACATTTGGTACCAATGTATACCTTTGAGGTGTACTATGCACTCAAAGATGAACCACCCCAGTGACAGCTTTTGTACCTTTTTTCAAGTGTACAATGAAGTCAATGGGAACCGAAACCAAAATGATTGGTTACCAACATTCTTAGAAATATGTGAAAAAAACTTTTTCAGTGCTATGTTTCACAGAAAAAAAGACGGTCATAGGGGAGTGAGTGGAACGAAATGAGAGTGACTAAATGATGACATAATTAAAATGTTTTAGTGAACTATCCCTTTATTAGTGAAATGTATATACTGTCAGGCTCCAATAAGGATTGTGTGTGTGTGTCCTGGTAAAAAAAAAAAAAAAGTCCCCACAAAGATGACAATATCTGAAATTCTTGTCCTTGTGGGGATTTTTTTTTGGTCCCCATGACGAAAACAGCTTAAAATCTGCAATGATTAGGGGTAGGGTTGGTGTAAGGGGACAGTTTGTACAGTACTGTGAATGAAAAAGTGTGTTTGGCCTGGTAAACCTACATTATGGGGACAAAATGACATTTTTTTGGTCCTGATGAGGAAAACAGCTTATAAATCAGAAAGTGAAAAGTCATGTTTTTTGAACATGTTAAAATGCAGAAAGTTTTCTGTGATGTGTAGGTTTAGAGGTAGGGTTAGTGTAAGGGGATATAATATACAGTTTGTACAGTATAAAAAAAATCATATAGTCCCCACAAAATTTGAAAAGACAACGTGTGTATGTTTCATTGAACAATAAGAGCATATGCACTGGGAATAACATGAGGGCGATGATATAAAGACAAAATTAAAATTTTTGGTGAATTATTAATTACATAATATAACCTAATACATAATATTAATAATTATAAATAATGCATTTTAAGCACTTTTAATTAGATCTACTGGGCTTGCACATATACGATCATATTGGTGGACCTGTAGAAGCACATGCATCCTTTTAAAGAAACACATTCTTCATATGTAAGAACATATGTGATCTAGCTCAAGCTTAGAATTTACCACCCCAGTTTTGCACCAGGAATGTTACTTTTTTTTTTTTTCATTGTATAAATTAAAGACATTTCTCAGTCCCTTTGATATGTTTCCAATTAAATATGTTATTTCTGATTTGGCAGGAATATAATGTATTGCTAAGATAACATTCTACCATTCTAATAGTATTAGTGATTTCCACAGAGTAGAGCTTTCTGCCATGTAATCAAATGGAGGTACAGGAATCATACGTGTAATTAGAACACAGCCGTCAAAGCTTGACAAACTCTTCACATGTCTCACTGTAATTCTGAGCTTCTAAGGAAATTGGCTGGGGTCCATGTGCTGCACAATACCCACATTAACTCGACAATGTCAGGTGTTCCAACTATTTATTTTCTTCTGTTTTCAGTGTGTGTTTGCATGTTATGAGCCGTATTTGATTGATAATACGCCTGTTCTTTCCTTTTGTTTTCAGCCGGGCTTGTATATTATTTATATTATTTTTCCTTAGACTGACAGCTATGTTGGGGATTTAGTCTTTAGTCTTTAAGGGTTTTAAATTACATGATCCATAAATAAACAATGTCCCCCTCGCTCTGTAAATTAGTAATCATTCATTTTAAATTTCAGGTATGATGCACGCCGCACACACCAACATCTGCTGTGTTTGAGTTCAGTGCATTTTAAGAAGTCGTAACGTAATAAAAGTATGATGAGTCTAAAATCCACATTGAAAAAATTTGATTTTGGATAAAAAAAAATGAAAGCTATAAATAAACAAACAGAAAAAGAAATATACACTTCGACATTCTAATACAAGTAAATTCCTCACACAATTTGAGGCGATTTCTGTTATATATATACTGTATATTTATATATATTTCTGATATATTTTAATGCATCATTCCTCCGGTCCTCAGGGTCACATGACCTTTCAGAAATCTATTGTGCTGCTCAAGAAACATTTCTTCACATCTCAAGAACATCTCAAATCTGTTGTAACACTGTAAATGACTTTACTCTAAAGTTTGATCAATTTAATGCATCCATCCTAAATCAAAGTATTAATTTCTTTTAAAACAAATCATTCTGACCACAACTTTTGAACAGTAGTGTATATCAAATAGTCTGTCTTCCAATGAAAGTGCTTGAGGTTGAATGTTTGCTCTTCAAACAGGATGTCTTTTCAATATGTGAGAGTTCAAAGTGCTGAAGTAGTCTTCAAAGCTGGAAGACTGAGCAAATTTCTTTCAGATGGCAACTTTCAGAGGCAGTCACGTGACTTTGTGTGGGTCAAAGACCTGAATCGCTCTGGTTTCCCATCCATTGTTGCTCTGGGATTAAGCAGTCAGTGCGTATTTAAATGACAGACGAAGCAGATCGCTTCGTCTGAGGAAGGGAGTTGTTCCTTGCTGTAAAGTCTTCACTCTCGTTTTCTATACAGTTCCAGTACCCCCTCCATTTCACTCTTTCCTTTCGTCTCAGGGAGTGCAGGCGCATGTCAAGCGATTGTTGAATTGAAATATTGATGTAGAATATCAAAGCATGGGGTATAGCTCCTGTGTTTCCTGAACTAACCAAAAACTGCTTTGATCACAGGCTCCTGTGATCTGACTTCTGAAGTTGTTAAGAGTACTGAAAAACAAAATGCAAACAAACTTCAAGTGCCCCTAGTAATGATAAAAGTTTCTCTGACAAGTAGATTTTTGCCCTTCTTTTTTTTCTTTTCACACACCAATGATGGAATTCCATCTCACAGAAATGCAAATGGACAATTGCTGAAAAGATTTCGTACACGTGCATACATTTTATGACAATTTCTTTCATTCGCAGTGGCTTATGTTAATAAAAACTTTCAACATCTTTTTAGCTTTCTCAATCTTTTTAAGTACATTAAACTATACTTTTAAATGTAAAGACAAAGTTATATTCAAAGTGTTACCGTTAACCCTTGACCAGCTGGTAATGCACTGTCGAAAAATAAAAATACTTCTGACATTTTCTGGTTAATCAGATTTTCATATTCAGAACCCCTATTTAAGTTCCTTGACTACAATATGACTATGTATACAATATGCCTCAAGAATCCTTTTCATGTTTATTGTGCATTACAGTTAAAAATGCTTATTTGAGCGGTAAATGAATCAAATATTTGTGCAAACCTGTCCTAACGCTCAGCATCCTGAACGATCAACATTCCTCGACTCAGTCGTGGTCATTATGAACAGTGCTGTTCCTGATTGCTTTGATTAGTGTTTTAGCTGGAAAGATGTGGGGGACCAGCAGGTTTTTACATGCACTCTGTCTCATCCATTATACCACATTTGTCAAGCTGGGGGTTTTGAGTCATTTAGTCCATGTGGGGCTGTAAACTGGCTTTTGGAGATGGCCAACAGTACAAAAGCTTGCGGATGGCTGTTTGGGGTGCAGATGGTCAAGACAGCTGGGACAATTTAGGGATCTGAGACTCTTAAACTGCCCTCCAGACATGCTAAAAAACAGCTTGACAACATGCCTGCCATTGTTTGGGTCATTTTATGAGGACATTGATCTTTGAATGAATGGATTTTGCATTTATGATGGAGAAAAGTAAGACTCCTGCTGTCTGGATCAATAGTAAATTTGTAAAATTAGATTGTAGAATTAAAAATCTAAATGCTATAAGAATTATTCTCTGTGGTAAAATTATTTTTGACATTTAAAAAGGACAAAATTAATCTTGCTAAATTACCATTTACAACCACTATTTTGAATAATATTTAAAAATAAAATATTATAAATGTTGTGGGGAGAAAATATTAGCTATTAAATACTTATACACTATTCACTACATGTTGTCCATATGGACAGTACTGTGCAAATGTCATTTTGACCCCCCAAAAAAATGGTTTTAAGCCAGCTATTTATATTTTGTAGGAAGAAACATTAGTTTACATTTCCAAACATTAATTTGACCATTAATTGTAATAATCCAGTGAGATTTTTGGAGTCTGACAACAGCCGGTATGAACTCACCATCATCGAGTCGATATTTGGTAACACCACCCTTTGAGATTAAAAGAGACGTTTCAGTTGTAATAATCTAAAAATCTCATTAGATTATGATAATTAATGGCAAAATGAATGTTTGGAGATGTATTTCCTATTGACACACTAAAGCAAAATATATAAACTGGTGTGAAAAAACTAGCGTGCCTAAGACTTTTGCACAAGTACACACACACAAATATACAATATTCAGAATATTATATAAATATTAAATAACAACTAAATTCATGAAGTAATCTCAGATTAAGTTATAAATAATTATATCAGTAAATTAGCAAGGTATATAAATCCCATGCACATCCCATTTTTGTCCTTTTTAAAAAATTCAAACCATAATTTAAAATCATTTCATTTCAGTTCAAGCCATATAAATGAGGGAGCCCAAATGAATGCCTAAAAAGGCTGCAGTACAAGCGACTGTGCTCAGGACACCTAACAGCAGCCGAAACCTCTGTTAAAGGCAGTTCTCCTGATTGCCTGCCATCTCTACAGCTGCCTAATGAAGGCTGGGATCTGTGCTTGCTTTGGAAATGAGTTTTCCCTTGAAAACGGCATAAGCCGTATCCAGGTCTATTTAAATGAGGTAACATGGGGAAGGTAAGCACAACCACTGGAGCATTGTTTGCACAGTTCAAAGTGAGGAGAGCGTACTTTGCACTTCAAAGACACTCATCTGGGAGGCAGTGAGAGGAGTGGGGGTGGGTGGGGGGAAGGAGGGGGGGGTTTAGGGGACAGGAAATAAGAATCTGGGTAATTAACAACTTCTGCTCCGTAATAAAGCAAGCAAAAGGAGGCGGAAGCAGCCTCCCCTATGTAAAGTGACCAAATATTTGATGTGTTATACCTCCATCCTCTACCTGTTCCCCCTGTTTTGACTGTAATTCTGTTTTATTAGTATTACACCCCTTAATTGCCCCCCATACAGTGAAGGGATGTGTTACTGCTTATTATGTTATGTTTAAAATTCAGTCTCTCTAATGCGATTTTTACACAGAGCAATCATTTTGCAGGTTAATTTTGGAGAGAGGATGTTGTTGATTTGTTTATACATGTGTTTTATTTATTAATGTTTTGATTTTAATGAACTCAGTCAGCAGTCAAATGATCTATCTATCTATCTATCTATCTATCTATCTATCTATCTATCTATCTATCTATCTATCTATCTATCTATCTATCTATCTATCTATCTATCTATCTATCTAATTAATTTCTCACTGAATAACATTAATGTTCTCTTCGTCTCTCTTTCAATGTGTGAATGAAACCAATAGCTCCATATGTTAACATTTAGCCTATTAATATACTATAGGCTAGTTTTTTTTTTTTTAAACATCTTCGAGATACATTTAAAACATTAAATATACTTTTTTTAAAACTTTTTTAACTCAATTGGACTGATTACAAGTGGACGCATGTACAAGTTTAGCACGTTTACGTGTTATCTTATTTCTCCATTGCTGTGGTAAATTTTAGCAGACTAAAGCAGCAATGCATCTGCTGGGACAAAGGTCGATTGTTATGCGACTGGAGGTGAGAGGCAACACAAAGCAGTGAGGATTTTCTATGTATTAAGATGTTAAATGGCTTTCCGACTTCAATGTAAATTCTCATAGAGAAAGACTCAAAGTGTTAGATGAACTTTGGATGCTCTGCATTTAATCCCTTTAAATGTGATGACGCCCTTAACTTGAACCCGGAGTGTGAAAATGTCACGCAGGGCTCTTTATTTATAATATCACTTAAGAGTGCGAGCTATGGTGCGCATGGACATTTATTTCACTTGTCTTGTTTGAAACTTTTACAAGTTGGTTTCTGATTACCTGGTGTAGATTCTTCATTGTCTTCTATTAACTGGACGACAATAGCCCAATTCGTATTCAAACATCATTCGGCGTCTTAATACGCCATTTTCCCAGAATGAACAGCTTCTATCAACAGACAGATTAACAGTTAGTGGTGCTCATCAGGAAAAAAAATATAAGATACAGTTGAGTTAATATTCATAAAATATTTTCAAAAGTTTTTAGTCACTTTAAACCGCTAAAACCGCATTAAATGCAAACATTATTTCATCATATTAGGCTAATTTAAGTAAATTGTTAGAAAAATGTCACATTTTTACAATATGTAGGCTATCATATAATTAATTTAAATTTTCCTTTCTAAATACACTCCAACTGTACTTTGCAGTCAGCTAAAATATAATATTTAAGTTTAAACTGATGTCTGGCTCTGCATGCTTGTTGCACTTGATGGAAAAAAATCAGGATGAAACTCTTAAAATAAAGTATAGAAATTAATGTAACAAGTTAAATAAATGGAAAATAGTGGCGGCATTATTGAAGTTGCTTAAATGATTGTAACAAGAAAGTGGGTTCGTTTCGTTCTTAATTAATGACAAAAGATTCAAGAACAAGTCTTAAACCTGTAAATATCAGTTACATGCAAAACAAACTTAGACTCTTCTCACCAACAACCGGTGAAGGAGAGGAACTCTCTCACGTTAACATTTGGCTAAATTAAATTAGAATAAAATGAAGGTTATAATACACACCCCTCTTTCCTAATCTCTCAAAGATTGCCCTCCCCAATATTCCCCCACCGCATCTCTCCTCCATTCACTGGCCCTCCTGGTACATACTTAAGAGACCCCGTCGAGAGGATCTTTTCCCTATAAAGAGAAGATGCGAACCGAGCGCCTTTGAAATGATCCTCAGGACTTATTGCGACAGGCCCTTCAGTCGCACTTCAAAAGGACGAGTCTTGAAAGCCGCTGCTTTTTAAAAAAGGGAGCCAGAAAACCCGCAGCAAGAGCGCGGAGTGGCCAACGACTCTTACAGCCGTTAAAGGACAGGAGTAGCAAGAGAGAATCGATGGATTATTGATGAGAACTATATCTAAACTCATGCACCGGTAACCTCACTGTGTAGCGGGGTCAATCCGAGCAGGATCTTTGCGCGCCTCCTCGCCCTCGTACCCGCGCACTCTGTCTTTGGCTCGGTTACGCACTGTGCGCCGCGCTTTTACGCAGGTGTGGATATTTTGAAGATCCAGTGCACACATGGCTGCGTTAACCTTATCCAGAGCGGACAATTTCCTGCACAATTTCTTACAGGTACTGCACTTTAATTTGTTTTATCGTGCTTTTTTTTTTTTTTTGGCACAATCACATCTCCAACTTAGAATATTTGTTTCCTGCATAACTTTACTTTTGGCTCAATTCTTTCTTTCTTTCTTTCTTTCTTTCTTTCTTTCTTTCTTTCTTTCTTTCTTTCTTTCTTTCTTTCTTTCTTAACATAAGTTTAATTGCTGCACTATTCTATTATTAAATAGAATAAAAACTCTATTTTCAGTTTTTATTATTTTTATATCATACAATTATTAGAATCATGTTTTTTTTAAATTTCATAATGATCCAAAATAATAATAAATACAAATAAGGCAGCAGCAATTAAACTTATTTTGTAATTTGATGTGCACAGTGATTCTCTATATGCAAGTATGAAGGTTGATTTAGTCACAAATTATTTGTTTTCTCCCCCTAGGATCGCACTCCCAGCTCCTCTCCAGAGAGCGGTCCTAACACCCTTTCTTTTTTGGCCACCACATGCAGTCAGGCTTGGCAGGAGGGGTCACAGCTCCCTTACGAGGGTCCCGTGGGCTCTGCTACCAGCATGTTTCAGCTCTGGAGCAATGACGTGTCCCCTAACTCCAGCTTGAGCGCTCACCAGATGACCTTTACCATGCCCAAAATGCAGTTCCCCGGCCACATGCAGCCCACCCTGGGCTCGCACGCCCATCACCACCATCACCACCACCATCACCACCACGAGCTGCCCCTCACGCCTCCGGCCGAGCCCCCTTCTGCCTACTCGTTCGAGCTGTCTCCGGTAAAGATGCTCTCCTCCCAGACGCAGGGGAACGCGGCGTACTACGCTCAGCACAACGCTGTGGGTCAGAACTTTCCCAGCTTCCTTCAAAATGCTTCAGGAAGACCTCACCTGCCCGGCGGGCACGTCGAGGACGGCCAGCAGTGGTGGAGTCTCCCTCAGACTAGCAGCGCACCCTCCAGTCACCCCTTTTCTTTGGGACGGCAGCTGGTTTTGGGCCACCAGCCTCAAATTGCTGCACTCCTGCAGGGCACCTCAAAGGGTCTGTTGAGCTCCACTCGTCGCTGTCGCAGGTGCAAATGCCCCAACTGCCAGTCCTCGGGAAACGGAGGTGCTGCTCTAGAGTTCGGGAAGAAAAGACTGCACATTTGTCACATTCCAGATTGTGGCAAAGTTTACAAAAAAACCTCTCACCTGAAGGCGCACCTGCGCTGGCACGCCGGCGAGCGTCCCTTCATCTGCAACTGGCTCTTCTGCGGGAAGAGCTTCACACGCTCAGATGAGCTCCAGAGGCATCTCCGCACGCACACCGGGGAGAAGCGCTTCGGCTGTCAGCAGTGTGGGAAAAGGTTTATGAGGAGCGATCATCTCTCCAAGCATGTGAAGACCCATCAGAGCAGGAAGAGCCGGTCCGGTCAGCCCGTTCACGGTGGGACCGATGCACTGCTAAGCAACATCAAGAGAGAGTAGAGAAGGCAAAATGCAAAAGAACTCAATATAGTATCTGGAATGAGACCAGAGACCTTACAAGGACATCTGAGGTTTTTTAACAGATATTCCAAACAGCAATAGGGACATGGGCCTGTTTCCATTTGAAAACACTGGAGCGAACGCACACGATGCTGCACCGAAACCAACCTTTGAGATTTTAAAGAGACTTTCGGTCACAGCAGAAGTTCTCTCATTGTGATAGATCTAATACAAGTGACAATTTGGTATGTCTCTGGATGCAAAGACTTCTCTTGACCAAACTTTGCCCTTGCACATTTATTTAAAGATTTTAAATCAAAAGCTACAGAAGTTTCTTTGAACAGCACAATGACAAGTATTTGTTACTTGGTGGAACTGTCATTTGTTTACATTTTGTTGTTGCTTTGTTTTAGGGGGAATTGATGCCTTATGTTGAAATCATAAATTCTAGTTGCAAAATTTGCAGAGAAACTTCGTATCAGTTGAAATCTTAATCCCTATAGTTTCAAAACACGAACCACATGTATATAATGTTTATACAGTGCACAGTTCTATGAAGACCAGCATGTGAAATATTAATAAACATGAATAACTTTGCAAATCAAAATCTTGTGGTTTGTTTTGTTCATTGCTTCTTAGCACAAAAAAATCCGTGTAATACCTTGTCAAGTTTGTTTAAACAGATGTGTGAAGTTCAGCAAATGGCTAATGTTAAATCTAACGCAGTGTGTCGAACCTCAGCGTTTAGCATTTATTCAAATGTTAATGTAATGGCATTCAGGATGCTAATTTAAGATGGCCATTGTTTCTAAGGTGTCGAGGAAGCACTTAAAGGACGGACAAATGATTGGAGAGTCTTCAGACATTTTACAGTTGTCAGTAAAGTCGGGCCATTCATGGGAACAGTGGTCTGACCTTCTCCCATCAAGTTCACAGTCATGTTGTCTCGTAATTGCCAGCGTAAATAACAGACAACAGTTACGCTCCACTGGAGCTCAATGTGAATGGACCCCCAGCTGTTTATATCCCACTGGCTGCGACAGAAGTCACTTTGATTTTACACCTTTGTGATAGTGAATGCTTAAAACCCCTCTTCCCCCATCTCTGTGTGCAAATGAGCCCTGCTCAAGAATGCCCAGAATGTGACTTAAAACAGAGACAAACGAACCAGATGTCTGCATGTGTTGACTAGATTATCTAGCCAGATCTCAGAAACCTCACTGATTTGGAGGATTGTTTTACTTCATCAGTGTGATTTTAGTACATTTTTTACCCATAACCAAACCAAAGCATTAATGACTGTGAAGGTTTTCATCGATCCAGGTCATCATAAAGTGTCTAATGGAGTTTAACCATAAGCATTCTGGTTAAACTCCACTAGAACCTGGATACCGGGTCAAAAAGTCGATTTTCGAGTCAAAAAGTGTATGTTTGTTTTCTCTTGCAGTTTAGAACACCTAGATCAAAAATAGTCTAAAAATCGAATAATTCCTGTGAATTATTTTTTTGTAATATGTCCACAGTAAAACCACACTAATAAAGGATATAAGTAAGATGTGTTAATCTTAACCGTTTTAAGGGCAAGAATATTTTTCATAATATCAGGGCAATTCGTCACGTTTAATGCGTTTTTTTAATACTCAATGTTATTATTGCCATGTTTAGTTATTATACTGGAATTTTTTGCTGAATAATAAGCCAAAATAGACTTTTTAATGGAAGGTTTCATTGTGACGACTCCATTTAGTGTGACAACATGCCCCCTCTACACTGTAAAATGTTGGTTTAATTTAAAAAAAAAATAAGTAACCTGGTTGCCTTAAAATTTTAAGTTCATTGAAATGGAAAAATTGAGTTAATACAGTACAATGAAGGAAATTCATTTAATCACCAGAAACTCAAAATATTACGTTATCTGAACTACATAAATTATCTAAGTTGATTTGACAAAAGAAAAAATGTTGTGATTACAAATCATGAAAATATTTTTTACAGTGCTTAGTAACTATCTTACAGAAACCGAAATAATCCTACTTTGAGAAATATTTACGTGACAACTAGCCCCGGTCTCCCCTATATCAGAAACACGCATCCTAAACATCATCATCACACAGCAAACTACAGAGAAAACAGCAGAGAAGGAAACATTGTGTGTTCTAAAACACCCTTGCGTTTCAAAAGGAATCGTTTTAATTTGATATAATACAATGGTTTTGTCACATAGACATGGATCATGTCCAATTCTTCCTCTACATCACTTCCTTCATCATTTAGAGGTGTTCTTCAAAATAGCATGCAACAATGTAAGATTCAAACCCACATTTGTGGAAAGGCAGTACAGGAAAGCTTTCAGTTTATACAGGGATATGTCAAATTATTGGATTTCTGCTGATTTGAATATTACGTCAAGGCAAGAGAAGGTTGTTACAATCATTTTAAGGATATTTAAGCGAATGCATCTGAAACATGCCAACAAGTGAAGCATATGAGCTTTGGTGCAGAGTTTTGAATGTGAAGTTTTAAATTGATCAGTGGAAAAAAAAGAAGACTGATTGGTTGTGTATACAGAGCTAAAGTCCTCTGGCACCCTCTCTTGGAAAGAATGTGCAATGAGCTAAATGGAGCGAAAGTGCTTTCTGATCATGCTTTAACATCAAATACCGAACACATTCCATCCCTTCTTTGGCGAGGCATCTAACATTTTATGACAAACCGTATGTTTTAGACTCGATTGCCAATCTTTTTTACTAATGATTCAGTTTGTCATTAACAAATACATTTTAAAAATAAAAATAAAACAACACAACAAAACACAATGCATTTGACCTTTAGTGAGAAAAGAGACATCTTTAACTTTTTCCTTAGTTTTTATGAGAACATTTTCCCCAAAAATAAAGCAAGTGTTTTAGATCTGAAACTGAATTACATTTTACGCTTAATAAAATGATAATAATTCATTCCTTTTCTGTAAAGGGTACTGGCACCTGCGTTTGGCACATAATGATAGAACATTTTATCTTTGGCCTTCATTAAGTTAATAACAACAACAACAATAATAATAATGTTATTATAATTATTATCATCCTCATCTAATATAATTTGGAAACCTCATTTTGTATCGAGAGACCTGCAGAGTAATCCAGGCAGTGTGCGTCAAATGAGGAGGGGGCGGCAGAAGCTAAAACGGGTCATTAAAGCACAGATAAAAAAAATATGATGCGGCATCTTCTTCTGCAATAACAAATGCTGTCCATCTTTCAGTCCTTCTCTTGAGCGAGTCCTCCTGCTCAACAAGGCAAATGCTCGTAATGTGTGATCTCTTATGTCCAACAGAGTTTATTGATCTTAGAGAATTCAAACCCCCAATCAGCGAAGAGAAAAGTCAAGCGTCCGTGTCTCCATGCACAGATCATTCCGCTACATACGGTATATACAAATTTAGCTGCATTTAGAGTCTGTTTCCCCTTAGCTCCTTCATAAGAGTTTACGCAGCCCACGAGAGCATTCAATATAGGTGGGAGAAAGACAGCTTCTGTAAAGAGGCACCGATAGTGCGAAACCTTTGAAATCCAGCGTGAGCCCCCTAAGGACTCTCTTATGTTTGTAATAATACAGTGTGTTCTCTGCAAAACACATCTGATGGAAAATGTTCAGCATGTTTGCAAGGATGAAGAATCCATCAGAATTTAGCACACAAACACACACTCAAAAACATACATACATACACGCTTGCCCAAACGCATCCTCACACCCTCAAATAAAGGTTTACTCTGGTTCCTGCTCCAGTGACCTCCCAATATAGGAATGGTTGATTCTCCTTTGAACAAAACACAACTTTAGTAAAAAGACAAAAAACAAACAACAACAACAACAACAAAAAAACCCATCAGAAATTATGTAAAACAATTAAAAAAGTCACTAGGAAATTCACGTCACGGGTTCAGGAAGACTACCACAAGTTAACAGACGTGAATAAAGTCCAGACTGTGGCATGCTCTGGTGCAAACATCAGATTCAGGGTCATTTCCATTCACAGGTCGTCCTCATCAAGCTGGGCCAAGTTACTGGGGCGCTGAAGAGTGGAGGAGGGACTAGGAACAGCCATGCGTCCCTCTCTCGATGAAGATCTGCGTCCACCCTCTCCCGAGATCTGGACAGAGTGGAGGAAAAAAGGCCATTTCAGCCACTGATGGTTTATTATTCTCAACAGCACATTATTAACATTATGATTCTATGGAAGCCTGTTTTAACCTATTGTGAACAACCATAATGTAAGATAAAGTCACATCATAAGATATAAAGTCACATTCGTGAGAAACAAAGTCGCAATTCCAAAACATAGTCACACTGTGAGATATAAAGATGCAGTTACAAAAAATAAGGTCGCAAGGATAAAAGATACAATTGCGAAATATCGTCACATCGCAAGGTATAATTCACCATTGTAAGTTAAGTTGCAATTGTGAGATATTAAGTCACCCTGTGGGATATAAAGTCACATTTATAAGAAACAAAGTTGCAATTGCGAAATATAATATAATGAGTGATCCTCGTTCACACGGATCCATGAAAACGCTGTATTATTAATGCCAGGCCAGTAGTTGACGATGTCACTTTGTAAAGAAACACTAAACGCGACTGAACACGTAATACGAATGCGAATAAAGTTGACGTTTCACAAATTCGTGGTTTTGTGGTTTACACAAAGGCAATATAACGGTATTGTTTTCAAAAACTTGAAATTTGAAACCCGTTTTCAAAACTTTACGTTTTCAGGCCCCCAAAAAGCCATTGTTGTGTAAATGAACGGCCAAAACGCATTAAACGCTTTTAGTTGAAAATGTTAATGTAAAAAAATGTATTAGTGCAACTAATACTCAGTGTAACTTATGAAGTAAAATCACTAAAAGCCTTCCTTCCGCTAGAAAAAAATAGTCCCTGACCGTGAACAGCAACAATGTTCCAATGTGTAAAATGCATGAAAGCTCAAATAAAAACAACATAGGAACTGCAGTGTTGCGCAGTGATAAATAGAATCGTTGGGTGAAGCAGTCATAGCCGTGTTATATCATGAATAAAACACAGCTATTGAACCAATCAAAATCAAGGATTGGAATTAATTTTGATAAAACTAACCGTTTTATAAATTAATAAATAAAGTTGCAATTGGGATATATAACATCAGTTACCTTTTTAACTCTCACAGGCTTTCATAGGATTCATTTTTTCCCCCACACAATTCATGTGAAATCTTCATTCATGAATATATAAAGGTTTGCGATGCGTGACAGCTAAGAAATTCTCGCCTATTCCCCAAGCAGAGAATAATGAGCTGTCACGAGCCGAGCTCGTGTCTAAAAATGGCTGAAGAGTTAATTACCACGAACACCCAAGGATATTAAGAGTAATATGTGTGTTACAGGGTTTATGACATGACTAAAATCAGCATGACTTGAATATCATAACGAGAGCTTCAGAAATGATATAATATTGTTGAACACTCCTGTCAGATCCAGAATCCTTGTTAGATATGAGAGACAGAACAGAAACTCGGAAAAGCTTTTCACACTTATTATAAACCTCAATTATGTTCGGTGTCCCTTGGTATTACCCGTCCTTGACTCGTTTCTCACCTCCAATATCAGAATAGAAATAACAATCAAAATCCTACTTTAAACCCATCCAGGTGAGAAACTCTTGTTTTTCCCTTTGCCATAATAAATATAAACTCAAGGAAATGAAATCAAGGCAGTGATTATTTTAGATTAGATGTGGTATGGTTATAAAATCAATCTAGCATGAAAAGTAGTTAGTATTAAGCACATAACCACATGGAAACTGAAGTCAAAACAGCGCTCAGTTCCAGCACCAGTCTGATCCAACAGCCTGCAAGAACAATCAGGCGTTAGATAGGGATCTGGTACTTCCTTCTGTCAACCTGTCTCCTTCCTGTTTGTAAAGTGGCCTGAGTAAAGCAGATAAACAGCTATTTCACACACAACTATTGTTGAGCTGTCATCAAAGCACATTTTGGGCTAGACGCCGCTGGAGATGGAGAGGTATGTTTTAATGGGCCATGTCTCAGAATAAGGCAAACATCAGTTAAATAGACTTCATAACCATAGGTTTGTTTGTAGTCTGATCAAAGAGGTTACAATGTCAAATGAATAATACATATTCTACACTATTTCTAGACCAGTAATATGATTAATTCAGATCTTCAGACAAAGTACCCGTCCTGTAAATAAGGCCATGTTATTGTTATTGCTTGTCGCAATACACCAGCAGAGGGAGCAACATGAACTCTTTGAACCAAATCCAAGTGAGCCTGTGTGAGCGCCGGGTACGCACAGTACCTGTGAGCCTTGCGTGCTAGAGGAACACAGTCCATTGGAGACCGCCTGGCAGTTTAGAGGTGCCTGGGAGAATGACGGCTCTTCAGAGAAGGCCAGCTGCACGTGAGTTGGAGACACCGTCTGGGAATTCAGTCTGGAGTCCACCGGACAGTGCGGGACTTGTGTTGACTGTAAACGTCAGACAGAAACAGTGGTTACAAAATCTTTCAGGTTATTTATATCCATTTAACACATACGATTGTGACCTCTCAGATGATGACAGTGGGATTAGAAAATTTAAGAGTCTTAAGAGACAGAAACAGGCCGTTCTTGTTCAGCAAGACTAACTAGAGTTATACTTATACTTGTAGTTAAATATTAATAAGAAATGTTATAATGTATACGTTATTGTAATAATATTTATAAACAATTACAGTTGGTATTCATATTTTGAATTAGCTTATATTTTTATATTTCAACATAATTTTAGGTAATTTTGTGCTTTAGTAATTTGTCCTAGTTAAAATTAACATTTCAAAATACATTTTTAATGTATTTTACATTTTGTATTATTTCCGTTATACATTTGTATACATCAACTTAAACCTATTTCAGTAAGTTGCCAAGGCAATCTAATATTTCTATTTTAATTTGATTTTAATTAACATTAATTGTTTTTTTTAAAACTTGTATTTTTAGTTGACGATAACAAACACTGTCTCTCAGTCAATACATGTGTTTGAGTTTGACAAATCTCAATTAACATCTACTATGGACCAGAAGAACCATTTTGTTCTTTTGATTGAAAAGTATGTTTGAGTATGTAGTAAGTCAAAGTCAAGAGAAAACCAGTAAAAACTGTGCAAGCATGCATATAAAAATCCACCGAAAATAGTACACTTAGGTATATTGTGATATGGGATGCATTAATCATCAAGCATCGCGTTAGTTTAGGCAGGCCACGTCAACTAAGCTGTTCCTGACATGAACCAATCCAGTGTCGACATCTATCACAGCGGCCTATTTAAATTCCCATTCCTTCATCACTTCCTCCATATAGCCTCACTGCTCGCATTCAAACTCCCTCCTCCAACCCCAACTCCACCCAACTGAATCTTTAATCAATCTGACTTGTTATTTAGTTTTTTCATACAGGTAACTACATTGCAAGCATTTTCTATCATGTATTTGTATTTCCACAACTCATGTAATTGAGAATTTTAACTATGTATACATATACAGTGCTGGTTCTGTTCTGTACCCCAGGGGGGTTTGACTTGCTGCTCTCCCCGCTCTGTTATAAATCGAGAAATAACCACTAGCCGGGACTTGAACTTGGGTCACTTGAAGCCAACCGTCCTACATTTGGTTCAAGTAAACCTCAGATGACTGAAATCTCTTACCTCTGGCTGTGAGTGGTCATCAGTGGGGACCTGGCTGGGCAGGTAGAGAGAGGGCAATGATGTGTTACAGGAGCGCAGGCAGGGCAGTTTGTGTCGGTCGATAGATGCTGAGGAATGAGGCCTTAGACCAACCACTGCTGACAGAGGAGGCTTCATGCTACGACCCAAACTGTTGCTCTTGCTCTCCCTTCTCTGGTACTCAATGGGTGACTGCAGGGCTGAAACACACAATACAAAACTGATAGAGTAGCCATATTTAATTTGCCAAACAATAACAAGGCAGTTAAAATGACTTCCTAGTTCATGTTCAGAGTCAGATTTTCCTTTTTTTACACTGGAAATTCGTGAAGTTGTATTTTCAACGATTTGACATTCAACATTTGAAACTAAGGAAGACTTTTTGACATATTGAACAGACTGTTCTTCAATTTTTGTGTCTATTTTTAAGTCATTTAAATATGGAAGGTACTTTGACTATGGTTTATTACTTTCAGTAACTGTTGAGGACTATAATAAAGTGTAAAATGAGCACTGAGTTTAGATATCACTTAAATGTTCATCCATGAATGGTTTGAACATCAGTCTAAAACAGCTTCTGAGGTTGGGGCTGAGCTGAAATCAGTAGGGTGTATGATGTTCACTTTGTGAGTCTCACCATTGAGAAAATTGCGTTGGGACTCCAGTATTTGACTCACGTCGCTGACCCAAGCCTTGCAGATGTCCTGCGATAAGGAGTGCAAGACAAATCGCACCGTGCTGCCATCAGCCCCCCGAGACGTCAGGGCAAAACGATTAGGGTCACCTTCTACACATGTCTCCAGGCCCAGACAACTTATCTGAAAGAAGAAGCTATGTTAACTCATGCAAACATGTGGAAACCTTATGTGATAATAACTTCCTCTAAAGGGGTCTAAAACTCACCTTAATGCTGTTTTTAAAAATATATCCAGGTAGAGAAAATCCCTTTTTCCTGTCTATTGGCTCACTGAAGATGACAAGCTGTTCAAATAGGAAGACCCGTCTCTCCTTAGTGCGGGAAAGGAAGCTGCTGTCCTGCTCTGTGACTGTGAACGTGTCTTGCTGGAGAAGTTTTCCTTGTGCTGTGATCTTCCCCTGAAAAAAAGAAAGAAAATGTGGTTTTAGGACAGGGATTTTCAAACCCTTTGGGACTCTCAAATATGATGATTAGCTTTCAAAAACATGAAAAGAAGTAATTATATAATATAAATATATATATATATTCTTTGAAAAACAGGAAGGTTTTTATTTGAAATAGATGATTATTACTTTTTACAATATAAAAGTCTTTACTGCCACATTTTCACTTTTGATCAGTTACATGCAAATTTTTCCTCTTGCACTCTTTTGCAGCGCCCAGTTTGAAAACCTCTGCTTTAGGGGATCAGAGTGGCTTTCAGTATTTCCACAGACGACAGCTTTAAACCACAGCCTGAGTCTGGCACCATACCTCAAAGCCTTGCAGCCGACCCACGTTCATCATGTCATTGCAGCGCTTCGGAACAAAACACATCACCTCCACTGCTTTCTGTTTGAGAGAAAGAGAGAGAGAGAAAGAGCGAGAGAGAGTGCAATGTGTGGAAACAGACCTCAAATCTGTATTAAATCATATGAGAAAGTACACCAAAGGGAAGAAAAAACATGCTGGTAGGGTCAAGGAATCACAAAATGTTCCTTGTTGGGATTATGTGTTTCTTCTGGTCTTGAGAAATAAAACTTGCATAACATTTACAGTTTCTGATGAGTGACTCATACCTCCAGCTCTTCAGTGTCCATCCCAGCCTTTGTGTAGTACTTGTGGAAATCCTGTCGCGAGACACACAGCGTGAGCTCTAGAATGTTCTACTTTTGTCTCAGGGTCTATTTGTACTTATGGTTTTTTGCGTGTAAACTAATTAAGTGCATTCTGTGCAGTAAGCTGGCAGATGCATGAACATGTATGTGGGTGATTCTACTCTTACAAAGCAGATGAGAACCTTTGAGACTTCAGTTAGATTTTACAGTACAACAGTTGCTAACATTTGACCATTATGCTTCCGTAAAAAGATCTTAATGTGATGTGACTGGTAACAGGTCTGTGGTGTTACTGTGACAAGTTTCACACCAAAGGCATCAGCATAGAAAAATGATAATTTCTTCTAAAGTAGTAATTGCCAACCGGGGCAGAATATAAAAATATACTATGGCTCAAAAGTTTGGGGACAGTTTTAACTTTTAACTTCTGTAACTTTTATTCTCCAAGGACGCATTCAATTAATTAAAAGTGAGAGTAAAGAAAATTTACTGGGGAAAAAAAACCTGGAGTAATGCTGCTGAAAATTCAGCCATGCCATCACATGAAAAAAATGAAATATATTAAAATATACAGTTATTTATAATAGTAATAATACAATATTTCACAGTATTACTGTAGTTTTTATTTCTATTACTGAAGCCTTGGTGAACATAAGAGACTATTTTCAAAAACATAAAAAAATTTAAAAGTGTTAAAACAGAAACCCCTTAAAATTGTGTTTGACTATATATTTTTTAAAATCAAATGAATCTGTATTACAATGTTGACAATAATTTGATGTTCTACTTTTACTTATCAATGTGGAATTGATTTGACACGGTCCCCAACACTCCTAATAGAATAAGCCACGAGTGCTCAAGAATGTGTGTGATGTGTGTTTGTCTGTGTGTTGCACTCGGTTTCACCTTCAGTAGCAGCTGGTACTTCATGATCCTCTGCACGGGTTTGATGAGCAGGTCATTCAGCTGCAGCCTGTGACCCAGCTGCTGTTTCAGTTCCTACACACAAACATGCACCTGATTGACTGATTCCTTATGCACAAAGAAAGAAAATCAATGATCTGCATAGCGTACAATAATACTACCCACGCTTTTTTTGCGGCATGCATACCATGTGGAAAATAAAATGCATGGAATACCCAGATGAGCTACGAGCTACCCATAATGCAATGCATTCAACTGCGATATTTAACATCTTTTTTTTTAATGTTATATGATCTGACTGCCAAAAAAATACAGCTAGACAATCAGTATCCAAACACTCTCCTTGATCCATTATCCCACAATGTCCTGCGATCTCCATCTATAAAACCTAAAGTAACCCCAGCTATCAAACCTCTAAATGCTTTGGCAAAGCACTGAGAAGAATCCATTAAGTGTCAAACTTTTCAATCAAGTCTTTCCCTATTTTGTCGGTTCCAAGAATTGATGGTTCAGTCAAGGCCTTCCTGTCCACTGAGCGATTATTACACACACAGTGCAAATGGAAAGAGAGTGAGAGAGTCTGCCTTGAGATATTTGCATAGATGGGCCCGTACGGCCAAAACAGCCCCTCGAGCTTAACCTGCGTGTCTTTGAGGACTCCACTAGAGCGTGTATACATGTGTTTGTGTGTTTGCTCTTCACATGCACTCACCTCAAAGTAGGTCTCGATGTATTCTGACACGATGTGCTCAGACTTAGGTTTGTTCTGGCAATAAACCACATACATGTGAAGCCGTCTTTCCTGCAGTTTGTGCAAACAGAGAGGACAGAGGTAATTAGCTATGTAGTTATGCAGTAAACACAAAAGTATATGCAAATTTAAGCCATATCAAAAATCTCTGAATGTCTTGGAATTATATGACAAAATATTGCAGGAAGTAGTATTTATTTGAAAGATCCACTTCTGTCCTGATTTCTTAGAGAGGAGGATCTATGGGCCAGTAAATATATGAGCTTTTTCAGATCTTTCAATCTAATGGACAAAAACAGCTTCAAACCAAACCTGGATCTAAAGCCAAAGTTTAAATCCCGTCTGGCAAGCATGCTTCCCATAATGTTTCCACATTAGGTCAGTAGGAGGAGAGTAGGCAGTCTTGAGTGGACGTTTGAACGCATTTGACCATTACATTATGAAAGCAATCTGGTCGAATGCGTTTTTCTACTACCTCGAAAGTGGTCGAAAGTGGACATGCTCAAAATGTTTTAGACCCCGTTTACACATGTATTTAGCATTGGCCACTTGTGATCTGATCACCCAAAACGCACCTTAATCGCACCTAAAATCACTTTGACACCAGCAGGTAGCAGAAAAGCCATTGCAGTTAGTTCTGAGAAAGGGATCCTTTGTTTGCAGAAACCACTTGGTTTGATATTTTGTATCTAATGTAAAGACATTTAGGTATTTAAGTAAGTTTGACTTAAGTTTCCAAAAGTGGATTTTTTACTATGTATACACTAATTAAGGTACAATTTTATGTCCAGATATCCTGTTAGTTAAAATGGTTGCCAATTAGACCAAACAGTAGATGTGACGTTATAGAAAGCATATCTTTTTTTTTTTTAAATTACATTTATTGAAGGTTGATAAATTGTCCACAGGTTTATCTAGTCAAATCATTCTTTCCTGATCTCATTAGTAAATGCAGTTAAAGAGAGACAGGAGGCAGCGGTGAACATGACAGAGGTGATTCAATAGAAACTTTCAAGCTGCTGCAAGTGTTTAAATAGTTTGAAACAGACTCTGTCTGCAGTGTAAGAGCAGTGTGCCGTTGATGGCATAGGGAGAGATTACAAAACACTGATGTAGGAGAGTGAGCAAAAGGCCATGTATAATTCAGTCCAATTATCCTCAATGTAATCAGAGCCTCATTCTCTCTCTCTCACTGCATGCAGGTAGTAGGACATTACAACTGGACACTACCTCTCTCTCACTCACTCACTCAATCACTCACACAGACTGAGTTGCCTGGAGACAGGTCGATTGGATAGATGTCAAAGCATGAATGGTTCTGACAACAGATTGTAAGAGCTTCATATGGACCATGTGACAGAACACCGCACAAATTAATTTCTTAAGTCAGCATTTGTGTCGTTTTACTATAAAAATAACAATGAACAATATTTTTTACAGCAATGTAAAAATATTTTTTGTTACAGTAACAAAAAAGTAATTCAAAAAAAATGTATGTATATATATATATATATATATATATATATATATATATATATATTTGTACTATGTTTAGTAAAATTTACTGGAAAACAGCTAACAATACTGATTCAGAAAATGACTTCAGAAAATGACTGTAATGCATGTCCATATAAGACAAAGACCAGCTAAAGGATTTTGCAACCCATCGTCTCAATTTATGTACGTTACACGTCATTGACTGGAAGTTGGGAAGTCTTGACATAACTGCAGTGTCTCACAACTTTGTAATGTACTGTATGAGTTAAAAGAGTGGGTGAGAGCAGGGGCTGAGGAAATTTGAGAGGGGTGGGGGAGGGGGAAATGGGGGTTCTTGTTTGTGAAAGGAAAAAAAGAAAGAGTGGGGGCAGGACAAAGAGTGAGCCTGGCCCTCACTCACCCTCCATTACTGTTTCTCATTACCAGACAATTTCCCACTACGCTTGTTTCATAGTTTGACTCAACCTTTAGATTTGTGTTACAAGTTTCTTTATTCCCCTCAAGCCTTTTAAAGTTACCCAAAGGACTCAGACTCATTAAACAGTAGAAAGGGCAAATGCTGGCAGACGCCAATTTGTACAGTAACTCTTGAAAGTGCTTTTCATTGAAACAAAACGCTTTGATTCACCACAGAAACTTATATCACAGCATGTGGCAGCTTTAAACAAATTACTGCTACTGTGAACTACTTCCACAACTGTAAATCTGCAAATTTTAGTTTTTCACATGTACGCCTGTGGGCGCCGGGAATTGTGTTGTTTCTTCTTGGCGAGTTATTTATGTGTGTATGTCCATAGTGTAGGACTGAACTCCAGAAATAGACACAGTGTGTGTAAAGAAGCAATGTTATCAAAGGACACAGCCGTGCTTGTTACTCCTCCTTTGTTTTTCCCGCCTCTTTTTCTCTTGTGGTGATGAACCAATGGACACACAAACAAATACTAGCTAAAATCAGCTGTATTAGTAACAGGAGGGACAGAAATAGAGTGGGATGATGGGAGGATTAATGGGGTGTTAAAGTGTGTGTGTGTGTAAAAACCTCTGTGTTTTCTCAGCTCCGTTCTCAGTGTGAGAGGAAGTTTTGCTCAATCTTGCTAGGCACAGGCTGATAGAGGAAAGCGAGAATAATAGAGACTTACATGTTTGATAAAAAGTTGGGCCAGTCGTTCAGGCTCAGCCACACATTTCTCCAGCTCACCCAGGAAATAACTGAGATCAGAACAGAGGAGAGATTAGACACACAGCTCACCATAAGTATATGGAATCTGCATGTACTAAATGACAGAGATTTTCCCCAAAAATTTGTGCAGAACATGCAAGAAATTTTTTAGAAAGTTTAGGAATATGATGAAAGTCACACAAACACAGATAAACCCACTCTTTGTGCCAGTCGTAGATCTGATGAATATTCCCAAACACTATTTTGTCTTTTCCCTTCATGTCTTCTGGAACTCCTTTAGCAACCATAGAGCCCATGTAGCCCTGCGAGAGACAGAACATGATGAACTTCCATAGCTCATGACCCATAAAAACACTTTTATTATTAAATCTAAGACATTTCAACAGAGATACAATTTCCCACTCATAAAAAAATGTAGATCATCATATTCCAAATATTTTAAATCCAGGCACCATTATTTTGATTTATACTGTGATCAGTATTACAGCTGAGAGGAATTCAGGTCAGTTCCTGTATCAAATCTAATTCTGCAGTGATTAAATGCTCTGAAATGCATTCGAATTATTCTAAGATTACAGGAAAATTGATAGCGTTCCATAACAGAGTTGATCAAATCCACATGTGATTTGTTAATTGATATTTTAACTCTCCAAAAAGAAGCTCACCTCCACAATAAGTCCTAGATCAGCTACATACAGCTTTTCTGTCTCTATCAATTCTTTCAGAACATACCTGTAGAACAGAAGAAGTCAGCTTTCATTCAAAACATTAACAATATCTGACAGCTTAAAACATGTGCTGGCAATACTGTATAGGGTGTAATATTAGCAGAGCTCTGGCTTGTGCAGAGTATTAATAATCAAGGAGCTATTTGTGGACCAGATGAAGGGCCGGTTTTATCGAAAAGGGTGAATATCCCAGCTGGAAAATCCATTTTATGCTGGTAGCTTTGTTTGGAAACATGGTAGCTTGTTTCTTTGGTCATTATTGGTCTAATGGCGTTTTCCACTACACAGTACCAGCTCGACTCCACTCGGCTCAGCTTGCCTATGTTTGGTTTTCCACTGTGTAAAAGTTGTACCTGTACCTGCTTTGGGGGTACTTTTTTAAGTATCACCTCCAGTGAGGTTCTGAGCGAGCTAAGGCCAAGGCGAGCTGAGCCGGTACTAAAATGTGACGCGAAAACAATGCCAACTGCTGATTGGTCAGAGAGAATCGTCACCATTGCGTCATCATTGCACGCGCCAGATGGAGTATCCAGAATATCCCCGCCATCCTTAAATAGTTTGGCCAGAGATAGTTTCTAAACTTAATACTATTATTATGGCAACTCTGATAAATACGCCGTGGTCAAACGAGGAGGTGCAGACTTTCCTTTGTTTGGTTGCCGAGGAGAGGATCCAGCGAGAGCGTGATAGGGCAGTGAGGAACGAAAGGCGTCGCTATGACGACCGGGTACTATTTGTGGCGGTACAGTCTGCAATGGAAAACGGAGCAAAAAGCGTGCCGAGTCGAGCTGAGCCGAGTCGAGTTGGTACTGGTAATGGAAAAGCTCCATAAGATTATCTTTACCTGGTTTAAGATAAGCTTTAGCTGTTTCATATGGTCATCAGCTGGTCTAAGTTGGTCATAAGCTCATTAAAAATGGTCATTAGCTGGTCTAAGATTATCTTTAGTTTAGCTGGTTTAAGATTATATTTAGCTAATCTAAGAAAGTCATTAGCTGGAGTAAGATTTTCTTTTGGTGCCTTAAAATGATATTTTGATGGATTACTGTTCCAAAAAACAAAAACAGTTCAACCTCGTAATGCTGACTGGAAGTTGGTTTCGAGCTGGTCTAAGACGGGCACGGTGAATCCAATTTTGTCATTAGATAGTTAATTCGATGGTTCAAGCTGGTCATGATCCTCCAACTACCATGATCCAAAAACCAGTCTGACCAACTAGAGCTGTTATGACCAGCCTGTAAGTCTACCAGCTTAAAGCAGTTAATAACCCACCTACTGGTTTAAACTGGATTTTCCACCAGGGATGATGAACATCTGATGTCTGCTCTGTTAAATATTGCAATTCTAATCTCTAAGTAATACAGCATTAAAAAGATCTAAATTAAGCATTTCTGTTACATAAGCTGTCTTAAATAGAAATTTCTTAGGGGTTACATAACTCAAGTTGCAAATGAAGGAGATTTCACACACACATGCTTTTTTCTAAGGCACTCTTCCGATCCTCTTCGCTGTCTATGGTGTCTGATGATTGGCTGGAGTTGTCATCCATCAACGCGGAGCCATTGTCGTCAGCCTGTGGACTGGTGCACTGGGTGAACTGCACACACAGAGGGGATAACTGTGAATAAGAGACGAGAAGTAATGTTGAAATGTTATTCACTTCAGGGATGGCTGCAGGGACAAAGAGGAATAATACAGAGGAGAGAGAGCAGGGTGGGAAAATAAGAGCTGTTGTAATAGCTTAGGTTGCCTAGGTGACAGGAGAGGAGCATGCTGGGTCTGCTGGCGACAGTGATTGAATGATAACAGGAATTATCAATAATCAGGATACCAGAGACGGAGTAGATACTCTACTCTGAATATCAATGCTACTGACCACATGAAGTCACCACGTTCTCAGAGAAACTCGAGTCAAATTGTTTTGGTTGTTAACGGAGCATTGTTTTAGCGGAGGATAGATGTGCAGACAGCCCTGCAAGTCGTTCAATGATTTGAGACGGAAAGAGGAAGTCTGAAGACGTCCTGCCTTTGTTAATGTGTTTATTAATCAGAGGTAAAACTAGAACATAAACTATGCTATAAATCCTCACACTTTGTCACGTCCCTTAGTTTTTTTTTGTCTTAAGCATTTCCTAAAATCGTAATTTTACACACATTTTTATTTTGGTCAGTTATTTTTTCTATTCAATAACCTTACAGCTAACCTTTGCACATTATCAGATTGTCATTAAAGGGATAGTACCAACAAAAATGACTCACCCTCTTGCTATTCTGAACCTATATGAATTTCTTTATTCTTCTGCACATAAAAAAAGTTATTATGAAGAATGTAGGTAACCAAATAGTTTTAGTGACCATTGACCTCCATTGTATGGACCAAAAAAAAGGAGGGGTGCCGTCTGCAGAACTTTACCCACTAGAAGAGTAGCGCCACGTCTTTAAAATAAGAAAACACGTATTGGTTAGGTGCCAGATATGTTATATGTTATGTTATATGACTGTGAATAATCTGTATCATAGGAGAATAGAGATCAGGGTTCTACCAAAATTCTGAATCTATTTAGAAATGTATATAATGTAACTGCAATTAAACAATAGGCTCAATATGTACAATAGGCAAACTAATATCTGCTGTGCTGAACATTTGGAATAAAAATATGCTAAACTAAAAACCGAAACAATAGCATGCATGACACAAACGAAACACATCTTATTCGTTTATTATGCTGCTGTTACAAAATTAACAAATAAATAAATAAATAGGGCTAAATAAATAAACAAACAAACGACAAACTAAAGTAAAGTTATATAGGACAAAAGCGTTTTGTGTTTATAGCCGAATAGTTATTGTGTTTGCAGATCAATGTTTAATTTGTTCAATTCTTCTATTTCACTCTAAAAAATGCTGGGTTGTTTCAACCCAAATGTGGGTCAAATATGGACAAACCCAAATGCTGGGTTAAAAATGTAATAAAAAAATTACAGTTGAAAGTGAAAGTTAAAGTTGGGTTAAAATTTTAAATTACATACATTTTAACCCAACATTTGGGTTTGTCCATATTTGACCCAGATTTGGGTTAAAACAACCCAGCATTGTTCAGAGTGTTACAGGATCTACAGAAACAATCTCAGCCTTCCAGTTGAAGAAATGTTTACACCACTGATGTTTAGTATACCAAAGTGCTGTAGCCTAGGCCTATTAAAATTATAAAAGATAAAAACAAAACAAAACCAACAATAAGCTATAAAAATGCAATAACCTATATCAAAAATATATATTTTGGTACCATTCACAATTTTTGACAGTGGAAACGGAAATAATTGCATACCGTACTGTACCGTACCGTTCAGTGGAAACTGCTAGATTGGTTAACGTCAGTCACCTGTGGAGCATCACTTTATCTTCATTCTCAGGACCCCGGTTTCTCTCTCTCTTTCTGCGTGTATTGTGAGAAAACACAATACACGCCTTCGACTATAACGTCACACATCCTCCTCAAAACACGGATTCCTATGCACAGACCTTGAGACTGATAGCAGATCTCCATCCATCTATTCTGATATCCCTTTTTGCAGTTTTTGTTTGTTTATTAGAGCTTTACAAAGCACTTCCTTTGCTTATGAGGGTGTTATTGTGTTGTGTATGAGAGAAATGTGGAAGTCTATTCAGAAACGATGCGAATTACAATGAACGGAAGTTCCTTACATCATTTGATCATTTACTCACTCTCATGTCATTCCAAATACATGTGATTTTCTGTCTTCCGTAGAAAAAAAGGAGACATTTTTAATAATGTGCTCTGGTTGCTCTTTTCCCACTCAGTTACAATGAAAAGGGACCAAAGATGTCAAGTTTAATTGAAACAATTCACTGAAAATTAAGTGATTTGAAACACTTTTATAATGCACTTGAATTTCTTGAAAGCTTTGTCAGTGCAACTGGATAAAAAAGAATGACCAGTCCACAGAAGAAAGTAAGTTAAGGGAAACATTATGTTAAGTAAATGATGACAGGGCTTTCATATTTTAATTTGACTCCATTTCACAATTAAGTATGAAGTTCCTTGAAACATCATATGTACACAACCACTCAAAACATGGGGATCTGTGCGATGTTTCTTCTTATGCCCACAGCTTCATTAGTGTGGTTAGTGCTGTTTGACCAAAAATTTATATCACTATTTTTTTTTTTTTTTAATTAAGCCGGTTTTCCATGTTTTTTTTCCATGCATAATCAGTTGTTCAAAGCATTTTCTACAGGTTGAGAGAGGAATTGCTGCAATAAATTGACTTAGGATGGTCCATTTTACTGTCATTAGTGAATATTGTAGAACAGCGCCCAGTATAACCTAAAATTGTTATTTCTTAACATTCTAATAACATTCTTATAACCAGGAAATAATGTTAAAATACGTTTATATAACGGGAGAATTTAACGTCCTAATGACATTTGAATGATGTTCATATAGCCAAGCAAGAACGTTAATACAACGTCTAAAAAACTGGACGTTTCGATTGTTCCTAGAACATTCAGAAATAATGTTTTAATAACGTTCTTAAAACCTAAAATTGTTATCTGGGGAAGAGGAGAGATTCACGATTGCACTGAACACGTTTTATGTGCAGGAATGAAATACATCGCTATGGCAGTATATTAAAAATAAATTATCATAACAAAAATATAGACCGGTTTTCAGTATGAACCGGTATACCGCCCAGCAGTGTTGTAGTTCAGCGTTACAACCTACAATTTGCTGAATGGTGTATGCCGTTAAGGCCCTTTTGGAGTATCATATTACACTGTTGTGTTGTTTTCTGGTGCGGGGTGGTGTTTGTGTGTTTTAGAGCAGTGTGATCACTCCTGCCTGGTTCGCAAGTCTACTCAGATCATTTCCAGATGTTTTTTGGCACAGCCTGCAGGAGAATCCCCCACTCTTGCACTTTCCCATTTTTATCTTCACCCAGAAGCCCGGAGTCTTTACTCGGACCTTTAATAAAAACCTGAGATCATATTGGTTGTTATTTTTCTACAGGAAATTGTTAAAGTTAGCTTGAGCAGAGGGAGGTAATCCAACCTTCGTTTTATGTGAGGGTACACGCGAACTCATGTTACGGTTATATCATCAGTGGTTCCTCGCTCAAACTGCTATGTCAGACCTACATTTGTGTGGGGAATAAAACAAGACAGCCAGTTTGATAACATATGTGGCGTTCCTCTGTCCAGGAGACAGGCCGGATCTGAGAAGCGCTTACATATTCATTCAGGAATTTTCCATTAGCCAACAAATAACAAACTCATGCTGAATCCCCACAGCAAATCTTTCTGTGTCAGGTACAAAGCGGGCTGTCAGCTGACCTTAATCAGAGACAGAAATGAATATGATATATAAACCAAAACCTTAGCCTCTCTATGGAGAGTCATAGAGTAATACATAACGTTAAAGAGCAACACCAATGCCAAGTAACTAGCCTCAATACACACTGCAGAATGTTTGTCTTGTTTTCCAGTGAAATCTATATAAGGTTAAAAAACTAGCTGCATGAGGCACTATTCATTTGTTATGGACTACGGGGTCAGTAAGTATTTTTATTTTCTTCATTTATTCAGAAAGGGCACATCAAAAGCAGCAGAAAGGACATTCATAATGTTACAGATGATTTATATTATTTATTATATTTCAAATTATATATTAACATTTAACATTAACATTAAAAAATGTTGTAAAGTTTAATAATATTTCACAATACTATTATTGTTTTTACTGTATTTTTTATAAAATAAATGCAATAATAAATGCAATTTTTGACCATAAGAGACTTTTCAAATAAATAAATAAAAAATCTTACTGACCCCCAACTTTCAAATCAAAACTTTCAAAAAAAAAAAAAAAAAATTAAATTTACTGCAACGATTGTCCTTGAAAATAATGCCTGAGGCTGTGATTAGTATCACTTACAAGTCTAGACCTGAAGCTCATGTTGTTTCTTATTATATTAAATTGATTTCCAATTATAAATCACAGTGCTTAAGATCTCAGACTCTAGCTCTTGTCGTTCTGCACCTCTGGTCATAATTACCTTTCACCACTCACCTTCAGATGAAATGATCGAATGAAATAATGAATGTTATTGCATTTAGCCATTAATCTGGATTTGTATTACCTCTTCCAGCTATTGTGATTGTTTATGTGTCTTTTGTATGCATTTGTGTGCTCTGGCTCATATAGTGTACACACACATAGAAAAAATATACAGTGGGGTCCAAAATGTCTGAGACAAACATTGAAAATCTGAGTTTTAAATTTGCAAAGAACTATAATTTTAGCACTAGAAGGAAGAGGTTAATGTTTCAATTTAATTTTTCACTTAAATTGTTATGCTGATAATATGAAGAGTTCAGATGCAAAAGCCTCTAAGTGCCATTTGAAATTTTCTTCTAAAATGACCATTTTTATCAAGCTTGTATATTTAAGTTCAGTAATTTCACTTAAATGGCAATAAAGATTACCTATTAATTGTCATTTAAGTGAAATTACATAACTTAAATATACGAGCTTGATAAAAATGATCATTTTAGAAGAAAATTTCAAATGGCATTTAGAGGCTTTTGCATCTGAACTCTTCATATTTACTACCGTTCAAACGTTTAAGGTCAATACCTCTATTCGAAGAAACACATTATATTTATCAAATGTAAATAAATGCTGTTCTTTTGAACCTTCAAGCTGTGATTTATAGTGAATTTTGAATAGCTAATAGGGGTTTTTTAGGCGCTCTGCGTCATGCCTAACAAAGGCCCTTAGCTGTTCTATATTCACTGTAAAGCACAGCTTCTTGGTTTAAAAGAACTCAACATAAGAACATAAGAAGTCTGTTTGATCAATGTGTGTTTTCACTTTTAAAGGTTCAACCTATAGAAAAGAGCCTGGCAACAAATGACCCATCAGTCAAATGACCATCTGGCCTCTCTCACACTCAGCGTGGATACTAACACATTGAACCCCTGTGAAAACTGACAAAAAGCCCCTAATACAACCTTGCACCCTCCTTTCTTGTTTTCTCTTTCCATTATTCATTCTTCCTAAGAGACTATGTACAGAAGCCTCTGCTTCAGATGACATGTCCACAGACTTTTGATGGGCGGTGTGAAGTCTGATGTTAAAAGGTTTTATTTGAGACACTTACAGCAAGGAAACAAGATCCTCTGATCACAACTACAGTGACCTCTAAAAGCATCTATACAAAGGCTGTTTACACCTGGTAATAAGATGTGTTTTGGTCGATCGGAGGGCGACACATACCAATTAACACCTGGTGTTTAAATGTCTCTTTTGTCCAGTTTTAACCACTTCTGTCCTGATTTCTTCGAGGGGAGGGTCTATGGCGAGTAAATGCATGTGGATTTTTTTTTCCAGATCTTTCGAACTAATGAACGAAATAAGCTCATGTAACATATATGAACATGACCGGAGAAAACAGAACATTTCTGCTCCGATAGCTGCGAGACCAGGCCGTTAGAAGTCAGGAATAATGACAAAACATTGGCTTGAGATCCCGGTTTGGTTTGAAGATGAAAAATCTATCAAGCACATAGTTTAAATCCTGTCTGGCTAGTGCGCTGTCCCATTATGTTTCTGCATTAGGTCAGTAGGAGGAGAGTAGGCGGTCTTTTGTGGCTGTTTACATTTGACCACGTGAAAGAAATCCGGTCTAATGTGTTTGACTAACTCTGGAAGTGGTCAAAAGTGGACAAACTCAAAACAGCGTCCACTTGTGATCCGATCTACCAAAACGGATCTTAATACCAGGTGTAAACAGGGCTTGAATTACCTATAGTTTGATTTATATCATTTTTTTATCAAATGTTGCAATTTTATATTTTACTTTATCCAACAAACTTAAAGAAAGAGCACATGCACACTTTTTTAGGTAAAACATTTGATTAAAGTACATTTAAATACATTCTGAAAAAAAAGTATTCAAAATCTGACCAAAATCTGGCAATCTGACCTACCTGTGTATGTCCTAGTGTGATGGATCCCTGTGGAGAGTCTGACTGGAAGCTGTAGGACTGCAGGTTACCAGGATCGCAGTCACCGAGAGCAGGCAGGCCATCTCTCCACTCCTGCACACACAAACACACATAAAATACTGCTTTAAAACAAACAGGAACCACAACCTTCATGGTCTTTCACAAACATCAATATTCAGGTCAAAATAGAGCTGACTCATAATTCTCTCTGTGTGACTATGGTGTGTGGTTGTGTTAGAGAGTCCTAGTAATTAAAGGTCACATCAAACAGTTCTTTCGGACAGAGGTGAACCACAGGGCTCCAGTGAACAGTTGGCCGCGCCGTTTGGTGCAATTCACACGGCATTATGAAAAACAGAGACATCTGTAGTGTGATGTATACTGATTTTTTTCGGTGAGAGGCAGTCTTTTCTTCCATATTGTGATGTATAACCGAGTGAAATGACTTATAAACAAGAAAAAATGTAGGGCGGGACTTGATTGTCTATCAGGATTGATATAGATTGTTAGATCATTGCGATTTGCTATTGCTTCCTGCCGTCGCACCAGTAGAACACGTCATCAGAGAGGAGAAGAGATGTTGCAAGACGGAGGGGAAGTTATTTTTATAATAGTTTACGAGAGCACACAATTGAAAAAATTGTGCAATGATAAATAATTTATAATAAACACTGGGATCTGCGATATATTGTCTACGATTATATTGTGATTGTTGTTTTGATGTGCAATGACATTATCGAGTATGTCCCTCACTTTGCAAAAACCAAACAAAAATATTGCCTAAAGAGTGCATACACTCTGAGCTGCATTAAACAGTCTGTGTAAATACATCTAAATGCTACTTCAGATGTAGCTTCTGTGTTTCCTCCTCATTGCAAAGACTGATTTTGATTGATTGGTAAAAGCCCTTTAGTGTCATATTATTCGAATTGAATTTTTGATTAAATGTAATAATTCGATTTAATAAATGATGCATAAGCTAAATTAAATTAGGTAAGGAAAAATAATTGCCCTTATTAAGGTAAAAATGCAAGTAAAAACTACAAATCAATTTAAACTTATTGGAAATCACTTATTTCATTATATCCCCTAATTATCACTGCAACTTTCCATAAAAAAAGTATGGCCAATTCTAATTTGACTTTAAAAACAGAATACGAAGGCTTCTTGATACGGATGATGAAAAATATCGAGTGGTTTGAGTGAAAACATCCCACATCACAACATTTTCCTCACCAGCTCTTTGTCTATGACTGGCAGGATGGTGAACTGCTCCTCTGTTGTTTGCGGGCTGCCCAGGTCTTGGCTGCTCCTGGTGGGTGGAGGCGGTGGTTTGCCATCCAGTTTGCGGACCTGCCGCTCCCCCTTTACTGTTCCGGTCGCCCCGGCGCTTAGCTTACGCACCGGATTGGTCAGCCACTTCTTCAGGGTGCTGACAGAGCGACGGGAGCCAGGGGAGTTTGGGGCCGAACTTCCCGAAGCCTGGGGCGGCAGAGAGGCCACCGAGGTGGAAATACTGCCCTCACTGCCAGCTGCTGAGTATGAGTCTGTACAAACAGAGAGAGTGAAGAGAAAGAGGGAAGAGGAATTAAGTTGGGAATAACCATCTGAGAGGACGACAGCAAGGGAAAACTAAATAAATCTGCCTTATATATAAACACACTCAATATAAACACACTATAATACTAAATATGGCCCATAGCTTAGACATTGTGAAGATTTTTTCCCATCTCAGACTTCAGCCCTGTGAGTTTCTTCAACTATGGACACTTTTGACCCTGTGGACTTTCACCAAATACACTATTGTTAAAACATTTGGGATACACCTTTTTTAAAATGTTTTTGAAAGATCTCTCTTATGCTCATCGACCCTGCTTTTATTTGATGAAAAATCATGTAAAAACAGTATTATTATTACGGTTTTGCTGTTTTCTGTTAAAATGTATTTTAAAATGTAATTTATTTCTGTGATGCAAAGCTGAATTTTCAGCATCATTACTCCAGTCTTCAGTGACACATGATCTTTCAGAAATCATTCTAATATGCTGATTTGGTGCTCAAGAAATATATATATATATTGATATTGTTGCAAATCGCTGTAAGATAGTGCCTACTTTTTCGTATTATATTCTGTTTTGTGATACCCAACAACATACAATACAATGGATAACAGTTTAAAAGTTAATTACCAACAAGCAAATTGCACAAATTCATTGAAAGTTTAACCCTGCATTCTGGCCTTTAAAGGGCACATTAGTACAGTAATATGCGCCTATAGGCAGGTGCACAACGCATGTACACTGCTTATTACACACACACACAGCAGCACACAAACATGGCAAATATTATTGCGATCTATGTTTAAAAGAATTTTTTAAAGGTGACATATTATGAAAATCAGACTTTTCCTGTGTTTAAGTGCTATAATTGGGTCCCCTGTCCATCTACCAACCCAGAAAACATACAAAGTGACAACCCAGTTACTTTGTTATGGGAAGCCTTTATCTGCAAGCATGTCAAAAAATAAGCTGATCAGATTTCACTCCCCTTCTGACGTAGGAAGGGGATAAGATTACCGCCCCTTATTCTGCACGTTTCTACCCACGGCGCCACCAATTTGGTTTATGCAAGCGACAATAGTGTAAACAGTTCTAACGCAATGGCAAAAGTTCGAGCAAAGGATGCAAACTGTTGTCGTTGGCCCCACAGACAAGCACAGAACACTATTTAGAGTCCCAGCCTCAGACAAGACAAGAGAGGAGTGGATTCCTTTTATTTTCAATGGAAATCCCCCAGAAACAGAATTTTGGACATCGGGCCTCATTTCCAAGTTAGCCTTAGTGTTATTGATCAGTGGATTTTTTTCATCCAGTCGTTCCAGTTGCATAGTTTACCCATGCTATAGCGTGAGTCACCGATAACTGCTAGCCTGCCATTAAAACAGTTTTACCCACTCCACAGTGCACTGAAAAGTGAACAGAACCGAAGCGCACTACAGTCAGAACTACCTGCACTACCTCTCTCTCTCGCCTAGGTAACTACATATCACTCAGACTGTGCTAATAAATACAGGGAACAGAGTATAACTATTGCAATGCAATGAAAGGGTAGTTTGATTTCTAACATTATTCTCTGAAACAGACATTTACATCGATAGTCTGGCGTTATAATTTATTTGCTTTTGGTGTACTGTGGAGTGGGTAAAACTGTTTTTAATGGCAGGCTAGCAGTTACCATTGACTCGCACTAGCCTAGCACCGGCGAACTATGCAACTGGAATGACTGGATGGATTTTTTTGAAAACTGTCTCCACTGATAAATAACACTAATGCTAACTTGGAAATGAGGCCCGATGTCCAAAATCCTGAACCACCCCTTTAATGTAACTCCACAACAACTACATAAATGTATCCACTAACCATTCAGAAACATCCAGGTGTAGCCTAAAAAGTGGCAACCTCTTCCTGGGTCTCTCTGTAAGGCTGCACTCCGCTACTGGTTATTTCGGAGATTTTGGAAGAACGAGATTATTCGGGTGTTTTGTTATTGTATCCGACTTTAGTGTAAAGGATCCCTCTTCTGGTGGAAATACATGCACCACAGGAAAATTCTGCTTTTTTTCATGACAATTTGCACTATATTGTCATTTCTAACACACCAAATAATACAGTTTTTCATATTCTGGTGAAAATTATGTTGTTGTTTTTTGTGCATCAACCTGTTTTGATAATGACACACTTGACTTTACTTATGATCTTTCTGTTTAAGTGCGAGTGAATCTTTAAGAAGAGCAAAGATACACTAACAGAGTGATGAATGGGTCTATCGTTTACTCAAAGACAAATTTATGGAGATGCATTAGGAATATAATATTCTAATTAGTAACCCTCTTATTTTTAATAATACATATTCATCAACAGTAAGGGTAAAAACAAAATCATGCGCATACATATGCATCTGTAGTGAGTCCATAAATGTAACAGAAATTTAGTGCAAGAACTTTTAAGTACACTGTCATTCCTGAATGCATTTGTGTGAGATAGGTGCAGACAGGCCTCGTGCCACACATCCCAGTTAGTGTTAATCACATGAGGACTACTCAAACTGGTTTAGGGCAGACTTTGAGAAGCTACACTGGTTAGCCACGCTGTCGTGTGACCCTGGAGAGCTAAATATAGACCCCGCCCCAAAGTTGAGGCTCAGGCTGAGACTGCGGTGCTGGTGTCAGAGGGACCCTGGGAAACGAACAGAGGGGGATGTGCACAGGAAGCACACTTTAATCCTCGTCCACAGGAAGGTCACCAACTTTTTTTGTTCTCTCACCACGTTGTGCCTCATGCCCCCCACTACTCTCTTCCTGACCCAGAACAGTGGCTGTCTGAGGTTATCAGCAGCAGAAAGGACAGGCTTCACATGTTTCAGTCTCTAATCTAGCCCCTGTTTGACCCCCTGATTTAGCCGAACACTGCCTGACAGGATGGCATAAACCAAACAGACACACACAGGCTATGTCAGTACGTGCTATGTACCATTGCTAAACCAGTATTTTTCTAAAAGTAATTTTGAAGTTAAGCTTTTATTTTCGCTTAATTATGACTTAGTAATCTTTTTTCTGTGAAATGTGACATTGGGTTTGTTTAGGGTCAGAATTATTGGTTTTGCTTGCAAAACTTTTCGGATGTTTAGGCCTAATGCTTAAAACTAACCGGTAGCTAACCACTTTCAAAACTAACCACTTTATTTTACAATCCTGTTCCCCATGTTCAATACAATAACTGGGCACTAACTATTGGTACTAACCCTGAACCTACCCCTAAACCTTACCTTAACCCATGTAGTTACCATATATTACCAGTACTTTCTACACTGCAAGTACATGGAAATACACGTACTGTAAAATAAGGTTCAACCTAATAACTCAATAATAGACTAAAAAAAAAAGAATAAGAATGGGCATGATTTGTCTGGGGCACCCCAGGAATAAGTAACATAATGTAACAGTAGCTGTTAATATGACCTGGGGGTCTCTCAGACTCCAAACACAACACAAGGGTTAATGTAGAGGTCCAATTAATTTATTAAGCTAATGTTTTGTGTAGCAGAACCGACCCCGGATTTTTGCTGATACACAGAGAAACAACCCCTGTCGAGAACTAATCCACAAACTTTCCACTTTCATCAGGCAATAATCAGTGAAATAATGGCGCTGACCTCAACCCAAATGGAATTCAGCAGAACCTAAAGTGGAAGGATTATAACTCTTATTGCTGGCTAAACAGCAGGGCAAAGCTGCCTTCCAGATACTGTACTGCTGTGTGCTTGGATGGGGGGTCACTCTCTGTGTGAACAACATGCCAGACTGTTCCTCCTGTGAGAGGAATGGTTTCATTCCACACTCAGTATGGATCCGACAGATTAAGAAAGAGTGGCAGTTATGAAAAAGCAAAACCTAATTCATTACCCTGTTTTGTTTTTTGAGCTTGGAACTGAATGTTATCAGGAACTAAAGGCTGTTGTGTACTGGCAGCCACTGCTTAGCATATCCTCTACAAATCACCGGTGACACCCACATGAAACAATACATGATCCATCACTATATTCCACATGCAGATTAAAAATTGTGTAACATGTCATATTGCAACTAAGTAGATCTGAACGATCACTCATTAAAAGATTGAGATCTCTATTCAAACACCCGCGGAATCTTATTCCTATATGGCAGTGGTTCCCAATCCTGGTCCTGGGGACCCACAGCTTTGCATAGTTTGTATATCTCCCTCATTTAACACACCGGATTCAGATCATCATCTTGTTAAGAAAGAGCTCTGAACTGAACTGGGTGTATCAGAGAAAGGAGACATATAAAAGATGTGCAGAGCTGTGGGTCCCCAGGACCAGGACTAGGAACCACTGCTATATGGCAACGATTTTTTTTAAACATTTGACAAAATCACACCGGAAGATTCAAATCTGTGTTTGCGCTGCCACTGAGTCAGCGAGAGCAGTTGTCATGTTAGGTATGAAGCTTATTATTTTAATTGTTATAGACTGTATGTAGCTCCGCCCCTTTTCAGCATTACGTTCATTGTGTTCTGTCTTCCGGTTTGTATTTCCACAGAACGCAAGATTTATGAATGAACCGGTCTACTGACATTTGTTCTGACATTCGCTTCAAATATTACAATGCTCATAATAACTTTCATTAACTTTACAACAAGTAAATCCACTTCACCAGCTAATTACTATTCGACAGCGATGCCAAAGATTTATAAAGAGCAACCACGAAAACAGAAGCTCAATGACCAAATTCTAAAGATGGCTGCACGCTTGTTTCTAGGGTGCACTAGGTCTGTTACACGGCTCTGTGGAATACTTGATTCTGATTGGTCAATCGCACCATCCATCGGTTAGTTATTCCCCAATAACAACAGGTTTTGAAAGATTCTTCTGTACACTGTAATGGATTATAAGATAACAAACAGGTACGATTTTAAAAATGGCTTTATCTCCTAATCAATATCTCTCATTCACATAATTATTTAGTGGTATGACCATATGACTGTTGGTCGCGTCAACCCACGGCCTAAAAAAACAGCGGCAACTCTGTAAAAGTAGCCCAATTCTGCAATGAAAACCACGTACTTGGGAACACTGGCAACAAGTGCAAAACAATAAAAAATATATACTTTCTTATTCAATCACTGATTAAATTCAGATTTGTTCGATTAACCCAGTAACGACACAAGTGAAGTATTTATTAGCGATTCATATTTTGTCAGAACATCTAGTAAGTAACATGTTATTTGGTTTAGTTATCGTGAATCGTGAGAGAATCGTTATCGTGAATCATGAGAGAATCGTTATCTACATTCGAAAAAAAAAAGTGATTTATCCAAACTCGTGCAGCTCTACAACAAAGCACACGAATAGAGAACCAAAAAAATAATAATTTTTTAAAAACTTTAAAGTGCACCTGAAAAAAAAAGCAAGACTGAAATTGCAGGAAGAGATGCTGCATTTTGATTGCTGGTAAACTGAGGGGCTGAATTGATTCAAAAGCTGCAAAGCTATGCTTAAGTGCTGGTGGTGTACAGAGAGATCTTCTTAATATGGCACTGACTGAGTGCTCAACACATTAGAAAGGATTTTCTGAACTCTTAGTAAGCTTCATCAAAGGAGAAACTACATAGATTTTGTAGATTCCCCCTAACCTCAGGGAAACTGATCGGCCTTTTAGTACACAAAAAGATCTTGCTGTTTTGTGCATACGGCAGAGAGCCACTGGCCCCTGAAACTCGTCTCCATCGTTGGAAACCTCTCCAGCAAAATGAGTGCCTACACAACACATTAGCTGTACGAGACGGAAACGAGAGAGCGCAGTGAAAACAACCCTGCACGAAACAACCCAGACTGAATGGTTATCTAAGGTTGGCTCAGTTGGACGGAAGAAAACACAGAATTCCCCACAGCCCCCCGCTGACAGGCACGCCCATCATTTCTGGAGAGCATGTGTTTCAACTCAGAGCGGCCGGTGGGCTGTTTCATCGGCACTCAGTAACAAAGTCAACATGAAAGCGCGAGTGGGGGGTGAGTATAAGGGGATCTGAGATGGAGAGATGAATGGACAGAGGAGAGCAGGGGCTCAAAATAGGAGGGAAAGGAAAAGGTCTTGAACAAACACAAGCTTAAGGCACAGTGGATACAGGAAGAGACTGAGAAAGAAAAACTAACATGTTATATCGCTTGAAAACAAGTTGTAAACAAGACAGCAAAAATAATTCCATATAAATTCATAGTAAGCAAAAAACTGTAATTCCAGTGCGTGCATTGAAGCAGGGATCTGTATATTATGGAAATGACTTGCTGTTTGGGAGAGTCTGATTTCATACCACGACTGTCTGATTCCAGACCTGCGACACTCGGTCCAACAAACCAAAGCTGAACTGAACAGAGAATGACTTTAAAATGTATTTTCTAAATGACAGAGAAATCAGACCGCAGAATAGTCATTTAAATTGGAACTGAACACATTAGAATTTATTTTTTAGAAGTTAATTAAATAATCAATGTTTAAAATGCAACAAAATACTATTTGTTCATTTATTCATATTTTAACATCTTATAAATCAAATGACATTAATCAATAAATGCTATGAAATTTAAAATGAAACATATACAATATTATACAATGCTACTAAATTACATACACACCAACCTTTTTCAAAATTAATGATGTATATGCTCGATTATCATTATGATTAATACATTATTCATATGAAATATATATAATTATTTTATTATATTTTAATCATGTAATTCATTTTTGTTTGGTCACATTACATAATATATATATTTTTTTTAAAGTAAACTGTTCCCTTTTTGCTACATCAAGATAACCCAGGATTTTACCAATGGGAGGATCCAGGGAATTAACATAATACCTATCCAGCACTGCAAAGGCCAGTTTGTTTCTGGCTGGGTTAAGTGCGTCTCCCTCCATCACTCTGACATTGGTTGACAGGGAGAGGAGGGGATGTAATACTGAAATGAAAAAAAAAAAAACATTCTCCTGTCAGTCTGAAGAGTGTGTGTGTGAACTAATTCCTATAATGGTGTGACTAAGAGCCAGGAGATTACAAAGAGGCATTTCGATAATGCTGCCACTGCACCGTTCAACAAAATTGATAATTAAAAGCTGAATTAAGCAAAATATTGCTTATATAAGTCCCAAGTGATCAGCTAATGCTGTGCTGTTCTTCCAAGTCTGTCATCTCTCTCTCTCTCTCCTTAAATCTCTATTCCTTCTTCTTCTTTCTCTCTCATTGTCTTTTAAGCCCTGCCTTTATAATAAGTCTGGTGCAACAGAAGGGATTGTTCCCTTTTCTGAGCTTCACAATCTCTGTGCTCTGGGATAATGCTGATTCTAAGTCCCTTCCTAAAAACTTCTCAGACTCTATAATCTGAGGAGGAGGCATAAAACTTACTCCTTTGTGATAATCAAACAAAAAAAGTTTGAGACCAAAGTGGAGAATCTGGGGTTCCCAATTTAACATCATAATAAAGTTTTTAGTTTAATTAAAGCAAAAAAGAGAAACATAACAAATATATTTTGGAATGTACATCAAGTTAACAATTTTAACCATTCAAACTTTCATATTCCAAATTTCGTTTAATTGAAATCTGTGTTAATTTAGGAATATCAATATTGGACTTTATATGGGCATATAATACAATATAATAATATTGAATAATTGAATTGCAAAACCAGCCCAATCATGTTTCAGGGGATAAAAAAAGCATTCCAGGGGGTAAAAATGTAGGTCTTGGTCACTTCAACTCACAGACTAAAAAAAACAACCCGCAGCTGCAGAATAAAAGTAGTCCAATTCCGTGAAATTCCATCTGATGTCATGCTGAAACTCTCGCGACTGCAAGTTGCATCTGTCTGATTCTGCAATCGCGCACAGTTTCTCTCTACCGGCTGCGCTGATCAAAATAAAACTTTCTAAATTAGTTAAGTTTGTGATTATAACAACAAGTGATAATGTGAGTGGTACTATGAATGATAATTACAGCTGAAATAGACAAAGATACTGATAATGTAATTCTGTTCAATATATTTGCCTAATGTAACACACATTAGGTACAGCTCAAGAAATTAAAGAAACTCATTAGCCATAAAAGTATGTCACTGCTTGAAATTATGTAGTAATGCTTTTGATAATGTGTGCATGTGAAGACCAATGTGATTTGGAGTGAAAATTTCCAGGAATTTGGACTCCATTTCCACTTATTGATTGTGTGTGCTAGAGTGCTGAGGCAGCAGCGCTGCAGGAGGGAGTGTGTTGGCTCTAATGGGCGGCAATTTTCAGAGAGGCTTAGGCCTCTGGAGACCTGCAGATCTTTAGTCAGCTTTTGTATCGGCACAGCCACGGTCACTGCGTTTCGACTGGGGTTGAGTCACTGCATCTGCACCTGATGCTTTCTTCATATAGGATGGGAAAAGACATGTATCCAAATACATAAATATTTTGTTTACAATCTCAGGTGAAAAGGATACAGCGATTTCACAAAGCCGTTTTTAGAAATCGAAATCGAGGCTCTGGTAGGAAGAAAAACAGAAATGGTGCCTTTAATCACAGGAGAGTCGCAAATGCTGGCATATTTTTGTGTTTAATGTAGAAGATGTATGAGTTTTAAAACTGTATATACATTTCTTTCATACTTTAGACTATATAAAGTGAAATTCATTTATAAATATTTATATATAAATATTAGGGCTGTCAGTTTAATGCATTATTAACGGCGTTAACGCAAACCCATTTTAACAGCGTCAATTTTTTTATCGCGTGATTAACTGTCTTTTTGGCCTAGCAAACTTTTTTTTTCATATGCTTTTGCAATAGGATGTGAAACCCATTCATTTCAATGGCGAGTTAACTACGACATTAATGCGATTAAATATTTTAATCGTTTAAAGGCACTAATATATATATATATATATATATATATATATAATTCAGAAATTAACAAAAGAAGCAGGAACAAAGTATATACATATCCTATATTAGATATTAACATCTAATAGTGTAAAACATGGCAGCAGCTTCAGGTTGGTAGTCCAAGGCATTGTTGTCTATCTGTAATTCCGGAGTTCTTCCCACCGGAGCCTCGCTTTCGATTTCAAAATAGTGGCTGCATGAAATCAGCGTATATAAACACAGACTGTAATTTGTAGATAACTAGATGTCATCTAAAAGTTTGGAGGCTAGAGAGGAAAAGGCTTTGGAAAATATGAACATGTGTACTTTAGTAAGGACAATATTTGGGGAAAAAACTTGGTTAGCTAAATAAATGTGTCATGAACAATTTGGTTTTCCATCAACTTCCTCTTTGCAGCCATCTAATATAGCTATAATCCAATTTCTGGAAATTGCTCCTAACACAGGCTTTCTCATTTCCACCCACACAGAAGAAGCAAGTTTGCTCCTGGATGGATGATGTGTCCTCCCCCAACCTTCAGTAAAAACACCCACAACAGCAGTTCTCAACCAGGGCACCAGGACCCACTAGGGGGCATCAGCAAACTTGCAAGGGGACCTTAAGATGACTTAAAGGGATAGTTCACTCAAAAATGACAATTCTATTGAAACAAGCATTGAAATAAGTAAAAATAAAAAAAAAATCAAGATAATCCTTATTTTAATTTTGAAGAAGGTTCCTACAGTCTTGAATCATCTGGATATATAAGGTAGCCTAACTTAAAAAAGTCTTAAAAAAACTTGAAAATGTCATGTGTCTAGTTATGATGAGCTCTAACGCAGGAATGCAATTACATGATATTTTTAAATCTAAAACAAATCATTGGGCGTTAGTGATAGTGTCACGCATTTACACATAGTGGTTTAAAGGGATAGGTCACACAAAAAAAAAATTAATTTGTCAAATACTTTGCCCTGTTTTTGTTTATATGGCTCTCTTTTAAAGGGACTACAACTACAAGAGGAGATTATTCTCTGAATATTACTTTAGCTATTTTTGTCCATACAATGAAAGTCAGTGGGGTCCAAAATAACACTGAATGCGACTGAATTTCATTGGAAAGAAAGACAGAGACATTTTCAAAACATCATCTTTTGTGTTCCAAAAGAAAGAAAATCATACAGGTTTGGAAAGACATGAGGGCAAGTACATTTTCGTTTTGGGGTGAACTATCCTTCTAATGTGATAACATTGCTTGGGTAGTGTAATTGTAGTGTCCTCTCATTCCAAAATTAGACCATCATTCAACCATGAGTGAGTGGCATGCGAGTGGAGCCCCAAATGCAGAATCAATTGGAGTGTCTATTTTTCACTATTGTCCTGAAGTATGTAGTTCCTGGTCTTTGTCTCGCTCTCACTTCTAGACCACTTGTTCTCAACCCAGGCCTGGCCAATAGATTGTATTTCACCTACATAGAGGAAATGGAACGGTTCGAGCGGGACAGACAGGTCTGTGTGTGTAGTGGCACTGAAGGACGGCCTCTCCTGAGCACACAGGTAACAAACCATAGCGTGTCGGAGTCGGACCGTACTGCACTGCCCTGCACTATAAACATAATTTGCTCCATCTCCCACTCTCGAACCAACTGGCTGGCTGTGATTTCAGCCATTTCCTGGCGTAGTTTTTCCTTACAATGCAGCAAAACGTTTAAATGTAGCCTGATGTTTATGGTCACTGCCTTATTTGGGGTTTTAATTCTTTTTTTCCCTTTACTGTGGTTCTTTAGCTAAAAAGATCATTCTAAACCTACAGTATATGAGTTTCTTTCTGGGAACTAATGCTTTCAAACTTTAAAAAGAGCACAAAGAAAGAATAAAAAAAAACAGACTATATGTTAAGACTTCTTAAGAAATACCATAGATTTCTGTGACAAACAGACTCGCTGAAAAGATTACATTTTTGAAAGTAGTAGTCTGATTCTTGAATGATTCAGTCACTAAGTTTAACCAGTCTGAATGATTCGTTCAAGAATAAGAGTGATTCATTTCACTGACTCAAGGATCCGTCAGCAGCTGTTAACAGTTCAATGGATGGGAACATTATCAGTAAATAATGGACTAATAATAACTAATAGTTACATTTCAGTTGGTTTCTCACCAAAAATTATTGCACATTTTGAATTACTAATATAGCACATGAGTCATATGGGCCATTTTTATGATTCTTGTAGGTCCTTTCTAAAGCTTGAAAGGTCCAGTCCCCATTCATTGTAATTGCAAGGGGGGAAAAAAAACACCAATATAATCTTCAAAATTTCCACGTTTGTATTCTGGAAGAAAGTCAAATGTTTTTTGTAGTTTAAAAAGGGGGAGTAGACGATGCCACCATTTTTATTTTGGGGTGAACTGGCCCTTTAATCACGCTTTTTCATATATGTTTGTTTAATTGATGAGAACTGGCACTTGGCTGTTTCATCCGTTGCTCTTCCACCCTCCCCGTCTTTCTCTGCAATTTCCCTGCCACATGCTCTTTTGCTCTCCTCCACTCCCCCCATCCTGCAGCATAGCGCAGTCGCTGTCGGCCTACTCAACCCCAGAGACCTTCAACCACAAATGCCCTGCAGTGCCCACACCCTGCCCAATTACAAAAAAATGTCCATTTTCCCCCATTCAAATAGATCTGCGCTGTGATTTAAGCCACCTAACCACCTTATGATACCCTAACTATCAAAACTAAAAGGCATGCTGCATCCTAAAACACCTTTTTGGTCCAAACATTTTAAAAAAAACTATTAAGGGGAAAAAGTTCTGAGAAACAAAATCATAACATTATGACTTAAAGTAGTAATATTTTAAGAATAAAGTCATAATTACAAAGAAAAAAGTACAGTAGTATTTCTATTGTGATAATCACACCTTTTCTCATAATGCGAAATATTTCTAATTCATTCACATAATATTATGCTTTTAATTTTGTAATTCTTGATATCTTTTGTACATTTTAATGTGTCTCTAAAATGTTGTTGTAGCATCCTGATCCATCATCAGTCCCCCACAATTATGTATGAAGAACAGATTTGTGGTAACGGCATAAGCAAAGAGAAGCAACCCTCTGTGAGTTACCGATATGAATACTATGAAGCCACAGGCCAAAGATAAAGAACCACATACACATAAACAAACCCTGTGTGTTCCAGAAGTCATCATCCCTGGATTTATTGATCTTTTGTTCCTGAGTACGGAAAAGGATTTTCGACATCTTAAGAGACCTGAACACGGCACACTATAACATGCAGGAAAACACAAAAGTGTCCAGATATTATGGAAGTATAAGTATGCACATAAAGCAAACTCAAGCACGCACACACAGTCAGTCACTTGGACACAAATGCCATAAAACTTCCAGTCGGAACACCGATAAGTGCACATCAGTCCTCCAAACTGAGTCATGACAGTACATTTTCACCTTCACACCCTCCCATTTCGCTATATCAGATGCTTTCTCAGGAGACAGGCTGAGTAAGAAAAGTTGAACGGTCACACAGTTATAAGCATGCGCACATGCTGAGGTCAGAGGACTAAATGCCACTCCATAATCTGGTGAAATGACCAGATTTGGTGCATTTAGATGACTATAAAAAGCGAAACTAGGCATAAAAAATGCAAAACGTACTAGCGATAGCAGTCTCATGCTCCAGAGCGTCTGAGTAAGAGGCTTACCACTCTATTAATGCTGTCTGTATGATGGTGAGGGAATTGAGTGGCATTGCACAAGCCACAGCATTCCTGCCCGGCTGCTCCCAAAAGCCTTCCTACCGCAACCCCGGCCTCTCTCCCTTGTCCTCTTGCCATGTTCCACCACAGATTCAAAACCACTGCGCAAGACCAAGACTGTCGCTATCTAGTTTCCTTGCTCAGGCCCTGCTGACACTACAAATAGGGGGTAAAAGAGATGTAAATTACACCCCAGACTAGAGACCTGAGTCAACCCCGACATCACCTCTCACTGCTGACGCAATCACCCAGACGCACCCTGACTGTTGATATAGAGTGGAAGAGAGGAGGGGGTCACTAACAGAGTGAACGATGAGCTTGGCGGTTCCTGATGACTCAGATTTATCTTTCCGCTGTCAGCTTTAGAAAGCACCACAGAATCCTGAGTGTGAACGTCATTGATACAAGAGAGAGATGCATGAGTGAGCTAGACTGTGTGCAGAGTGACTCGCCAATGGATCGGTAACTTTATTAGGAACTGTAACACAAGATTAAATCAAATTGTGAGAATGATATTTAACACACGCTGATGTAAACTATGCGAGCGAATCAAATCAAACATGTAGAAAGCATTGAATACAGAAAATATCTACCATGACTAAACCAAACAACTTTTAACTTGGGAAAAAAAGGAATAGCTCACCCAAAAAATGAAAATCATTTTATCACCTTCATGCCTTTCCAAATTCAAGGAACTAAAAAAAAGTAAGTCAATTATTTTGTCAATACAATGAATGTACAATTGGGTAGAATGGACTTTGAAGGGTTTTAAACATTCTTCAAAATATACTTTTGTGTTCCACAAAAGAAAAAGAAATTAATACAAAAAGAAAAGAAAAAAGATTTTTTTTTCGTTAACTATCCCTTTAATTTCTCATTTAGCAAGCAATAAAATAGTATAATGCAGCTGGTTACAACAAACACTTGGCAATAATTAATTTATAATTACAATAATTGGCTTTCTTAAGGAGCTTAAGGAGTTTGTTGCAACTGGGTCTTAAGCTTTAGCATTTTGATATACGATGTAACGACAGGAGGTCAAATAATCACTGTCAACATTTTTGCATTGCAGTTGAGTGTGTTAAGGGGAACACTTTTAAAAACAATGACATCATATGGCAAAAAATGGACAAATTCCCTTGGCCAATGCTCATCCACAGGGACAGATAGAAACGGATGAACAGAGAGACTCAACAAAAGTAACATGCTTTATAAAGAACGATGTTAAAGAGGCCATTCAGGAACATCTTGCAGCACAAACACAAACAAAACCTGACGCCAATCGACCAAGTAATCAATCAATTAATCTAGTGTTCACCCAAAATCACCTAGTGAGACCTAGTGAGCATGGTTTTGCATGTTTTTACTGTAGTATTTGCATATGTGTGTAGATAGAATCTATGGCGTCTATATATCTAAAGAAGAGTTCTGTTGTGTTTATCTGAGTCCATTATGAAGATCTCTACAAAGTCATATTGAGCAATCTGCATCTTTTTCAATCGCCGCCCTGGGCAACAATGACATCCTGATCATGTGGGCACACATGCAGGTGGAGAAAACCAACAGCACCTGTCTTCTACACAGGATAATTAAGTAAGAGAATAACAGAAGAACTGGCATCCCAATAAGATGAACACACTCTCCATACACATTGTTTCGGTCCATAAACATCTGAAGTTATTCTTTCAAATTACTTTGTGTCTGTACCTCACATTCCATCACAAAACACAGCATGTGCATGTGACAATGAGCGTGTAGGAGGACCTCCCTGTGTGTAAGCTTTTATCTGCCTATAGCAGCATTTGGTTCATGAGGCAGGATTTTTGGGTCCAGATGCCACTGATTGGATGGCTCATGGAGATTGTTCCAGAAAAGAAGCCCTGCAGTACGAGCGTGTCCACGTGGCACAGCCTGTGTGTGTGCACGGATCTCCACAATTATGATCATTAGAAGCAAAAAAAAAAAAATTATCTCCCTGAAGATGCCTGCATCCCCCACTCCTACTGTACCCACACATGATCACAGCAGAGCATCATGCATTGCAGAGTGCACAGAAAATATTTTTAGTCTTTTTATACAGACCTCCCACAGTCCTTTCAATACAATCGATAACTTGATGCAACAACAACATCTGAACATCCTTAAAAGTTACATATACTTGAGAAACAAAAGAGTAAAGATATTTATGTAATATATATATATATATATATTAAAGGCTGTGTTGCAGGTTAACCACCACTGATGATTATATATATATATCATTTTTAAAATGTCAAGGCGGGCTTTGGTAAATTCTCTCCCTAAGGTGACGCAATCCAATGCATTGTGGGGGAAAAGAGAATCGTTGCAATCGTTGGAAAAAGATAGTACCTACTTTTTCGTATTATATTCTGTTTTGTGATACCCGACATCATAAAATACAACAGATAACAGTTTAAATGTTTATTACAAGAAAATTGCACAAATTCAATAAAAAACTAACCCTACAACACGGCCTTTAAGAATGTTTTTAAAAACAACGAATGCTCTCTATATTTTCAGTTTAATGATTTTGTATTTTGCCTCATTTCTCAGTTATATTTCCTAGCTTATGGGAGTCACTAACTGTATGGGAAGATCTCTGCTTTTGTGTAATACCTAAAAATGATGATGCTTCCAGTGACTCATATAGGTGATTTATGGTTAACATGACTGATTGCACACTGTATATAGTATGTGCAGACCAATAATGGCTGTTAAGCCTCCAGCGCAAATTTTCTTTCCTTCCCATGTCTCTCTGTTTTCTTCTAAGACACATTGCCATGGCAACTAAACCCCAAAGGATGAGAGTTGGGGACAACCACACAAAAGAAAAGCTGTCAGAAAGACACGTTATGGGCATCGACTGACATATGCATGCACACACACGTCTGAAAGTTCACTTTACACAGTGAGCTTGTTATAACTCACATCAAAGTCACACTGAAGCCAATCATTGTCGTTCAGTTCAAGAGATTGACTGACTGACTGTGAAAATGCCGGGCACCATCAACTGAGTGGAGGTGTCAGCAAAACCTGCATTTGTTTACATGTAGGAATTTTTCTTTCTTTCTTTTTTGTTCTTTATTTCTCTCAGTATTAAAGTTATCAATTATTAATCAACGTACCATGGTGTTACTATCTGCTATTAGATCACAGATCACTTCTTTGTTTCATTAGAAATACTATGGTATTTAACACATTTATGGGCATGAAGCAGGAGATAATAAACATGTTTTATAGACATGTGTCATGGTATTAACATCTGATAACTTTCTGTGTTCCTTACAAAATCTACTGTGATGTACCATGGTATAGTGGAATCTAATGGTGATACCTAGTGCTTTTAAATGGTACTTCAAGGCCAGGGTACTTCCATAGTGCTAACATGGGACACTCACAAAACACTATAATAGTACCATGGTAAGTGTTGCTTAAGTCTGTCCGTCTGTCTCCCAGTCAGTCAGGATGGAAAAATTAAAGAAAGAGAGATCTAGAGATCATCTATCCTAAATCATATTAGATATGGACAGATATTAATTAGGATGAATGGATAGATATGATTTATGATAGAGGGCTATACCTAGTTTATATGCCTACCCATATAAGAAGAATATTGTGAAAAATTAGCATGCTTTTTGGAGATGTACCATGACATTTTGGTATTCTTTAAGTATCTAGGAGTACAATATAAATATCATATTATGAGAATTTTGTAAAGCCATCAACACTAATACCATGTAAATTTCAATGTATCATGGTTTTAACATACCATATTGGACCATGGTACTATAATACATTTTTCAAGGTTTCTTCTTTTCTTCACAAAATACCATAGTATATATATATATATATATATATATATATATATATATATATCAAAGTACAATCATTAGAACATGGTAACTCTAACTCGTAAGCATTCTTTCTCCCTGTGTTTCTTTTTCTAATTAAACCAGCATTGGGCCTCATATGGCACTTAGATCAGCAGTTTAAGCCGAAAAACCACAGGAGTGAAATAACTAACAAAGCTTAACGCTGAAGCAGCATAGTTTCTGTTCAAAAATGAAAGCACACAATGTCCGCTTTAGAAGTACTGTCCGTTACATGTATTTCATTTCCGCCCAAGGTCAGAAGTATCTGTATACAGACATGTATTTCTTAGTAAGTCGCTGGCGTGTTGCATAAGAGGATAACACGCTGGATTTCATAAACAAGCTATTATTCTCATGCTCGCTCTGAGCCTTAGCAAGGAGCATCTGTCCTTTTTTTGTATTCTGTGTACATGGAGTCAAGCTGCTGTTGGTCCAAGAGGTTAAAGGGTTAGTTCACCCAAAAATGAAAATTCTGTCAGTATTTACTCGCCCTCATGTCGTTCCAAACCTCTATGTGTTTATTTGTTCTGCTGAACACAAAGTAAGATATTTGGAAGAATGTTTTAATCAAACAGATCTCATTCCCCATTGACAACCATAGTATGTATTTTTTCCTACTATGGTAGTCAATGGGGCATGAGATCTGTTTGATCAAAACATTCTTCCAAATATCTTCCTTTGTGTATAGCAGAACAAATAAACACAAAGAGGTTTGGAACAACATGAGGGCGAGTAAATACTGACAGAATTTTCATTTTTGGGTGAACTAACCCTTTAAAGACCTGTTTCTGTTTCTACAATTTGTTTGTTCGCTACAAGAAAATATGTCTACCAATGCTGTCCGTGGAAAACTCTTGAGACCTCAAGACACAGGGACTGCCAGTAGTGACAGAGAGACCTTTGTTGTGAAATCAATTCAATAATGCACCTCTAAAATACACATCAACGGTAAATGAAAACTCTCCTCTTTCCACCAAGATAAACCCCAGAAGCATGTTGCTCATTCTGGCATTTGTAATGTTGTGAATCACGGCACAATTTAGAGCAGAGATTAGCTATGTTCAAAGAACTGTGGAATTCAGAAGAACGATGTCCTCCCTCTTTCTTTTTTTCTAAACAAGGCATGGAATGCACTCCTGCGTCTAATAACTTGTCCCCTCAAGCTCCTCGTCCTTACACTGATGCAAACAGCAAACACAATGCTGCTCAAGCACCTCGGTGCAGGAAACAAGGTGGGAAATGTCTGTGGGGGTTCCAAGGGGTCAATGTTTAGATGGTAACTACACCATCCGATTAGCCAAATGACATTTGCAGCTTCAAAAGGACTGTGGTCACATGAGCAAACATGGCAGATTTCAAATCACACACTTACAAGGATTCCCACTGAGCAGCAGCCTTTAAGATGAATGGGAATGTTAACGGATGATTTTTTCCACATAGTATGATTGACCTTCTTGGGGAGGTCGGGTCAGAGACGGAAAGAAAGAGAGAGTGAAAGGCTGAGGAAAAGCAAAGGTGAATATAGTTGAGGAGGTTATTGCATCCAGCTGTGGACAGAAGTGTATTTTAGCATGGTTCAGGGGAGAGAGTCTGAATGTGAGATTTGCCCCTGGAATGATCTTAATGCTCCACTTGACATTCACATTCCTCACAGGCATATCATACAACTTTCTGCCCAATTTTCAGCTGAGGCTATTTCTTCATTCTGCTGGAGGAGCTGAATGTGAGTACGAGACTGAGTAAGAGATGGAAAGAGTGAGAGATGGAAAGAAAATATATCAAGGAGATTTATAGTGATATAGAGGGAGAGCAAATGAGGGAAGGAAAGAAAGACAGATAGAGAGAGAGAAAGAAGGGGGATGGGGTGCCATGTTAAAAATATCTCTTACTACTTAGTGAAGAGAAAGTACCTCAGCTTGCTTTCCATTTTTTTGCTATTTTTGCAGCTTTTCCCATAATGCATGGAGGAATGAGACCTTATAAGTGGATGACAAAAAAAGATGTCTGCCCAGTCAAAAAAGAACATGATCTATAATCTTCAGTGGTCTAATGGGATTTGAACATATTTCTATTTATTGCAAATCATATCCATCAATCAGACAGACAGACAGATATGATTTATGTCAGACAGACAAAGCACTTAAACCCAGGTTGTTCCAAGCATACAGGCTGTGGTAAGTGGCCTTGCATAAAAAAGTCTGCTAAATGGCAGCTAATAACCTGTCCAATCAGACAACCCCTTGAACAGCCACTTATCAGCGTTCATGTGCAATGGGAGCAGATCAGTCTTTTTTGTATGAGATGATTATTATTGCAGTAGTTGCGAAGCCCTCTCCCCCTCTCTCTTGGTTGAATAACTGCCAAGCATTGTGAGTGCCAGCTCATTACAAGGGTGAGTCAAGATGGTTCAGAGACACTGGGTTCAGGTGGGCTTGTGATGGCCTCGATGTGCATGCTCGACAAATCCAGCAGGAACCTGGGAATACTGATCGAGACAAAACAAAGCGGTGTATGGGGCAGCTCACCTTGAAAACAAGCTCACCAGCTCATGTTCAGCTCAAGCACAATGCTTCTGGATCTCATAATGGCAGCATTATATCAAGTACACAATACAAGACTGAACTGAAGCATGTTTCCTTAAAGACTCCAGGTTTCTGGTTTTCGGTCATGTGGATGCAGACTTCATAACTAACCACAGATATCAAATTTAATTCATATAAGAATTTTCTTTTTCTCACACAAACTCTTTACATAGCAGTTAATTGTTGACCATGCAATATATCCTATACTAATGTATTGTAATAACAGGTGTAAAATCGATGTACAGGCACTCAACGGCTAGCATCTAGAAAATACCCATGCCCTGTGAGCAAACTCATTGGCTATGTTTCCATCCCCCTATTTTTATGCTCATTTTGGAATGTTGCATTAAAAAAGGATGGGATGGAAATGTCAGGATGCAAATAAATTAAATTATAACTTCTGCACAAATGTACTCACTTTAGGCGTATAGTTTGTTTATCAAATAAGAAATGTGCATAAACTACCATGGGAACCACGTTTACTGAGTAAATCCCTCAATGCACAACAAAAAACTCATGTGACACTGCCTCAACAGTGGATGTGATTGGATAACTGGACTAATCAGCGGACCAATTTCATTCCACAGCCTCTCAAATGTTGGTTTGATCATTCTGAAATGCCTGAGCCAAAGTCTGTCATCAAAATTATTTGGATGAATTCTCTCAAGTGAATTAGCAGTGTCTCACTTGATTGCAATCCAAACACCAGGCATCCGAATGTAAGATAACATGACCGCATTTATTTTGTTGTCTGTGCACTCTGAGACACAAGTCATTTATGATGTAGGAAAGAAGAGCCAGAGTGGCTTCCTCGATTGCAGTAACTTCCATTTTTATTACAGATTTTTTGCGACAATTTCACAGAAAGTAACGATTTTGTTCTTTTGAACACATGGGATGCTTTATTTGCAAATGTTTTACGAGACATTTCCATTTTGCGCACAAGTTAAATTCGTAACTTTGTATAGAAACTTAGCTTGGGTCAGAATCTGCTCTCTCGTTTTCATTTACTCCTTTAAGTTGACTATATTTGTCGAGTAACACAAGGATTAATGAATGATGGTACTGGGGGTAATTTCAGATACAGCCAATATGTCAACAAACAATACAAGGTAGAGTTTGCTCCAATTTTTTTTTTTGCAACGATTTGTATCCAATAACCACTTACACAGTGTTATATATTTCTTTCAGTTATGTACTTACATTATCGTAAATGTTTCGAGATGCTGAGAGCTTCGTGGCAAACTTCGACTTGACAGAGATACTGCTCTTGCATGCACTTTATTAAACAGGCAAGCAAATGTACATAAAACAAATCAATGTTATATAGCTCAAGAATACAGGTTAGAATTAGAATATGTTAGAATATGATCAGTATGTTATTCTAATGTTGATCTAGCTTACTGCTAGTCTCATATAGCCAACAAACTAACACAGAATAACATTAGGCAATAACTTTCAACACACTCAAATGCTGTTAAGTATGATAGTGTAACGTTAGACCAAGTGAAACAGCGCTGCGTTACCTCACAAGTTTAATTCGTCTAATAAACTAACCTGTATGAGTAGTAATTCAGCACTTGTGTGTAGTTTGGTAGAATTAAATATGATAAAAAAAACATTAATATTTTCACTCATCCATAAAAATTATTAGATCCATCAGCCTAACAGCAAGTTCCATGATTCCCCCTTATCACTACGTCACCAATCTATGCCTTTGATATTGTAATAGGTTAGCGACCCCTAGCAGCTGAAAATTACATATAGTGAGCCATACCATGCAGTGGAAAAACACCATAAGTGTGTACACGAGAGACCGAGAGACAAACAATTGTGGTTGTGACCGGTTCTCCACCCTAAATTGCCTTTAGCATGCCTTTCAGGCATCACCCCAGTCAGCTTTTGAAATTGGCTTGGGGTGAAAACTAAATTAAACCTGGAGGTGAAAATGAAGCCATGGGGAGAAAGAAAGCGTGGAGCCATTGGTTTCAATATACGCCACGGCCAGAGAAAATAGAGGAAAGGAGAACATTCTCTTGGCAGAGCAACAGCGCTAAGGTCCTTCTTACTCGATTCGCTCTCTTCTTTCCTGCCACTGGAGCCTGTCTGATTTATTCACACATGTTATGACTGCCTGTACTATGGAAAAGTATATATAAAAGCAAGATTACCTGTAGGTTTGCAACATACCACTGGAGCTGTAGGGGGATTTGCAATGGTAGAAATGCAATATAGCAGCAGATGTTGTGATTTACAGCAGAGTGGTACTGTCTCCCTCTTAATCACTACCATGACGAGAAGCACATGCTCATACCCGGGCTTCATTAAATCGTTGTTCTTCACCAGCCGTCTAAAGCAGATGGGTTATAAAGGTTTACAAGCCTATGAAGATCGTGTTCTTTGGTAAAGCAAAGCTATGTTTTTGGGACGGCCATCTTGTTTTCATTATATAGGTTTGCATTAGCAGGATCATGCTGAAGATAAGGCTAGAGCTTCAAATTTCTGCATCACAACAGACTTCCAGGGACAGTTAAAGTAATAACTATTTATCCATTAACAACTGAACACATTGGAGCAGAAACTTTTTTAAATCTTTGCAGACTTTCTAAAAAATTTAAAGGGGACCTGACACGATAAATCTAAATTTTCAACACATAAACGGACTTTGAACATCCTACAAGTTTCAAAGCTTGAAACTTCCTCAGCACAAAAATAACATTTATTTAATCAAGCTTTAAAAATGTCTCATCTGGATTCGCATACGACAAATAGTTTTACATCAACATATGTGAGTAAGTGTTTTTGGATAGATAATTTACATGTTTAAAAACACTTACTCACATGCAATAGTGAGAGGGCACTGATACTTTTTACTATGCAATGATGTTGGCCATTCCTAACAACCTGACAAGAATTAAGGTTGAAGTGAATATTTTTGTGGATATATGGATGTTTGTTTGTGCCTCAACTTGCATAACTATTATTTCAGTGCAAAAAAAAAAAAGTCTTCTTCACAGACTAATCCACTTTAACCAGGAAAAATCCATGCAGGACATGCAATTTCTAGTGACTCGTATACTAAAACAAGTAAGATAAGTGCATGCTAATAAACAACGTGACCATTGCTAATCAGTGGGCACAATTCCTCGGTTTTCAGCCTATATTGCATGTTCTTCTCAATGAACACAGCTGCAAAAATCTACAACAAGCTTCTTTGTTCAGCTCATTTTAGGCAAAGACATGTTTTTTCCTGAGGTAAAAACCCAGCTTCCTGTTTCTGTCAGAGCCAAGCAAGTTTCAAAAAAGATAACACAAACTCTTAGTTCGGGTCTTGAGTTATGTTTCTTCAGACTGTTTGCTTCCATCCTTTACTTCCTCCCTCTATATTTTTCTATCCTTGCACTTATTTTCTAAGCCCAATTTTTAAATTTTTTTAGTTAAGTGTGATGCTAGCAATCACTATGAAACGCTGTCTCCACTGTAAGCTTCTGCTGATGCTGGATTTAATAAAATCAATGCATGGTGCCATTACGTCCAAGATTTGAAGTTTGAAGTTTATTGATTCTCTAAGTGGGTCTATGAAAGATACATATGCATACATCCAGCAGCAGACACCCTGTTTAGCGTTTTCATTCAGATATCAGTGGGGAACTGTTTCAGCTACATAGTCGTGGTCCCCTTAATATAGTCTGAGCCAGTGGGGATACTATTATTATTATGTTAACATTTTATTGACAAAAAATGCATTGGAACACGTTCATCTTGAAAACAAGTTCGTTCAGAATCAGCAATATATAGCAGGTCGGCTAACTCGATTTCCTTTACATACATTCCCGTAGCATCACAGTGCATTTAACTGTTGAAGCCTTGTGTCTATTAACTTGAATGGGGCTGCTCTGAACAGTTTTTTCAGTGTTCGAAACTAGACGGTCATTGGATAAATGCTGCGATTATGTCCCGCCCATGGAAGCTCAGCGTCTCTGGAGGGTCCGCCAAAAGACTGCATCTCCTTTTGATTGACAGCGGTTTTGTACTATTAAAAAACGCTGAAGCTATTCGAGCTCAATCCCATCGTGAATTTTGCAAGTCTAATCGAACAAACTGCTGCAACCTATTTCTTGGTTTTTGCTTGGCGAAATTGCTAGCCAATTTTCATCATGCATTTCACACAATTATACACCACACTCCTTGTTTCAATTTAACCTAATTCACGCATTTCCCCCTGCTGGCCATTGAGAGGACACTATAGTCAAATCAAAATGGAAAAGATGCCGAGTTGGTACGACGGTAGGGCAGAATTTACTTATAAATAAATGGACAATTAGTATGATGAAGGCAAAAAATGAGCTTCCTCTCTTTGAAAGACTAGCAGCTGCTACTGGTCTGAGTAGATGATTGTCTTGCGTCTCGAAACTTGGTGCTCATTAGGAATGAGAGAAGAGACGTCATATGGTGGATTCCTGCTGGGCTTGTAAATAATAGCCATCTATAGTTGCAGTGTGGAAAAGAAACAGCTTTCACTTCTGTGCAATTACCAGAATGATGGTTTGGCTCAAAAAGCAATGTGATTGCATTCTGCTGGTCATTGGAAAGGTCATGGCTACATCACTGGGGAAATGATGGAAGTGGTTGATTTTTTGTAACACTGACGCATATAAATATAAAAAAGAAAAGAAAAAAAGTAAGATTTGACCATGAAGGATGATAAATTGGGTGATTTTTTCTAAATTTACAATGAATCAAGACATAAGACCCTATCAAAGTATTTTTTGCTAGTTTCAGCCCGAAACTCCACGTACCAGCACCACGTTGTTTACATTGCAAATGCATTTGTCCGCTCGTGTCTGAAAACGAGGTGTATTCAGGCACATTGTTGGTGCGTTCAATTTATCAAAACCTGGTCTAAAGTCAATGGCGCAGTATTTTTTATTTTATTTTTTTGTTATTTAAAGGCTATGCAGGTTAACCACCACATTCGATTAATAGGTACATAAATCACTCAAGATATATCATTTTTAAAATGTCTTTTTGTCATTCAAAATGTCATTCAAAATGACATTTGCGGCTATCCAACATGAAAACTTTAAGGCAGGTTTTGCATGCACCAAAGCCTTTCACAATATTGTTTTGCTAATCTGAGATAGCTCCAAATTTCTCCCACAAAAGAAAGAGAAGACAGAGATGTGACGTTGTGTGGAGGTAATTTATGTCCTTATACATATGTGTCTTGCCACTATTGGCCAAACAGGTCTGATCCGTCATTACTACAATTAGCCTGACAAACTTGGGTAGTCTAAATGTGTAAGCTAGAAGTGTTAATAGTTTTCCTTGTTATAATGTATGATTTGCAAAAATAAAAACTCCTGCATCTGTGTTGATGAGAGAATCAAAGTGTATGGGCATTGCGCACACGCTAAGTTACATAATGGTCAAGCATGCGCTCTTAAAATAGCATTATTAACAACGTGCAACATGCCACTGACTTTAGAATATTTTTTTTCACGTTATATGTATATGGCATGTTGGTCTTTGTTTGTTGTTGCTGGTATATGTTGCAAATAGAGGGGTGGTAAAATAGTTTTTCGCCTAGAGCGGTCCTGGCTGTAAACACGAGCGAAATACCGGAGTGAACATGGCTGTAAACGACCCGGAATGTTCTCCACAACAGAGCGAATTGCATCCTGTGTCTCATTTCCCTATTTCCACGGTCGTTTCGGTTTTCGATTTCTTTAACCTACAATGTAAAACTCGGCGCTTAGCGTCTACGTCACGGCTCTCAGCCCGCCTTCTGTTTGTTGATTGGCCGGCTGTTTTCAGACGGCAGAAAACTGAAAGATAGGCTGCTATCTCAGACTGACTGCAGGAGCGAAATGAAATTAGCGGAAGTAGGAAGTCTGACGTAGTCAGGCTAGCGCATATGGGTTCCCTCGATCGGAAAGCTATGCATTTTCCCCATTGACTTTTGGAAAATCACATAAAATTAGATGGGTGTTCAACAAAGAGTTGTGATGCTTTGTCTATCAAGATAATCTTTACAAGTTAATCCAAAATTTATACATTTTGAAGCCTATTTAAAGTTTAAAAAAACCACAAGCAAACATAATAAAGTAAAAAAAAAACACACAAGAAGGTTATAACTGGTGTGTTTTATGTAATAGATCAAAACGTGAAAATATTTAAAGGCTTTGTTAACCACAGACCTTGTTTTAGGCAATTTAGCAAAAACCGATAGACTCTGGGGCGAGGGAACCGGAAGTGCTAAAATGTTAACTCACTTCGCGAATTGGCCTACAAAGTGGCATCATAACTTTGGCAGTCTATAGGGACAACCGTTTTAGACCCTTAATATTTAAAAATTGTAATAATATTTCACAATATTACTGTATTTTTGATTTAATAAATGCAGCCTTGGTGAACATTAGAGATTTATTTAAAAAATTTCTATTTTTAAATCTTACTGACACCAAATATTTTAAACAGTAGTGCACAACTCGGAAAAATATATAGAGTTTATAAACATTTTTTTAGAAGATGCTATAACCTATATTTTTAAGTGAAATAGATATAAATGAAACAAAAAACATGGCTCTGACAAAAAAAAAAAATCTGTGGTACTACCATATGATACCATGGCATAGTATCACATTTTAAAGAGGAGTGGCAAAGTCAAATTACAACAGGTTGAGGAAGTTGGTTTCTAGAAGTGAAAATTCTGGACTTGTCCATCCATTACACCTTCACAGACAGGAAAAACCTTTGGAAAACAACTGATATGTGAAGATGATTATCTCTGCACAATCTAGATTGTTTTTCCTATAAACATCAAAACAAAAAGGGTGTATCCAAGTGTTTGCATTGCATTCCTAGTATGAGACATGCCTGTGTGTTTCAGAAAGAGAGAGACATCCGTAGGGTCACGAAAGGGATGTGCGTGACACTGTGAACCAGGCCGATAGCTCTTGCGATCACGTCTGCCCCTTTAACCATGCAGAAAACCGCATGTCGACAGCTCTCCAGCTCCGCGAGCATTCAGGTTGTGTACTTTATTCCCAGGGCTGAATAAACATTTAGCCCTCATCCGAGTGTGATTAAACGCTCTTACATAAACCAGTCATTTATACTCCCTTCTATTATAGAGAATAGAGCTTAGGTGTCAGAAAGGGGCATATAATCTTTAAGGCAGCAGAGTCAGGCTTGGAAAGTGAAAGAGAGGGAGATGGTGGGAGGAAGTCATGTATGGGTTTAAGCGTATCCATCTGCCTACAGCTTTCTCCTAATGTGATTTATATTTAAGGGGGAGAGCCTGATGCTAATGCCCAACATTAAAATTCTATTTGCTGACTTAGAGCAGCACTTGAAATCAACTATACATAATCATAGGGTACCGTCACTTCGAGACGGTCATCATTGCTAGTCAAAGGAAGTGCATTGCCATTTTCCACTTAAGAGTTCTAAAGTTCTATTTACTCTCCATGGAGGCTTAAAGGTACACTCAGTAATTTTTGTTCGGCCGATACAGCAGATTACCCGTATCATGCAAAAGTAATCATTTTCTACACTGTAGAAATGCACTTTTCACAGTCATTCATGATTAATTTATTCTCTCAGCAATATTAGTGGGCCTTCTGAGATCAAATTAATATTTTTAATCTGGTCATGTGATCTGAACATGAGGGTTGAAAAAAGTGCTATTCATTCACTCCAACCTACATATTCCTGGTGGTACTGAGAATCGAACCATTAGGCCACGACTGCCCCCATATAGCACCCAATCATTAACAGAGAACCATAAATTTTACTGGTATTCATAACGATTACTGAAATGTTGGTTTTGTAACAACACTATTTCAGAATGATGTAGGTTAACTTAGATGATCCTAAGTGAAGGTAGAAAGCACATACTCTGACTCAGGGGAAGAATATCCATTACATAAGCACTGGAGATTAAACTAGAGGCATCTGAACTATGCCGAGCCCCGCAGCGTCGAAACAATGATAAAAGAGTACATGAAGAAAACTTTAAGCAGTAGATTTAACATAAATTATACAATTTTAGACTCAAAACAGATGGACTATAGCTAGAAGCAATTGTGTAGATGTAATCGCAAGACATTTTGCAATGGAGCCATCATTTAGCATGCAGCCTTAAAGGAATAGTTTACTCAAAATTAAAGGTCTGTCATCCTTTAGCTTACTCATTGTATGAACAACTTTCTTCTGTGTAACACAAGAGAAGAGATTTTAAAGAATGTTCCAAAAACCTTTTTTTTCCCATCCATACAATGAAAGTCACTGGGATCCAAAACAACATTAAACCCCACTGACTTTCATAGTATAAACAAAAAAAAAGGTTTGGGATGACATTAGTGTAAGTAAATGATGATATAATTGTAATTTTATTGATAAGCTACCCCAATAGAAACCTCAATGACTGGCTGAAAATCCTGAGAGACAAACCAAAAAAGATAGGAGAGAGAGACCTGGGCTGTACTTAGTCAAAGTCTCAGAGTTAAATAGGGGATGGAATGTTTCTGTGCAGCTCCCAGAGTTTCACCCACGTGCTCCTCCAAAAAAAAAACCCTGAACACATGGCACCTTGATCTATCCAAACACGCTGCATCTAATGCATGAACATAAACATGCACACGCGCCTTTCTTGACGCTCGATAATCGTGTGTACGCCTTTGAGAGGGGGAGTGAGATGTAAAGTGTGAGGGGAAGCCGTAACCAGAAGTGACAGACATCTGTTGCTCCAGCTGAGCGCGAGCAGAAGAAAAAGAGGCACGACGAATCCCCCCCCCCGACATGCATGCAACGCAATACATTCACACTCAGAGAGTAGAGATAAGAAAAAGATGGGTGAGCATCTGCCAATGCAGATTTGAAAAGCGAGACCTGCTGGAAGAGGATCGTAGAGCAAATAAGAAAATCAGAACATCAGCGTGGAAGAAAAACGAGAATTAGCATTCAACAAAACACACATGACCAAGAAGTTTCAAACTCAAAGGGTAGTAGTAGCTTTCTTATCCTTCATCTCTTTGTAATCTGTGACAAAGTTAAAGTCACTGACCTCTGACCCGGGCATAACAGCAGCCGCATTTTGCCAGGACTTTCCGAAACAAGTGGTGGCAGGCGCAGCCCCGATGGTGGTGGCCCCCCTTCATGGTCTACCCCAGTCACAGACCACAAGATTAGCAGGCATGGACATGGCACATCACACGCGTTCACGCCAAGGAAATCCCTGTAGTGGTAATTCCAAAGAGGTGTGGAGGAAAACCTCAAAACAAATCCCAAGAAGAGCAAAAGTCCAGCTAGTCTGCTAGGCAATCATATACTGTCCGAATATACAGTCTCAGGCTGTCACTGCACAAGCGAGAAGAAGAGTCAACAGCAGGCAAAAGCACAGCTCAGTCTCCCTGTTTTTCCTCCCTCCTGCTCTCACTGTCTGCTCAAATGACAGACTGTTACACTGCCAGAGAGAGAGAGAGAGAGAGAGAGAAAAAAGAGAGGGTGAGGGGGCGGAGTTAGCAGCTTGACTTGCTGGCTATTCCAGGATTCAGCTCCCACTCCCCCTTTTATCCCCTTCATCATGCGTTTACTCTTCTCATAATATTCTCTCTGCTCTCCAGTCTTTTCAACCATCTGTCTAGGACTTTTTTTTTAGCACATAACCATTTTAGTTGAAGATCTCAGATGGCTGGTCCAAATTCGAGTCCCTCATGAGTCAGATCCAAGATAAACAAGTTGGAAAAAGCAAATCTTGTGAGCTTAATTGCATGTGGTAATTATTTCAGATGTAACAGGCTAAAAGGGTATGTCAGACCTGCTGGGACGCAGTGTGGGTGTGTTGTGTTTACTGTACACAGGGTTTACAGTATACAAGGGAATATGGTCGCTGTCTTTTGATTAGTTAAAGTTACAGGCCTGGGTAGACACACAGAGTTTGCTGTGTCGAATCCAGAATATCACATTTCAACGGGTAATGTTTACACATTTTGATCAGTGATCACATGTGTCTGTGTTCATAATTCACAGTGGCTGGAGAGGCAAGATGGTGAGGGTGTGTTTGTGTGCTTGTCACCTCTGATTGGATGGTCTGTTGTAGTGCTGGTGATTTACAATGACATCCCAAAACAACCAAAATGGGAATGTTATTGAGGTAAAGTTAACAAGGGCTTTTCTCTCCAGATATAACCAGCAGTAAAGGCCAGTTTAAACCCCAGGTTAAGCAATGTCTTACATTTTTTTGTTACATTTTATATACATTTCTCTAATAGTACCCATAATAAATAGCCATTATAATTAGGACTTTTAGAATATTACACATTTTTTAGTGATACACAACCAATCATAAAGTGCCTCAGTGCCTCAAGCTTTCACAAGCTGTTAGATCTTAGCATCTAAAAAAAAGTTGATGAATGACATGTGTTAAGTGAACACACAATTTATTTGCTGTGTGAAGACTACAGAAAACTAGAGAGAATGTGCAAGGTGACAGCAGTTATTAAAGGAATAGTTCACCCAAAAATGAAAATGATCTCATAACTTATTCACCCTTAAGCCATCCGTGGTGTATATGACTTTTTCTTTCAGCTGAACACAATCGGAGTTATATTAAATAATATCCTGGCTCTTCCCAGCTTTGTAATTGCATTGAATAGTGCCCAAATTTTTGAAGTTCCAAAAAGCACACCCGTCCATAAGTAATCTATAAGACACCAGTGGGTTAATACATGCCTTCTGAAGTGAAGTGATGGGACTTTTTAGACTTCTAATACGTGACCAAATTTTTTAGTTCTGTTCTAACCTCTGTGCTTCCGCTTCAATTCTCAAGCTTATGCTATGTCACCCTTCTGCCAGAACTGATTGTGTTCGGCTAAAAGAACAAAGTCATATAAACCAAGGAGGGCTTGAGTAAATTATTGATGCTGTACTACTTGTCTAATCAATAGCTATGTTTCTATCCAAGTTGCAAATTTATGTTAAAAGGAAAAGAAAAAAATAACCACCACAAATCATAATAATTGAATGTGCAACTGCCGAAAAAAAAATATAAATATATAACACCAATGCCAAAGTAAGAATGACATAAAATATGGAACAAGATAGCTCAGGGTTAAGAATGACCCTGGTGTAAAGGGGGGTAGTCTGTTAAAGGTACAATATGTAGGATTTTTCACCACCAGGGGTCACTAACCTCTAACAAAAAAGGCATATTTTGATGACGCAAAGCATTAAGCAGAATTACGGATCTTGTCGTCAAGCTGATGGATCTTTTATGGATGAGTGAATACATTGAGGTTTTTGACATAACATGATTGGTATGAAGGAGGGTGCAATTGCTAATGAGAGAAGAATACCAGCGCCATACGTGAGTCGCACGGATATAAAGGAATTCCATTCTACCGAACTACACGCAAGTGCTGAATTACTCACACAGGTCAGTTTATTAGACGAATTAAACCTGAGGTAACGTTTACGCAGCACAGTTTCATTTTCTCTATCTGTTATATCACACTAAACGGCATTTAAGTGTTGAATGTTGTTTTTGAGTGTGTTGTTGAATGTTGTTAGTTAAGTTGTTTATTGGCTGTATGGGCTGTATGAGACTACTGTAGCAGTGAGTTAGATCAACATTAGAATAACATAAAGATAATCTTCTCACATTTCATCATGTTCAACTAAATAAAATTGATTAGTTTTATGTACATTTGCTCACCTGTCTAATAAGTACACGCATCTCTGTCAAGTTAGTCGCGGACATGGAGCTCTCGGCATCTTGAAATATGTTGATCTTCATTTTAGTCCTCTTTTTGTCTCAAAGTCTGCTTGCCATGGTCCATAATGTTTGAACAAAACAACAACAGCGTGAGCGTCCCACAAAGCATAACGCAGTTGTCCACGTCTGTCGCCATGGTTACTATGGCAGTACGAGCAGAACCCAAGGGTAACACGGATATGACATCATTGACTGGCGACTCCTCGCCCCTGCTCACACGCCCTGTTTCCTTGATTAAAATTGCAATTTTCTCACGATTTACAAATAGTTGGAAACATTGGGGATATTGCAAATAATCAACTAACCAAAATATATAACATTGGCCTAGTAGTTTTAGGATATTTTACTGCAAAAATCCTACATATTGTACCTTTAAGCAGAAGAAAGAATAGTAAGAATTGTGTAAGTGATGACAATTTGTATTTTTCGGTAAATTATCCCTTTAACAGTTTCAAGTGTGGAAAACCCTATAAAGAGACAAGGCTCATAAGAAAAGTGTGTGTCGGAATGTGATGCTAATGGTAAAGAAGAGCAGGAAATGGAGTGCAGGCTTCTTCTCAAGTGCATGAGCAGCTGGGGATTGTGCTGAGGTTGTGTGTGTTGATGGAATTAGTCTCTCTCTAGAGTCCAATTACCCAGTGTCTATTGCGGAAAAGCAGAGAGGGATCTCCATATAAGTATGATACAGACAATGAGAGTGGAGAATTCACTGAAGTAGCCAACAAACCATTCCCCCATCCAGCACTGTTCAAAAGACAAAAAAACATCAGGACTGACACTGCCACATGCTGAATATATGTAACGTATGAAAGTAAAACAATCTACCTTGTATATAAAATAATGATGAATTGAATCTGTCTTAACGGTACCTCTAAATGTAAAAAAAAAAATTATCAAAATCATTTTAATCCAATTTCACAGTTCAGTTTTAGTCAGATTAGAGCAATAGTTTATCTTTTAAGACAGTTTAGTCTGACTGAAATTGTACCAGTTTTAGATAATGTAATGGGCTTCGTTTAGCATTATAGATGTTAATCAGACTACAATTGGCCTCAACATTGTGCGCTTTCTCTGCAAGAGAGATGGCATAACATTTTTAATCCTTCAAATATTTCTTTACGCACTGTGTCATACTTGAAAGGGAGTTGCATGGCTATGACAACAATTAGCTCTCATGGAGATGTTTGCATATGATCACAAGATCACAAGAGAAGTTTTCTCTCTTCCTCTCTCTAATCTCACCATCCTATTTCACTAACTAGTTTGCTTTTTTCTCTCTTTGCAAAACATTATTGAAATGAACCATACCAGGAGTGCAAATTTTGATATTTGTTCTGAGCGCTTGTTGTGTTTGATTTTCCAGTTAAGGTACAGTGTTGTTTAAAGACAAGCAAGCAAATAATTTCAGAGGCAGATACCTCCCTAAAAACCAACGTACTGTACAGTATCTGTCTATCTGTTACATGTGCCGTACAGAGTGCATTAACATTTCTGATCAGTAGAGGGAGTATGTAGTGTCTTAGCATTGGGCAAGTAGTTACCTCTTTCATGAAACTCTTCACTGATTTGCTAACACTCAAACTTCTAGGAAATACTTAAGATAAGGTGCCTAGTATTTTATTGTAAAAGGTACATGTATTGTCCCATTAAATATTATATAATTTCTGTCTAAAAATATAAAATAATGTCATTTCCAGTTAACCAATAGACAAGTTTTACTGTAGTAGCTTTATAATATTTTTCTGTTAAAACTACAATGATGTTCAGAAACAGAATGGCAGTTTTCTATGATGAACAAGTCAGCCTACAATACAATTTTCAGAAATAAATAATCTCTTGCATTTGAATATTATAATCCATCTGCATAGACACATATTAAAATTCCATGACAACAGGGCAAAATAACTAAAGAGTGGTATGAGGTGAATAGTGTATTTAAACCCATACCTCTCATCTCGGTCTCTTACCATTACTCTCCCTCTCCCTCTGTTCTTCCCGCACCCTTTCCTGTTTATTTACTCATTCTTCACTCTTCATTGCCTCCATTTCTGAGTCTACCCAGGCACATACATATTCAAGTTATTCAACACACTCAAACTCATCTACACTCACCCTCATACATTCTGTATGCACTAGAGCTGAGCGATTATTCGTTAAAAGATTGCGATAGTGAGGCTGCATAACTCGGCTGCCATGTCATCATTAAGCACTGCTGAAGGCCATCTCAAATTGAAGGATCTTTAGAAAGGTAGCCTAGCCTTTGTTTCTTTTGAAGGATGCATCAAGTGAATACTTCAAGTCCTTCAATTACCCACAATACTTTGCACACATTACAATTCACAAAAAAACTGAAGGAAAACAAGTAAGTGCTGAGCTTAATGGAGTTCATGGTGAAATATAAAATCAATAAATCATAAATATAAATCACTAAACTGCAAAAAATGCAAATTACTGAGAGACTACGGGTGGTTGTCATTCGCTGTGTTGCATTAATACAAAGCTTTAATATAAAGATTTTTAATACAAATGTTTTTTTTTCCAAAATTAAGTTGTAATAGTATTTTCATGCTGTGACCATAGGGGCAGGAACATGCGTGATGTACCCATGCGCACTTAGGGCCTGTTTGCTCAAGAATGCTCGGGGATGAAAACGTAAAAATATTTTATCGGATGTGCCTTTCGTTTACATGGTGACGGCGTTTTTGGGGCTTAAAAACGCAAAAAAGTGAAACCACCCTCCAGAGTGGAAATCTTAAAAACGCTCCACCACGCGTTCCTGTGTAAACGGTACAAACGCAAAAGTCTTCTAGACAGTGAAGGTTGTACGCAGGCACGTGGACTTGGTGTTGTTGTGTGGCAGTGCTTCACGTTGCCACCTAGCCGCCTGGAGTGCATAATACATTGAATTTCACACTCTTTTGCGTCACCATAAGCATGTGGATTTCCCACCAAAAACGCTCTTCTAAACGCAGAATAAAAAGTGATAACGCAACACCACTTTTGAGTTTTCTCTTCAGAATCGTTTCCGTGTAAACATAGCCTTAGACGGTCTCATTCTAGCGTTTAATGCTGAGGAGGACACTAGCCTACAACCCTCAGTAAGACTGGACTAGGAAGGACGCAGCCTTATATAATGCAGCCTTCCATTTGAGAAGCACCCTATATAAGGGAGTCACTGAATCATTCATTCCAGAGATTTGTTCAAAAACGCTGATTCATTCAGTAATGAAACAAGTGAAGTCTTTATGAATGAGTCAACAAGTGAAGTCTTTATGAATGAGTCATTGAATCATTCATTCAAATCGCTAATTTTTTTTAACCAATTTAATTAACATGTTATTTGTTTAGTTGTCTTTTCAGAATCGTGGGAGATTCATGATCTCTTTTAAAAAAAATCACGGTTCTAAATTTATTCAGAATTGTGTTTGCACACATGAAGATATATAGCCTAGCATGCAAAACAGCAAATATACTTTTCAAACTCGTTTTCCCATCATTCATTAATATATAATATAATACACATTTTAAAGAACATGTTATCAATGTCTACTCATGTTTGCATACAGAAGTACATAGACATAAAAACTGGATGGAAAAATTGCTTGATCTGTTTTCCCACTCCCCTCTGACTTGTTTTTGCACATACTGATGATGATGATGATGATGATGATGATGATGGGGGATTCAGGCATTGCTCATTGCATGCTAATCACACAAATTCAAGCTTTAACTAACTGATAGTGACGGGAACACTGAAAATACTAGCAGTAGTGGGTTCGAGCTCAGAAAGCTTGTCCCAAGTTAATTTACTTGATGTGCGCAGATGAAAATGAGGTAAACTTACTCAATCTACTCTAAAAAAAATATATTCACTACCCCTCTATCCGCTTCTCCAACCCATTCTAAATCATACTATGCAATACCGTGACCATACTGTGTTTTTATTGGATTGTTTAAACCTCTCTAATTCTCATTCTTCCTCTTTCTCTTTCTAAAAGCAGGAGCTCCAATTAAGGCCTGCATGAATAGGCAGCAGTTTGTGAGAACAGAGAGACAGTTGGCAGAAAGCCGGCTGGCTGCAGTGAGCGGGTGTTGTATGCTCTGCACTTTGTTTGCTGCTCTGTCTCCTAACCCAGGCCAAGAGATTGGCCAGGACTCTCACAAAAATATATACAAAAACGTGCACACAAACTCACATATTCAGACACAAGGGATGTGTACCATTTAGAACCAAATCAAGCAATTCTGTTCGTTTGAACTTTCTATTAAATAATCCAGAAAAAAGTCGCAATTTCCACAACAATAATGAGCAGCAGATAATTCAGCTTTGTCATCACAGAAATCAATGATCAATCAATCAATCAATCATAATGACACCATTTTCGTCATTGGCCAGAGCGGAAAACTGCCCCACCACCACCACAACCCCATTTCACAATATTACCTTTTTATTTTATTTTTAATCAAATAAAGATACAAAGATCAAATAAAAAATATCTTACCAACCCCAAACCTTTGAATGGTTTCGTGTGTGAGATGTGTGTCCATATATTAAAGGGTTAATTTACCCCAAAATGAAAATTATGTCATTAATGACTTGGCGTTCCAAGCCCGTAAGACCTCCATTCATCTTCGGAACACAGTTTAAGATATTTTAGATTTAGTCCGAGAGCTTTCTGTCTCTCCATTGAAAATGTATGTACTGTAAACTGTCCTTGTCCGGAAAGGAAATAGCTTAAATATGTTAGTTAGAATTTTTTGAAGTAAAAATAACAAAAACTTTATCCAGCATTGTATTGTCTTAATCTTAATTTGTTTTCCGAAGATGAACGAAAGTCTTACGGGGGTGGAAAAACAGAATTTTAATTTTGGGGTGAACAAACCCTTTAAAGCAATAAGCCCCTTGAAGCCATGATTTACAGTTAAATTAGAACAGCTAAGGGGCTTGTTAGGCGCAATGCAGAGTGGAGTGCCTAAAACCCCTTAGCTGTTCTAAATTCACTGTAAAACGCGGCTTTGAGTGGTTTATTGCTTTTATAAAACGGTAACTCCATAAAAATGTTCATTTTAACATTTATTTTATTCATAAAATAAACGGCAACCAAATATAACATAACGTCATCATAACACATTATTCGTCCACCAAGCAATGTAGTTCCAAAGCAACAAAGAATTACAAACGGCAGTTGCGCAGTAACACTAATGTAACGCGGTTACAGGTATATGTTTGTTGAGTAATTTACACCGACTTCGAACGCAGCTCAACCAATTAGAATCAAGGACCGGAACTATCCATTTTATAAATATACATTTAAATACATTAAATACATGTAATACATAGACATCCATAGATATTGCAGGCAAGGCATGAAATCACATCTGCATGAAAAAGCTGATGGGAAACTTATCAAGCAATGCCTCCCACAATCCCTCTCGCCAGAACTCCCCATTCCTTGCATACTGTATTCAAACAGATGCACCTCAGCATCCTCAGATCCTATAAATCCCCTCGCTAAGATGAAAGGAGGATTTTTAGTATTTTTAAAGATTAGTCTTGAGATATTTATACGGGTTTATCTAACACAATCCTTATAATCAGATATACATGCAATAAAGTTCATTCAACCACAAATGAAGGTAGAGATTATGTAAAGTGTATCTGTTTTAAATTACACTATACAGAGACCAAACTTCTTCTTCCATTTCCATATAAAGTCAGCATGCATTTCCTCTGTTCTTAATCTCATCCTGAGATTTTTGTTCATAAAACATCACAGGGTGGAAATGCCATCTGTGGACCAGTTTTGTTCCCTAATTCATAAAGAAGCAGATCATTACATCTGATCTCCGCAGATGCAGACTGCTGTCTCTGTCTGCATGATTGTGCTCTCTGAACACTGTAGCCAAAAAGACGATGTCAGGCTACCCTTTTCTCATCTTCAGATCAAAGACTACCTCACCAGAGCGCTGTTCATCATGAGGACTTGGCTAATGCATTTGGAGGAAAGTGTAGCAACCTCTGCTCTGATTAATGACCAACAAGTCAACAGTTAGCACCAAAGAGCACAAACAAAACAGACCAACATCCATCACATGACCTATCCAATTCCCAAGCTCTAGCCTAAACCACAGATCTTATAACAACGGGACGCATCTCAACGAACAGTCACCATATATCAACATCCAGTGGATAAACACAACACTGAGAAATATACAAACAGCCCTACAGCTTTACGACATGGCTGACACAGGCTCAAACTGTTCTAGGAGCTGATTGAGAGGATGATGTCTGATGGTTGTTGGGTGTGAAGGTTTGGCTTCCGGCCTAGAGCCCCAGTGCAGAGGCCAGCAGTTTATCAAAATGTCACCTGTTCTGGATCTTTAACTCGAGAGGATGTCTGTGCTCCTTAACAACTTTATTTTCACATGCTTTGACCTCATTTAGATGTAGACTTACATCTATTATTTCTGTAGTAATATCTTTTTTGTTTCTCTTTTGTTTTGTGGTCATGATGTGCGCAGGTTAGACATATTTTCACCATTGCAATTTAAATCCAATTATATTCCTGAATCTGAACAGATGTATAGCAAAATGATGCAGCATTACACCTCAAATGTAAATTCAAAGAACTAAAATTGAAATTCAAATACATTTTTAACTGGAAAAGCTAGGTTTGTCAAGACAAACACTGACTGTTGGCTTGACGAAGCTTGGATTAAAGGTTTAAGAAAACATTTAAAATTCATAGGGAAAGAATTTTCATAGAGAAGAATGATAAAACAATAGATCAGAACAACAGTCGAGGGAGAAGAAAGAGATTTCTTTCAAAAACATTAAAAAAAATTCTACCAACCACAAGCTTTTGAATGGTAGTGTAAAAGCTTGTGGTTGACTTTTAAATATATTTGAAAAAATCTCTTATGCTCACCATGGCACACCAAGCTTTTGAAAAGTAGCATATATAAAATAATAGCCTCGATAGACAGAATAACAGCATGACGGAAGAATTATGGACAGAACGAAAGAATCATAGATATACAAACGATAGAATGACAGTAGATAGTAGCGGTGGAACGGTACATGTATTCATATTAAACCAAAACGGTACGGACGTCACGGTTCAGTGCACGAATTTACACGGAGAATACACGGTATAAAAATAAATAAAACACACGTGCAAATTAATTAATGTAATGTGGAACTACTGTTAGATACGCGGGTTCTTTAGGGACACATAATCTGTACTATCGGCTAGCTCTGAACCCTCTATCTTCACTTCAAACGTTGGCTTTATACGCGCGTTCTATTTGCTTTAGACTAGCGTCGAATTAGAGGCGATAGACGCAAATTTTATGCTCATCTTTTTGACAATCGTCATATTGCATTGGTTTTAATTTCATGTCCTCGGAGCACTAATCTGACACATTCTACATTGATTAAAAAAGAAAATCGAATGTGCTTTTAATTGTAGTATTATTTTATACAGAAATCAATTATTTATAATTCAGATGAGAATAACGTTTTTTTTTTTTTAAATGAAGGAAAACAAATATATTGATGTGAAATATAGCAAAATAATTTTAAATTAATTCAGGTACAATTACCAAACATATCGTAAGATCTTTTTGTGGTTTTTTTTATTCATTTAATTAATACTAATTAATTAAAAACTAATTATATAAAACTATTATCAATGCACTTCATATAAACTGGTTCTATGCCTTTATTAATCAAGCTTATTTAAAAAATACAATGCCTTCTTTATTTTTGTTTTGCTTTTCCCTCCATTATACCGAAATCGTACCGAACCGTGATGTCTGAACCGAGGTATGAACCAAACCGTGACTTCTGTGTACCGTTCCACCCCTAGCAGATAGACTGTTAATAATGATAGACAAATAGAACTTTGTGGAAGAACATAATTTCTCAGATGAATTGCATTTCAGTAAATTTCTAATCCAATCATTTCCAATAAACTCTTTGTAGGGTGTGGCCAATTCTTTACAAATTTTACCTCATGAATTAAAAGGAAGCAAATTCTTCAATTCTGGAAGTTAGGTTGGATAACACAACACATAGTAGTAATAACGGTCAACATTTAAGTTCTAATAAAGTCTTGACATGCATTAAAACACATGCAATAAAAAATATAGACATGAACACACACACACACTGGAAAACTCTGAGGCAACCAGCACCAATTTTCCCTAGTGTGGCATGTGCAGCTCCAAATCTGTGGTAACAGAGGACCTTTTAAGGTCGGGACTCGCTTAGCCTATGTGTCCCTCGGGAATTCTGACTCCACATTCCCTCAGCTGTGTGTTTTGGTTTTTATTCTAAGGAATATGTGGAAAGGAAGTCTTTATAATCTGCCAACTTATGAATGGATGAACATTTCTTGCAGAACAAACCATATATAGAGTTTTTTTTACTGCCACATAATCTTTTATGTCAAATATCAGCACCCCAGAAAAATCTTTGTTTGCATAGCAGGCATCTTCTACTGTAGTGAAGATTGCATGATTATTCTGACTGTAGGGGAACAATACATTAGAGCGCAACACATGACAGCTGTAACTCAATAATGAATGAAGAATTATGAATAAAATAATTATAACCAAAAACTACTGCACTGTACTGTACTGAGTCTTGTACGCACATGAACCACTACATATTCATGTTCAAAATGAATAATACATAGATTCTTAACAACAAATATTTCCCAGTGCCCTGAAATATTAAAAAATGAAATATTTCACCACGTAAAACATTTAAAGCAAATATATCTCAGTCAGCACAAGGATCTAATTATGTCACTCACACTATCTGCAGTCATATTCCTAGGAAACTATATATCAGCCATTCACCTTTGAAACGGCACCACTTGCTGCTTCCTGTTGTTTCTAAGCAGTCAACCAGACGAAAGGAGATGGAAAGGCATACGTGTTGTTTCAAACGTTTGCATTGTCCTCAGCCAACTCTGTTACAAGAGCTGATGACATGCTTTAAGGTTTGTCTGACTAAAATAATTACTCCTTGGGACAGTGAAGCTTGGAGATTTGGGGAAGACATGAGGGCTTCTATCCAAGGAAATGTCCTGAATGGACTGTCGGACATGAGCTTCGAGTAAAGAAGAGAAGACCAAAAAATGGCGTTAAAAAGGGGAGAATGTGTGCAAGCTATACACATCTGCATGTGATTTTGTGAATGTTGGCACGGTCTCGTGATTCCACTGAAGCCACTAAACGGCATCTTGTTTCTAATCTTTAACAGATGGGTGATCTCTTGTGCCTCTAACTCCTCTAGTAATGCAGCGGCCTCTTCAGATATAGACAAAGCAAAATTCCACTCTGAGCCCTTCAGATCTTATTGATGGAGAACTGAAAAGTATTAACTTGGAAAGACATGTTTTGCAAAATGGCTAACGCTTATTTGGTTAAAAAGGCCGCTATTTAAGCAAACGTTTAAAACTGTCATCATTGTTAACTCACCTTCTTTTTGTTGTTCCAAATCTATATTTTTTCACAAAAGGAGAACATCTGAATAATGTTTCCAAAGAATTTCAATAAATAGGTATTAATGATTTTTAGCTTTAGATTGGATGCAATGGCACTATCTTAAAAGGGTTTCTCATGTGCTACAATCTGAAACCATTCAAAAGTTTTGTGTGAGAAACGGCTCAAATTTGAATTTGGCATTGAATGTATTGAGTCTCTCACTGGTCCATTCATGAGAGAAGCAGGGATGTCTAATTTGTGAACAAATCATTCTTTTGTCAAATCATTCAGTGGTGAACTGCTCACTGGAGGTCTAGACTATCAGTGAATAGTGTGCATTTCTCACAAAAAGCTATAGTACAACTTCAGAAGACTTAGACTTCAGGAATCATGGACTGTTTTTGGTGCTTATGACATTGAGTTTATGGTGCTTTTGCATTCTTTATTAAAGCGTGGACGCTTTAGTCCTTGTTTATTGTAATTGCAAGTGCTAAAACATCCTCAGAGCTTCTCTTGTGCTCCATAAAAGAGAGTCGTACAGGTTTGGAATGATTTTTATGATGGTCATTCCAAATCAGTTTTGACTGAACTTTCCTTTTTTGGAGTTATTATTTGGATCATCGCTTGGGCATGAAAACCCCAAATTCACAACATAAAAGTAAACAAAATTAGTAAACTTATATAAGGAGGCAACCCTGATTAAATGGGCAATGCCGCTTGTGCTTGGTATGGCTTAAACTAATATTTACAAGCAACAGCTTTGACACTGCAATTCATCTAAGGAGACTCATTTGAGACAAACAACCTAGGCTCCTTGGTTTCCTATACACCACATCTTGAACAGTTAGGAATTTGGCTACATGATACATACCACCCCATCCCATTTCAAAGCTCTTTCTGTTCTGAAGGACTCAATTTAATCCAGTTAACTCTAAAAAAATCATAGCTGCAACATGTATTGCTTTTTTTCAAGACATTGGGCTAAGAGTGGGTCTCCCATCTGGAAACTGTTCAGGGCAGCTTTTCATCCAGTTTTCGTCATGGAAGATTAGCAGAGATTGTTTCCCCAATACAACTTGATTAAATAAGTTTGATTATCAGTTCAGGCAGTACAATTACAGGGTGTGGTTCATTAACCACCTGTTTAGACCTGAGACAAAGCCAATCTGATAAGAGCTCTGTTACCTCCACTTATCTGCATCCAACAGAGAAGGGCTTTCATTGTTGGACTGCGGTTAATATAATAACATATACAAAAGTGGCACTTTTTTCTATTGTAATTGCATCCAGCCGTCAACAAAAATGAAACTGAAGTTGTGATATGGCCGAATTGATGCCCACTAACCTGACATGAACAAGAACAGACGTGAATAAGAACAAGAGAAATTAATAATGAGTAGCTTACGTTTTAGACATGAACAAATTGGTTGAGTGAATGATTAACTGACTCACTGATGTCAGTTGTTTCGGTCCTAAACAAATCACTTTATTTAAATGAATCGTTTGTTTTAATAATTCAGTAGGTCACTTATACACCACCTACAGCCATAACCTGGAATTTTGTTGTGTCAAGTTTGGTTAAAACATACTTAATAAACCTTAATAAAGCAAAAATGCACTGTTGAAGTACTGTGTGAAAAATGAAATGCATGGTTTACTTGCGCAAAGGTGAAGCATTTGTTAAAACTGTTTGCTGATGTAAAGTTGGAGGAGAATGTATTTTTTATTTGTTTGTTTGTCTGTTTTTTAAACATTTTCTTGCTATGCAGAAATTTATATTGTTTAAAAATGATTAAACATAATTTCAAATAATACATTTTGTTCTAATTGTTTTTCCATATTCTCTGATTACAATTATTACACACCTTTATAGACCTTTAAGACTTGTGCACAGCACACATTTTTGCTAGCTGTGAATTTTAAGAAACATCTAAATGTTACTTGTGTGTTACTGTGTGCTTTTAGATGCTGCATCTGGCACTGTAGGAGCGAGGAAACATCAATTAGAGAAGCCCCCATTGAGTGTTTTCAAACAGGCTGCTTATATATGCCCTGTCTTCCATTGGTCAGCCAAACAGGTAGTCCAACCCCAAACTCATGCCACTGGTTCAGCCACTGTTATTAATGTCCTGCTGAACGGAATGGTCAAACAAACAGAGCGATGTTTTGATAGCGCCACAGTGTTTACACTTTTCAGGGAAAATCAAACTAAGGCTTTAAATCTTAGGTGATGTTATTTTCAGCCCATGATGAAACCATTATAATTCCATGTAAGAACCCAAAGCATGCTGATAGTGTTAACTGTATTTGTAAATATTTGGCAAACACTAAACACTGTAGGCCCGAATGTTTGTTTGTATTGTGGGTTGAGTCCAGCAGAAAGACGCCTTTTTCATATGGTTTTAGACCATAATAAGGATTTCACTATGTCATTAAAGGACAAGTTCGGTATTTTACACTTAAAGCCCTGTTTTAAGATCGTTTCTGACGAAATAGAACGGTTAAGATTGAAATTTGGACACATGATGCGACTCTCTTATGATTAAAGGCTCCCACCGGAGCCATTTCAAAATGGCGGCTGCGTGAAATCAGTGTATTACTCCGCCGCCGGAAACGGAAATAGGGTTGTTTGTATTCTTCTGCTTCTGTGTATTCAATGAAATGCCAGTGGTTTGCTTCCAATTGGCAAAGGTGCATTATCGCCACCAACTGGGCTGGAGTGTCTACTCTATTATTCAAGCTCTCAACAGAAGAATGTACGGGTGTGAGGCGTTTGGAAAAATAGCTCCACACTCCACAATTTTACAACGAATGGTAAAACAGAAACCAAAAATTCTCTGGCCAGCAACATGTGTCCAAATTTCAATCTTAATCGTTCTATTTAATCAGAAACGATCTAAAACAGGGCTTTAAGTGTAAAATACCTAACTTGTCCTTTAAGTATATTGTGCACAAAACAACTCCCGATATCACATGTGGCAGGAGAGAGGCGTAGATAAAACAGAAATGATAGCTGCTTTATACAGGAAAATGGCCTTACATCAACGCTGGCATGCACTCACTTGTTACCTAGTTTTTTGTTTTGTTTTTAAACGTGCCTTGGCTCCATCACTACCAACTCTTTTTGTGTATATTTAACCTGCTAATACATTTGACTAAATATGGTTGTTGCATCTTACTTGCTCTGTCTCTTCTACGGACTCTTTCCAGGCTGTCCTGTGACATATCATCCCAGTTCAGTCCCTCTGTGTCCCAAGGGGGTTGTTGTCCTGTCTTCTGTTCCTGCTTCACACTCAGGTGCTCAATACCCTCCGAGTTCTAAGACCAAAAAAAGACAGTCACAAATTATACATAAAATGTGTGTATTTTTGTTAGAAGAACAACATCTCATTCCAGTGATGGCAAAGATTAATTTTGAGCAGCCATTACTCCAGTCTTCAATGTCACATGATCCTAAAGAAATCATTCTAATATGCTAATTGTTGTGCTCGTGAAACATTCTTATTATAACCATTGTTGTCCTGCTTAATATTTTTGTGTGAACCGTAATAGGGCGTCTATCTATGATGTCTATGGGTGACATGAGCTGTCAGCGCATTTAATGAATCATATCTCACTGAATACTGAACTGATTTTCATGCAGGGTTTTTTTGCTGCAAAGGTAATGCATGTAGCTATATGATACAGGCCACATGGGATATTTTATTTACAAAATACAACCAATAGTACGGTAATGTTAAATCTTACTGTCACACGCACAAGCTCAGAGTAATATTGTATGTTACATGATAATACATTTTGAGATATTTGGCATACTAAATATCTGGACCTGTCGGCGATTCAAAATCCTGAACTATCAAAAATCCTAAATCAAATCAACTTGTTCAATTTTGAACAGTTGTGAAACAGTGTGGACATCATTTAAGAGCAGATTCCAATCGGATACAAAGATTGTTGTACCGAATTCCGACTCCCGGACAAATCGTACTCCCCTTTGTGTACACGCGCCTCCCACTTAAATACGCGCCGTAGGGAGTTTAAATGCACTTCCTTTGCCAAATGCGTTTATCGATTGATTTTTCACACAGCAAGAACAAAGATATGTATGAAAGACACTTAAATACACTAACAGAAAGTGAACTAGTGTAGATAAAAGATCGTGCAGTGTGAACACAGCGGCAACGTAATGCTCCCAGGTCGTGCAGTGTGAAAAGAACAGTGACCTTACCACTTTAAAAATCGTGCAGAGTGAACTCGGCTTTAGCATGCCAAATTTCTCACGGGCATCGATTCTCTCGCTCTTTGATAACTCACACCGCCTGATTGTCTGTCACTCACGTGAACGAGCACCGATTTGCCTATGATTTGGGGCATTTGTCGGTGATCTCCTAAAACCTGTCGGCGAGCCTAAAATCAGTGTGAACTCGGCATAACTGCAAAATGTAAAAATATTTTAGTGATTAAAAAAAATCCAATAGACTGATATTGAAATGTTACATTTTAGATAACATTACTTGTGTGTTCTTTGCAAACGGTTTTCTACTAAGTTGTTTTAACATTCCTCACACAAATGTTTTCCTCCTCAGACTTTACTTTGGCAAGGGCAGTGGAACTAAAAACACAAACGTGGTATGTTAAACCATAGAAATATATATAGGCCTATATATACAGTCTATGTTTTAAACCCACTTATAGCTATAAATTGGGTTAATTTTAAATAAGATGGTAATATTCAAAATTATATGTTAAACAACAAAATATTTTGCCTGTCAATCATTCCCCTGTTTGTTGTCTTACAGTTTGAGTGACAGGTTCATTGGAGTGATTTTGAAAAAAATGATATGATTGAGGGGACAAAAATGTTATATGTTGAATCCAATAAAGAACAGTAAAGAGCCAGTTAGACCTACTGCTTGACAGCTGTTTTAAGAAGACTGCATGCATGTGTGTTTATGAGGAAATGTCTTAATCAGTGCTAGTTTCCTGCTCCTGCAAGTGCTCTAAATTCCTCTAAAACACCCAGGAGTGGATCTTTCGTGTCACTGCAAACTGGTCACTCTGTTCTTGCATAGTTTCCCCAAATGTTTTTCTGTCATTCTTTGACTGACTTTGTTGTTTATCCCTCCATTATTTTTCTATCTGTCATGTGTTCTTCCTTTGATGGATTTTATTGTTAAGACAATTTTGAATATGAATGTTCATAAATAAAGGGTAATTTAAGGACACCCATCACAATCTGTCATTTCTTATGCTCAAATTAACAAATACATATTCTGGAGCATGTTTGCAAATAGTTTGCTTATGTTTTATGACTTGAAAAATAGAACTTTGACTTTAGTCAAAATTAACAGAAACTGACTATTTCTGCACCATGAATTATGGTTGCGACCACGCTAAGTTACAGTACATTTAAAATACATGTGGATTGAACACGTAAGACCAGCTGCCGCTCATCATTTAGAGTTATTTGTGAATACCACACAATAATCAAAACAAACTTTGCTTGAAAAAAAACAAAAAACAAGTCAACCAAAAATGAAAACAGATATCAATTGGTATAATTGTGCAATGGTCATGTGTTGCATAAATATTGTTTACAAAGGGAACAAGTGCAAAGGTGATAGGCCAAACAAGTTACTCACCCACTTCTGATTGGGTATCGCCAGAGATGTCAGCATATCCGCCATAGCACCCAAAATCTGATCGGTTCGTCCCTGGTTCTTTGGAAGAGACTTCATATTCCAACAGCCTGTGTCAATGTGACTCTCCTTGTCGATACTCCCTCCCTCCTTCAAAATCCCTGTCTTTCTTATGGTTTGTTGTGCCAGAGCTTTGATTCGCTGCCCAGCTTCAAATTTGTATGATCCTCTGGAATGCTCTTTCACATTAATGATGAATTATGAAGGGCGATGGTCTGTTTTTGTCTCGTTTAAAGTGGACTTTAGCCTTCGAGAGAGTGCTGTTGTCCAGACTAAAGCGTCTTCACTCAGGTGGGAAGGTCTTTCTGTGGGTCTCTCTTTTAGTCAGGCCTCTCTTCCCCTCCCCCTAAAACCGGGTTTGTTCCTGAGATTAGGTTAACCACGCCACCGCAGTAAATGGTAAAGATATCTTTCTGTTCTTTCTCCTTTCCTTTGACAAAAGTAGCTTGTTTTTGCAAGCTACTTGGCTTTTGGGACCTTTTGTGAACGGAACATCTAACCACTCATGAGTCAACCTTTCTGGCTTGTCATTGGCTGCGTGAATCTACCTCCCATTCGGCCGAATCCTCTCCAACCCTATGTACATCAATTTCATCATCTATTGTGCCTCCCTTGCACAACACCACACTGATTCTTAGAACAGGTTTCTGTCCTCCTCCGTCTTAATCCTCCTCCTTTTCTTATTCTTTTACTGTTATTCACTCTTGTTGTTTCCTGTCCAGTCTGGATGACACATTTTGGCATGGTGCAAGCATAAAAAGCAGCTAATAACCCAAATAAGGCAGCTGTGCTGGACTCAGGGCACCGACACAGAAGCTGTCAGATATAATTCATAATAGCTGCCCACTTTAAAACTTACAACAAAGGCTTGAGGAGGAGGAGGAGGAGGCTGTGGAGTGTTCCAGAAATCTCTGAACATGTTAAACTAATTTAGTGTTACTCAACTCTGTTTTTGTCCTACCCTTGGCATAATCATATACACCATCATTTAAAAGTTTGTGGTCAGTAAGATTTTTTTTTTTTTTTTTTTAAGAAATGAATACTTTTATTCAGCAAGGATGCATTATATTGATCAAAGTGACAAAGACTTTTCAAATGTTACCAAACAGTTATTTTTCAAATAAATACTGTTATTTTAATAATCCTGGGGGGAAAAAAGGTTTCCGCAGAAAATTTAAGCAGCTGGCTATTGCTGAATTTTAAGCAAAATGTTTCTTGAGCAGCAACTCAGCATATTAGAATGATTTCTGAAGGTTTATGTGACTAAAGACTGGAGTAATGATGCTGAAAATTCAGCTTTTCTATCACAGGTTAAATTACATTTGAAAATATATTACAATAGTAAACTTTAATTTTTTTAATTCTAAAAAATAAACTCTAAAATATTTAATACTGTTTTATTATCATTTTTTAAATCAAATAAATGCAAAAAAATAAAAACAAAAACATGCAAAATTTGGACTAAAATAATATTATTATGAACAAAAACTAAAATTAAAACATTTTCATTTACTGGAATACAAATTATATAAATCATTAATAAAGCAAAATAAAACATTTAAAAAAGCAACTAAATTGCAAATATATTTTCATGACTTTAAAAAAACTAAAACAAAATAAAATGCCCTGAAATTAATTTTAGATACACAGTATAAAATTCAAAACTTTTTATTTGAAACCCAGAGAACTTTAATACCTTTAAACATATTTATATAAATTAAATTTGGCAGGCCTAAAATAAAAACATTTAAATTGTATATTTAATATATTCTACTAAAGCTAGTAGCATACTGTATATATTTCTATTTTCTACTAAAAAGCTTGCATGCTAATTACTAATATAATTGAGCCACTATAAATTAGACAAGAAGCCTTTTAGTTGGATCTTTTGGTTACTTGTCCAGAACCTGTGCAAGTTCCATGCTTATTTTAGCCTCGATATTTTCCAGGTTAGATGAATGACTGTGTCATGATATGCATACTTGGGTGGCCCATAATATATATGTGTGCTTTTCTGAGCAGAGTAGACATACGCATTCCTGAGTCTGCTGCTCATTCCCTCTTCACCTGGCCTGGAGTCAAAACACACGTTTATACAATTACAAATGTAAGTCAGTCTGTCTCTCTCTCTCTCTCTCTCTCTCTCGCTCGCTCTCTCTCTCATTGCAGCCCAAACCACACACAAATTTGGGTTGGATTTTCTTCTAGTCAGATTCTTCAGTGATGGTGTATGTTCGTGGACAGCAAGAGTGAAAGAAGAGAAGGACAGCAGAAAGCAGAATGTGATCCGACTGAGCCCCTCCGAACTGAAGCCAAACCGTGTAAAGATGTGCTGTGGAAACACTGCCAAGACTCTAATAATAACTCTGCACATGGCTGTCTTTAGTACTGCTTTTGTGACTATACTTAGAGCTCAGAAGCCCATCATCCTGCATACAAACACTCTCACAAGCACACACAGATATGGTAGGAAATAAAGAGAACCAGAATGACACATTCTAGATTTTGCTGGTCTATAAAGATAACAGATCTAAAAATAAGAAGATTACAATAACATATAATTAGAAGGAAATTCAGAACTTTGAACATAATGACAGCTAATGTATACTACAATTATGCTAATTGCACATAATTAGGGTAGCTACTATACTGTATGCGTGTGTGTGCATGTATGCAGTGAAGTCGGCCATTTTGGAGGCACAGAACATAAATAATGCCATTGAACTGAACGGACTCGCAAATTTGGCTGATTATTTGTGCTGAAAAATAGTCGAGTTTTGGTCTGTACTAATCGGTCGCATTGGGAAAATGCCTTTTGAGTTCTATAGACTGACAAAAGTTAAAGAGAAGAGTGCAAAAAAATGATGAAAGAAGGCGTTTGTAGTTGAGAGAGGCATCAGCTCATCAGCATCAGCTCATCAGTCACATGAGTAAATGAAGGTTTGACTATGGCTAAAATGTTAACGGATTAACTATGGCTACATTCACACTGTCTCTCCAAATCCGATTGGAATTTGATCTAAAATGATCCACACTCAAGGAAGAATTGCAGTATGGGCTAGAGAAGCTAGCTCGTTCGGACCTTGTCAAAATATTGCGCTCTCTCCTGCTTGGTAAGTCCTTCTCTATATGATTTCACACTTACCAAGGTTTTTTTTTTTTTAGTTTAACAATGTGTTCAGTAGTACATAAACAGTGCAATCCATGCAGTTGTTTACATCCGAGTGCCTCCATAATGGCCGCTCATCCGGGTTACCGCCCAGAATGTGATGTCGGTGAAAACCCCAAAACTCTCATGTTTCTCTAAACCAAGAATGCAAAGAACGTACTTGTGTTCTTGGGAAGAAAGCTCTTGCTAGTTGTTCTTGGAAGAATGAACTCACGGGGTGACGAGCACACAGAACGCTGCTGACAGTTTGAGACGATGTGTTCTTGCTGGTATTGCTCAATAGTACCCCCGTAGACGCCGTCTGCAATGCCCAAACATATTGAGAATTATTGACGATAACAGCCAGACTTTCTCGCCCAAGCCTACCCTCAGCCTAAGGGATTACTCTACATACACTACAATGTAATGTATATTCATAACAATAAAGCAACACCTGTCTCATGTTGTTTGTTTGTGTAAAAAAAACGCCGTAACTTAAAATTGACCTGCCTCTTTCTGCTTCCCGCTCCTTCCTTGAATGGCGAAATGAATGATGGGATATTTCTGCCGTCAAGCTCACAGGTTACCAACCGCATCCTTGATAAAATGTGAGTGTCACATCCGAATTTTTAACCGTTCTTGCCAAAATGCAAACTTGTGTATTGAGAATAAAAAAATAAAAATAAAAACTTGTGTATTGGGACAATACTTGGCTGGGCCGCGACTGATGACGTTTCACAAGTCCACAAGAACACAAGCAACGTTACAGACAAGAAGGCTAATTGAGAAACGGCCACTGACTTTCTTGCACAGTAAGAGGCAGACCTCATGTTCAAAATTACGAATCACACACCCTCATTAATTATAAATGTCTCCGTGTGTATGTGTACTCTCTTATTCATGATGGCAAGCTGACTTTTCAGTAGCCATCCAGTCTTCATTGTCTCATGATCCTTTAGAAATGCTGATTTAGTTTTAAAATATTTTCATTAAAATTTGTTATATGTGTTAACTTTAAGCATGACAAAACTAAGCAGATTAATTGTGTTGGTGGTACGGTACACGGAGTAGGCTACCCTGAAAACACTGCATTACAACACCCATTAGTAACCGATGCTGTAGCGGTGCAGTTTGCTGCCCTCTCCTGGCGCAATGGGGGAAAAAACATTACAAGTGCACATGGAAAACAGTTAACACTGCAGTATATAATTTGTGTGATATTTATGTTAACGGACACGTTTTAATCAACACATATCAGTTTTCTTTTCTATTAAAATCTCTCTCCTCTTGTGGAGAGAGTTCGTGCAAAAGCACCCTACTTGAATGATCTTTAAGGCCAGCCGAGTTTCCTCTTTCTCGGTCTCATTTCCTGAGTCTTTCCACTGTAATAACTCTTGTGCTTCAGGTCAACACAACAGTCTGAGAAAATAACTGTGGCACATCACCTCTCCTCCTGCTCTTCAAATCCAACTCATCCAGCCAACCTGACCTGATCTGAAGGTTTGGCTGGCTTTGCTTTGCACTGAACAAACACTTCACATATTTTATAGGTTACTATCATAATCAAAAAGTCAAGGTTATATAATTGAAGGCAAAGTATGATTGATTGTGCAAAGAATTGAGTAAGATCTGTGTTTTATTGTGTGTGAGTGTGTGTGTGTGTGTGTGTGTGTGTGTCTGTGTGTGTGTGTGTGTGTGTGAGAGAGAGAGAGATTTTGGCCTCCCTCTCCATCACAATGAATTCCATGTTTCTGACTACAGATATTAAAATAATTTTTCGATGATCAGTTGCAACCAGGCTACTATAAATAGAGAAACCATGAATTTCACAAAAACTGTATTGTTCCCATCTGGAATACACCAGTCAATCATGTTTGTTTTGTTTAGATATTTCATTCCAAGGCCCTGATGAAATGGGCCAAAATGTATATGCATGTATGTAATGTATTTTGTGGCTAACCAACAAATGTGTCAGCTCATTTTGCTGGATAAACTTAATTGAATTTGAAATCTTGTACTGAGTCTTTTGTGGTTGTTCACAATGCCATGATGCATACGTGTTCGAGTTTCTGAATATGATAAACTATCAGAGAAGTGAACTCAAATCACTTTGGGCCTCATTCACACGCACAAATGTGTATGTGAATGAGACCCATTGTTTTGAGTGAATCATAATTTAGAGTTTTGAGTTCTCCAAAACTTGCAATAACAGAAAGTGAATTACAATTGTGCATTCAAATCATGTCGGGAAGATGGTAGCTTTATGAGATGAATGCACAAGAACACCACCACAAATTCATGATTTTGAGTTTCAGGTCATTTTAAATATGAACTTCTTTGGAAAACTTGAATGCACTAATAATTACAGATGTCATGATGACATGCATGAAAATGATTAGCCTAGATTTTCACTTCGTTACAATTAGTTACAGATTCACGAGGCCTAAAAAAACCCAGGTGTCTTCGCTGGTCGGCCAAGAAATTATTATGGTATTGGAGCCACAGATGGTGCAGATTAATCACAGTTGGTAAGTTTGAGTTTCAGTCCTTCTCTGGTTTTTCACATGACTGCATGCTGCCAGATGAGTGACGCCTGGCTGTAAGATGTGCCACGAGGTGTTACCAGGGCTTGTGTGATATGCTTAAGCGCGTTTTAATTGGCTAAACTCTACCATATTCTGATCCATAGCTATTTCAGGGCATGACATGGGTGTTTAGGAGACTTGGCGCAAGCAGGCGAGCAATCCAACTTAACCTGCCAGAAGAGAAAACCAGTGGCAGTGTGATTTTAATAACTGCAGCAAAGTTCATTATACACGTCATGCAATTCCCCGCACACACATGATCTGTAAGGTTTACTGTTATGGTTTTTATAAGTGTAACATTATTTTAATATGAAACATGCCAACTCTGACCACAGTCTCACTGGCAGCTGCCATTTCTTAATGTTAATCCACAAATCTCCTGTAATCAGGATGAGTGGACATGCCTGTCTTAACAGAGCACCTGTGTCAAGATTTAGAAGGATTCCTCAGTGATCGGAGGCCAAGCAGTATCGGAGGGCTGGGAGGAGGGGACAGGCAGGGCCACGGCTCTGTCCGGCGGGATCACGCAGTCTCCAGTGAGAATCCATACTGGGAGGACTACACAGACACAGCAAGAGCAATGATCTGATAATCCAATGAGACGTGGACTACATTAAACCTTCTTCTGAGCACTTTTAATGGTGAGATACAAAGGATGTGTTTTATTGATTTGGTGCAAATAGATTTTGGAAAGGTTGGGGAAACCAGCAGAATTGCTGAAAGAGCACATAAAGTACCAATTGATAAGTGTGTGTGTAAACAAGTTGCTAGCATATTATTTGTTTTTTGCTCCAAAATTATGCTAAAACATGTTACATTACTGCACAAGTATATACATATATCGACAGTTAACATGACATTTATTTTTATTGTCCTTGAACAAAAAAGACAATTTTTATCATTTGAACATTTTGTCTGTAAAACAAAATGATCTTCTAATGTTTAGATTTCAAAATGTATATAAGTCAAGTTGAAAATGTGATGCAAGTGTTCACATCATGAACACAAAAATGTGTAAATATGAGCAATGTGAAATAGAAATATAATTTTATTTAAAATAATGCATTATATATTTGGGATTCTGCTTTCAAAAATTGGTCATGAATTTACATATTGCCCCCAAAAAATTAGAAAAGTCTACATTCGATTTTGTAACCGATTATTGAGTCCTGTGAAATCACTCACAACATATTTCTAATTGGACAATCTCTTGGGGATCCTTAATTTTTTGCTAGGACCCTAACAGGAAATATTTTCAAAATATTTTTAAAAGTAAAAGAGAGGGTTAGTTTTACACCACTGTCAACATTTTATGCAACTTTGGGCTTTTTTTCCGGTAAGTCGAGTTAAAAAAAAATCACTGGCCACAAAAAAAAATATGGTTGCTTGTTAGGAATATCTGACAAACAACTTTGTTTCTTTTCATTTATGGTCACTGCATTTTCCAATACATTGATTGACCCTCTGCTCACAGCTAGTAGCCAAAATAATATTGATGATAATAAATAATACATTAATATTTGGCTTGTTTTGGGCTTGTTTTTGAAGTTGCCGTTTCTTATTTGTCTTGTGAGAATTGGCAACACTGGTTGGAGCACACGTTCAGAAACCCCCCATCTTCCCCAGTTCCACCTGTGTAGATCTGCTATGGGTAATTCAATTTCATGTATGCTAAAATGTACAGCAGCAGCATGTCTTACGGTGCTTGCTTACAGCAGTGTGTTGTGTATGTATTTGGCAGTAGCGAGTCTCGTACTTGCTCTGCAGCAGCAATAACAGCAGCAGCAGCAGCATCACAGATCTAGGCAATATCAACATTGTTACAGTATAACCATAACCATGCCAAACATTTAGAAAGTTGTCATTATTATCACATCACAACACCATTGAAACCAAAAAATGAACAGAAGTAAAACTAAAACAGAGTATATGTAAATCATTAAACAAATGCAAATATAAAGCTTGACTTTTGTATTATGCACTATTGTGTTTGGGCTGACTGTGGGACAGTGTTGTTGTAACTGTATGGTCTGAAGAGTTAAACCAGCATGTGGACAGTGTTGTGGATCTCATAGGACAGACTGTTTATGTGGCACTAACAGGGAATGTTTTCCCATCCTCACTAACCCCTTCTGTCTCTCTCTCTCATACACACACACACACACACACACACACACACACACACACAAGCAATGTATCTATGTCAGTCTGCACTGGCTGCTGTGCTACCAGTAACAATGGCTAAATATAGCTGGGAAAGCACTGTGAGAGCAAATATGTTTTTTTGTTTTTTTTTGTTTTTTATTAAAGATTCAAAAATAAAAATGAGCAATGTAGCTTAAATTTTTATAGAAAAGGGGGAGAAACGTAGCCATAGAAAATGCTTTTATCAGAGATTTGTAATCTGAGGTGAAGTTCTCTATGGCTTGCTCCTGGAGGTTTGAAAGTGGGAATGATCTTATCATTTTGATTAATCAAAAGTATCATATATAAGCAGACAAATTACTCATGAGGTGATTTTGTTCTCCTGAGCGATTAGCACAATACGCTCTGTCCAAACCATTCAGAGAATGGCAACAATATTAGAAATTCAAGACAGAGAATATCAACGTGTATGCTTGACTTGTGAAATGGTTCCTCATTTTGCAGTTTAGTTTGGCGTACACTTACTGACCTTGTTTTCAACATTCCTTTGAATATTTTCAGAAAGCCTGAACAAAAGTTCAAAGGTTCCTTCTCATTCACATTCATCATGTTGCTTAAATGTTTTGCTTCATAAGTTCCGCCTTCTAACTATGTTCTTCTGTAATAAAAAGCCTCATCCTAGACATAGCTCTTACCCCCAAGACCCCCAACCCCCTTACTTAGAGCATAAAACATGTTATAATTAGTTAAAAGTACACTATGTAACTCTAGCGGTTAAAAAAAAACCTCCATGGCATACATTTTGTGGAAGAATATTGTTTTGGTTGTGCTTCGGTTCACCTGTTGAATAGGCAAATAAAAGATCAAGATTTGGCGTGCTCTGTCATGTCAACCTTTCAATCCTCACTCAATGTGACGACATATGTCAATCCCACAAAGTAGCTGCAAAAATTATTTTCTTTTTACAGACCAGACAATCATGAACGAGTGGCCTATTTGTACGCAAAAACCATCCCGTCATTTCTAAAATATAAACACTTACAATTGGCTTACAATAGTGAATCAGTGAACACGTTTTGGAAGAAAGATTGATGGTCATTATTTAAATTAATGCTTAAAGAGTCAGTTGAATCAGTAATTACTCACCCTCATGTTTTTCCAACCCCGTAAGACTTTCGTTCATCTTCGAAACACAAATTAAGATATTTTTGATTAAATCTGAGAGCTGTCTCACTCCTCCATAAAATAGTGAGTTCACATAATGTAACAGCGCAACACTTCTGCGTTGTACGTCAGAACGTAGGCTCTCAAAAATATCTTAATTTGTGTCCCGAAGATGAACGAAAGTCTTTGGATCAACACGAGGGTGAGTAATTACTGACAGAATTTACATTTTTGGGTGAACTAACCCTTTAAAACTAGAAAAGAAAAATCGGCAAGTATAAACTTAATTCAAGATATATTCTCTAATAGAAGGATTCACATCTTTTTGCTTTTCAAGTAAATTTAAATTGTTCTCAGGATGTTTAGATACTTTTAATGGTGTGACAAAAATACTCATTTTGATACTGATTGTTTCTCCTCAACTAAATTAGAAGTCATTTTAAGATATCAGGCCCGTTTTTCTTTGTTTTATCATTTCCTAATATGGCACTTGGCTATATAAAGTAAACTTGTCATAAAAGGAAAAAAAAAGAGCTCATATATGTACGTGGTGTGTTGGGGATTCATCTTAAACTTTATCTATGTCTTTGCACCCTAGATTCCAGGGAGGGAGCAGCGAGGACACAGATGATGATGAAGTGCCTGCTAAGCGTGTGAGTCCTGGCTCGTGCTGGCCAGATGGCTGAGGTTAAAGTCACGGTGCAGGAAGATCCAAATCTGGGCTCTGGTCCAGATGAGGATGCCTCTGAGTTGTCCGTTTCAGAGAATGATTCAGATTCTGGGAGTGTGCTGTCAGATGACTCCGTGCTTCCTAACTATGAGCGGGAAGATGCCAGTGGAGGCCCGGCCAACACCCTGTACCTAGCCTGTGCCAAGAACAATGCGGCAGCCCTACGCAGGGTTTTGGAGAGGGGTGTTACAAGAGATGAAGTCATGGAACTAGACATAAACGGCAGGGTAGGGAGTGGGATAACCTTATTACTCATAAAACATCATTCACATAGCAGAAATTTAGCAGAAGAGATGGTTTACTGACAAATCCTCTTCTTGTTTTCTGATAGAACGGGCTGATGTTGGCCGTCTCAAAAGGCTTTCTGGATATTGTGTATGGACTCAACCAGTGCCCATTTCTGGATATCAATCATCAGGATAATGATGGCAACACTGCACTCATGATCGCTGCACAGGCTGGTATGATCTTTAATAACACATTAAACTGAAAAAAAATATGACCCAGTTAATGAGAAACGTTCTCAGAACTTTCTGATAAGGTGTTCTCACAGTTCTCAAACGCCACTAGAACATTCTGTCAAAGTTGTGCACGAAAACATCAGCACAAAAACATATTTCATAGAAATGTGTTTTCCTAATACGTTTAGTTGAACGTTCATCTTTGTTTTTTAAATGTTATATTGTCACTTATGAATGCTTTCTGAACATTCTGTAAAATTATTAAATTGGAACATTCTCAATCTCCCTTTCTAATTATTTTTGAAATTTACTAGCAATTTCTAAATGTAAATCGTTTCTACACTAAACTTATTTATTAAATCTATAAATATTGCAGGTTTCGTATCCATCCTCACCTACATCTTAAATTACTTCTCTGGGGTGGACATGGATATCCGGGACAACCGAGGGTTCACCGCACTCCTCAAGGCTGTCATGCAGGGCAGCAATGACTGTGTGGCATCACTGATCATGGCTGGTACGTTATTTTAGGATAGTTTACAAACTGACCAGGTTCCTACAAGCTTTCTTTGGGCAGTTTGGATGACGTGATGTGAATGGTTGCATAATGTTGGAAACCATGGGATGCTGTTTCTGTTTCATCCCAGAACATCCCCAAAGAAGAGCACAATCTATAAAAATAGGTTTAGTCGTATACTGGTGTCATATATGTAATGGTTGTATGTTATACTTTGTGTATGTTATACTTTATAAACAGTTTTTTATAAGAGAATGATACATTTACACATCAAAATGTGGTAAGTTACAAAAGTCTGAAACCAAATGCTGCGGTTTTGCAATTTGTTTTTGTATTTTAAATAATATTATCATCATAATAAGAGCAGTGAAAATGTAAAAAATAATTAGAAATTTCTGGTACTGGACATTTTTAAGTTTCAAAAATTTGAACTTGACTTATAATGTGACTTTTGGAGCCAGCTGTAAACACTAACCAGAATGCTATGTAGTCAAAATGCCACAGGCGTATAATACATAGTAGTTAGAAGTGTGCCTACAGAAAATGATAAGTTGAAGTAGATAATAAAAAAGCACAGTGATTTGGTGACATATGATGTAAACTTGAGCAGGTTTAAAAGACAAACCTAAGGACATTTTCTTTTCTGATCCCTTGGATTATTAGCCCTGATGCGAGTAACGGATTAGCCATGTGTGAACTTAACAGTGATTATTTAGACCAGTTACAATTTTAGACACCTACATTGCACGTACTCAACTGTCAAAAAGTCAGTATCTTTTTCATCTAAATACAATCAATTTAACAATCTTTGAAATAAGAAATGTTATTGCCTGTTTTGGTCATTTAATTGTATTGCATTGTTAAATGTTTTGCTCTACTTGAACAAAGTTAACGACTTTTCTTTCACAATTAAGATGATTCATCTGATTGTTTCAGATAATCAAAATAATTATTTCAAAAAATGCAAAAGCAAAGTTAATCAAGACAAGATATTGATGTTATACCCAAAGTTGCCACTCGGTGGGGTAACACCAACTGCTAATATTTTTCTAGTCAACAATCAATACACTGTTTCCACATTGTGCATTTCTTACCAGAGCAACTATAGCCACAGATTAAACTTGTACTACCTTCAAACATTAAAACACAGACTAAACTTAGACTAAATTTTCTTAGTTTTTTTTTTTAAACCAAATGAGCAACATAATTATACTGTAGTCTGCAGATTAAAAAACTGCAATTTTTAACGAATCCTATTTAGTTTTTTTCCTATTAATCGTTAATTTGCATGTAATACCTAATCACAAAAAAAAAAATCGAAATATACTTGATTTGTGCATGAGAATCTGTGCTGTAAAATGCTGTGCTGTGCTGTAATATTTTTTTTTTATGCTTTTGGATATTTGGCTAAAATAATGCATTTCAGTGTCTAAGCATTGAGGAAAATTTGTAATATCATCATGGTTTACATCTCCTACATGTCTGTCTTTTGCTAGGGGCCGACATAAACGTTGTGGACGCCACAAGGGGGAAGAATATACGAGAATGGGCTGTGAAGACAGGTCGCTTTGACACATTATGCAAGCTTAGACGACTGAACGACAGACCTCAGGCTGAACAATTCTGTGAAAAATATGTCCCAGAGTGGCCTGACCTGAAGGAGCTAGTGGCCAAGGCCACAGCCACAAAAAGCAAAGGACAGAAGGTCGCCCATTGCCTGAAGTCCACGTTCACTTTCAGTTTTCCACATGACCCCCAGGACAATGGCATCATGGACCATATGGTGCGTATGACCACAAGCCTCCACAGTCCCTTGGTGGTCACCGGATGCCGCCCATTGTGTCCCTCGAGCCCGCCGGAGGTCGGCAAGAGACGCCTGGCTGTCCCTGAACTGATGGAGATGCACAAGGGCAAAAAGCTTGAGGAACACACGTTACAGCACAGCAGCGGCTCCCACTCTGTCCCGTCTACCTCTGCCTCGCTGGTCTCATGCTGTTCCGACACCGAACGGAGAGGCAGCGTGCTCTCAATGGCCTCCAATGGCGTCCGCAAGTTCGTCCCGCGCAGCATGGCCCGCCGCAATAGCGTGTTCCCCTCCGGCTGCATCCCCCAAATTCAAGTGACCAAGTCTGGAGAGCCAACACCCAAAAAGGAGAAGAAGAAGAAGCGAAACAAAGGTTACTTAGAGCCACCGATATGGAAGTACAAGGAAGCTAAAGAGGAGAAGAAAAAAGAGAAGAAAAAATTAGAACAGGAGAAAGCGGATAAAGAAGCCAAGAAAAAAGTAAAAAAATGAGTAAACTGCCAACAGATTTCCATGATGCTCTCAGATTTGTCTGCCATTGTTCTAGATCTGTCAAACCAGCTAATAAGAGGTCAAAGGGAAATGGATCATGGATATTATTCCCATGTTTTAAATGGATGTATGGCAGCGCAAGAGTCTAAAGACATTTGATTCATCTATGTAACCTCAATATGATTAATACCTCTCCAACAACTAGGCCTATAATATTAACATCCATTTTTAACATTTTGACCTCTTTGTTGCATTTCTTATGTATTCTGGTCTTCTTCTCTAAGCCCATTCTACTCTATTGCAATACTCTATTGCTATTGCATGATTTTAATAGATGATTTTAAAGAATTTAAAAGCTACTGTTTAAAAGTTTGGGGTTAGTAAGATTTTGTTCACCAAGGCTGCATGTATTTGATCCACAGTAAAAAAACTGAAATATTCTAAAATAATAATGAACTGTTTTCTGTGTTAATATATTGTAAAATATTCTTTTTGAACTGTAGAGTATTTGTCTCTTGACTGTTATTTTATTTATTCATATTGGACTCCAATATTCTACAGGTGACTTTAAAAGTCACATCATAGCAGTTTGACTATGTTTACTTTGCACTTTAATAGTTTAAGTCTTTTATCATACAGACAAAAGGACACAACATTTATCATTCCTCTTTGCTTGTTTGAAATGAATTTTTATGGATTTGTTCATCATTACATTATCTTTTTGTGTCTCAGGGAAAGCACTTATTGTGTACTTTATAAAAGCAGGCACTAAACTGACCCCATGAAAAGCTAAATCTATGCAACACCCTGCATTTATTTATTGTTTTTTTATTGGTCTGTGCATGAAAATCCTTCAGACTGCAAGATGGAATTTGTACTGTACATTGCACCTGACAATATTTGTTTATGTTTGTTTTGACTTGTGATATTTTAGTTGCATATAAATTGAAAACATTATTTTATGAAAGGTCTAATTCCATCAAGTTTAAACACATCTATTTGTAACACATCTTTACACTTATTTAGTTCCATGTTATCAGTAGAGGTTTTAAACCAATCACTCACTGAGCATAAGGCAAAGCTAATTGGAGCAGTAAGGTCAAAACACAAAGGAGGACAAGTGGACTTAATTAAAGCCACTCTTTGCGGCATCCTTACGTAACTGATGAGATCTTTGACTTGGCGTGAAGTGAGGTAAAGGCAAACCAAAATATATAGCCTGGGCGAAATATTATTTTGAGACATTTACTTGTTTTTTACTTGGTATTATGTCCGGTTCATTATCTGAACCGCGACAATTTGGTATTTAAATGATTAGTTTACTTTAAAAAAAAAATAAATTTTGCTTAACTTAATTTACTCACCCCCATGTCATCCAAGATGTCCATGTCGTTCTTTCTTCAGTCGAAAAGAAATTAAGGTTTTTGATAAAAACATTACAGAATTTCTCTCCATATAATGGACTTCAATGGATCACAACCGATTCAAGGTCCAAATGACAGTTTCATTTCATTGCTTCAAAGGGCTTTAAACGACACCAGACGATGAATATGGGTCTTATCTAGCAAAACGATGGGTCATTTAAAAAATAAATAAAAAGGTTTCATTTTTATAAGCACAAATGGTCGCCTTGGCTAGCTCTGTTCTGTGATGCACGTTCGCGTCTCCCCTGTTCGAACTCGTTTATCAAAATGAACAAATCTTTTTTCGAGTCATTTTGTTCATTCAACCATAGCATTCAACGAACGAAATGACTCGAAAAAGATTTGTTCATTGAGATGAACGGATTCAAACAGGATAATGCGCATCAAAGAACAGAGCAAGGGGAGCATTTGTGCTTTACTTTTGAAACGACGATCGTTTCGCTAGATAAGACCCTTATTCGTCCTTTGGTGTCGTTTAAAGCCCTTTGTCACTGAACTGTCATTTTGGACCTTGAAACGGTTGGGGTCCATTGAAGTCTATTAGCATATGGAGAAAAATCCTGTAATGTTTTCATCAAAAACATTAAATTCTTTTCAAATGATGAAAGAAAGACATGGACATCTTGGATGACACAGTAAATTATCAGCAAATGTTTTTTTTTTTTTTTTTTTTTTTTTTTTAAAGTGAACTAATCCCTTAATGTGTTTAAAGTGAAAAATAATCTTATTTGTGTTTGATGCTCTATTTAATTTAATGTGAATTAAGCTAGTAACATTTTTCAAACAATGCATCACACATTTCAGACCTGTTTTTAATGAATCCTGTAGTTGTCAATTGTTGTAGAATCAATAGTTCTGGACCAGGTTCATTTAGATTTAAAAAAAAGTCCTCTGATCAAATTAATTGCTCATCAATCATGGAAAAACAGTTGCCGTTAATAAAAGTCTGAGAAATAACAGACCTCAGAAATCACACATATCATGGGAACAGGGAAAATAAATACATGAATCCTCTTCAAATAACAGTTCTCCTGAGTCTCCTCTCAGATCTGAGGAGTGCCAGCTGTGTCCAAAAACACCAGCCAAGAAAACAGATTGAGAAAGTCTCTGAAGGAAAAAAACTGCATGAACATTTTCTCGTCTTATACAACTGATGTAGTCAAAGTTAACATTATTCTTGGAACTTATTTCTTGATTAAGTTGTAATGAATGAAAGATGAAATTTTTGTTTCTCATCTTATCTTTGAGAACTGTCTTGGATTTGTGTTTGGTCCATATGGAAGGCTTCAAGTCGGAGATGTCACCATAACCTCAGGCTGTCCTGCCTTCAGCAGTGTCCCATCAAATAAACCAACTGTGTCCAATCTCCTTTAAAAGCCATTCATGGCCCCATGAATCTTTTGCTCACCTTCTGGTCCTTATGTGAATTAATTACACATTTTTATGTATAGGCTATGTTTTAAATAAACTATATTGTCCTCATGTTTTTAACATTGATAATAATAAGAAATGATAATAACATTACACAATATATCTTTTTTTATTGTATTTTTGATCAAATAAATGCAGCCCATCAGAATAAGAGACTTATTTCAAAAACAAAACAAAATTGATAGTGTAAATTAATCCATACAGTATGTGTAAACTGAGTTGCAGTCAAATATTACAAAGTGCGGCATAATCAATGGCAAGAGCAAGTCCAGGCCAAGACTGCCCAAAAAAACATGACCATATAATTTAATGACAAATATTTTATTTTAATCAACTTATTTTAAATATATTCAATACGTTGTTCATTTTAAAGTAAAAAGTACAATTTAATGGAGGTCACATTTGTGATGTGACTAGTTCAGAAGGTACACAAATCCTCTATGAAGTTCTAGTCATAAGCAACCAGCTATGAAGAAGAAAAAACAGACGTGGACAAAATGAAAGGTCTTGCAGCAACAGGAAAACAGCTATGAGAGCACATTCCTAGTGAACCCCGGCTTAGACAATGAGGGGTGGGACAGATATTTTAAAAATCTGTAATCTAACCCCTAAATAAGAAACATTGCTCAAAGTTTGCTTTACACTTATCGAGATGGAGTCGTCGGGAGTCGATCTGGGAATGTTTATTTCCAAGCGGAAGAAGACTGTTTCTCTTTTTCTTTTTATCAGCTCGAGATTTGACTGGAGATAAAGCCTACTGTACGCCACAGCTCGGTATGTTCTGCGCAGTTACGGCGATCTATGCAATATTTCGCTCGAGGAAATAAGACCGATCGGATTGTGAGTGAATGAAAACTGAACTCGAAAGAGTTTAACTTTAGAGTAAACTCCGAGAATGTCAGGTTGTGGCAAAAGTTAGGCTCCAGCACATCTGGATATGACCTGCGCCTCTGATTTCAATATATTCGTCGCTTTCACACAACAGTTTTATGTTTTAAAGAAATGAGAGACGAGTTTCTTAAACAGATGAAGTTTGATAAGATTGATTCGTGAGTGTGCGCAAGACGAAAATCAGGTAATTAACCCATTATGTTTTTTAATCTCGTTTAAATCTTTCTCTGAAATTGCTCTTATGGTGAATGTGGGGTAATGCATGACTATAGCCATGTTTAATGAATATGAATACCATTTAGAGAGATATGTTGATAACGGTTTAAATTAAAGGGTCATCTTAGCTTTTCCATTGTGAAGGAGCAGAACTGCAGCAGTATTAAGAAAAAGAGAATCACAACGTGCAGAAAAAAAACTTTGGCTTTATTTGTCACTCTTTCTTGCTTTTTAAATGTTTGAGGTAGGCTATAGGCTATATACACCTTGTACATACACAATAATGAATGAATGATGATGATGATGATGATGATGCAATATCTAAGGTCATGAGACATGTGGATGATGCTTTCTACATTTTGTCAACTACAAAGATTTGGCTGCATAGGCTATATCAGATATTTTATTAGAGTATTTGAATTAACCAAATACCAACATTATGTTCTGGCATCTTTGCATGCCATTCTTATGAGAATCCATTGCAGTCAATGACATGACCCATATCTAGTTAGCATGAACCATGAGTTCAGTTCATTTATCTCTGTTACTGTGAAATGCTGGCGCTTACAAATACACTGATGCGTACCAGTTCTTTTAACTGCAATCAAAACAGGCAAGTTCTTACAGCTGCAAGATGGAGCCAGAGATAGCACATGCTATGCTGAATTTACCATGAACTATTTCAAAATCCTGACTCAGACTCTTAATTTATTTCTTCAGGATAACAATATGTATGAAATACATTTGGGAAGTTGGCATGTCCTGCAGAGTGACATGCTAAACCATTTTAAACTAGGGCTGTCAAACGATTAATCGCGATTAATCACATCCAAAATAAAAGTTTGTGTTTACGTAATATATGTGGGTGCAAAAAAATATTATTTATATATAAAATATTTATATATAATATAAATTATATATACATCCATATACAGTATACATGAAAATATTTCTTAAATACAAGCATGTGTGTGTATTTATATATATAAAATAATTGTACACAGTGCACCCACATATATATGTAAACACAAACTTTTATTTTGGATGCAATTAATTGTTTGACAGCCCTATTTTAAACTGAATTTTGCTCATTTTTTAATAATATTTTCATGGATTATATTACTTTTATCTTTTTTTATATATACCAAATGGAATATTTTGAACTTTTATAATTCATTTGCCATCATCACAGAACTCAAATGTGAAGGCAAAAGTTGATTAAATGTGAAAAGAAATTAAAACTTTCACTATCACTTATGCATTCCTAAAAAAATCAATCTAAATATTAAAATTAAAAAGCGTGATCTATATTCACACTAAAGCCACTTTAGTAAGAAATAACTGTAACATAATTCAATGTAAATATGAATGTCGAAACAAAGCAGCAAAGGAGTTTATTCTATTTTAAAGTCCTGAGAAAAGTGGAAGGAGAATAAGACAGTTCACTGTTAGTTCCTTTTGACTACTCTCAGAGAGAATGCTGACAAGCAGGTCATCGAAACAGGAATCGCATTTCATCATGTTCACTTAAGGCTTTGATTCAAGACGGCCACTATCTTATTTGAAAAACATCCTGGCAGTTTGGAAATAAAGATCAGAATACCCAGAGATGGGTGGGGTTGTTTTCCGTGTTAATGTGGCCCAGAGAGCCCAGCAATTAGCCATGTTCTGTTCACTAAACGTACGTGACAAAGCTGTTTACACTGAATTACCTGCGCTTACATTGATGGGATTAAATGGAGAATTTAAAAGACTCCACAGATTTGATAGATGCCAAGAAGATGCCATCCCAAAAATGACGATAATTTATATGCAGATACGCAGATAACAACAAATACGCAGATAATAACAAATACAGATTATATAGATTACAACATACACAAATCTGCATTCGGAAACCTCTCATAAAGACATATTGCCCAAAGCATATTTATCTGGACAAAGATACACATCAACCCTGGCTCTCAAACATCATGGCTGATTCTGTTTTTCCATGACGTCACATAAGTGTAGAGTAATTACAGTGTTGAGGGAGGCAACACAAAAATAGTCTGTTGTTTTCAGCGTGCTACTGTTATGCAGTGCCTAAAACGAATTTGGACAGTTATAGACACTTTCACCTATTGCTTGTTGAAAGCAGCCTGGAGAACAGGCCAACACTTCAGCATGCAGGTTTTCCATCATCTTCATATAATACGTTTTCACCCAGCCATTTAGCTTGCGTGACCAGTCGACTTCCAGACCTTGAGGAACAAGTAATCCGGAGTCTCTGGACGGCTAGCCGGGTGCGGCCTCTGAATGGCAGGAAGTATAGCCATCAATATTTACTCTGCGTGTGCAGCAGCCAGAGTGTCTGCGAGGAGGAGAACGAGGCCTCCACTAAAGTCCTCTCCCACCCACCCTCACTATAATTGCAGCACAGACAGACTGACTGGACCCTCTCCATCTGTAGTTCTTTAACTCATGACTTCCTTTGGCGTGGGACAGGGGTTATTGAGCTTTTTCCATTAAGAGATTCCAACACTATGTCATTGTATGATTGTGCCATTATATTATTCACGCATGGAGCGGTGCCTTGCAAATGCCAGATCAGTGAAGGATGATGCAAGGGAGCATGGGATATGTGCATACGATTAAATGGAAGGAGCTGGAAGTGTTGTTTGTGTCAAAGTGCTCCCTTCTAAGGCTCATCCTCTATCCCTTTCCTATCATTCTTAGACATGAAGGCTTCTGAGATGCTCGCAGCATTGTTTGTTTTGGTGTATTCAGGGAGCTACACAACTCTCGCAGGTGAGGTTACACAATATGAGTGTTTATGTGTGCATATGCCTGAGTGTTGCATGGAAACCAGCCGGGTGATGTAGAGTGTTGCTTCCTGTGCAGACAATAAGCCAGAGGAAGTATATCTTCCTACTCTGTGTCTGACATATTTTCTCATTTGCAAAGAAACACTTTTCTTTTTTTCAGATGATGTGGTGGTGGACTCTCCCCCAGAGAATCGTGAGTTATCCATCATATATACAGTATATCAACTGAGATAGTGTAATATTAGTCACATTGCATTTTTTACGTGCTTAGATAATGGCAAGGAGGACGTTTTACAGTGCGCATGTGAGAACACATACTCCTGTGAGAACAACACCTGCTGGGGCCGGATTTGCTTCTACACTTCGGTCCATGAGCGGGTAGTACGGGGCTGTTTTCCCACCAAAGAGCAGTGCCACGTGCCTGCTGTTCCTCAACTGTATACCAAATGCTGCCACACACACATGTGCAATGCAAACCTCAGTGTGCCTGGAACAACAGGTCAGTCATTTCTTTAAAAACACCTCTTTAGCTCAGAAAACAGTTACTCATTTTAGAGACGTTAATTCAGATATTCAGTGCTAAAATCAAAGAGTTGTTTGCCTTGGTAGAAGTTTATTCTCTGCTGCCTTCTAGTGTTGCATTGGTGTTTCACAGGTTTGAACTTTCTTAGGTTTTTAAACGTGTGTTAAAATTTTGGGGTAAAATACCACTACTGTAAATACCACTATGTTTTGTCTTTGATGGGCATTATTTATTTGAAATGTTTTGTGAAAATTCACAAGATTGCTTTCAATGTTTAACCTTGTAAATATATATCTTATAGACCTTGGTTCTTTTATTGGTATTGTTTCCATGATATATGTCTTGTTTTTAATTGTTCCCTTTATGTTTTTGTGTGTGTATAAAACACATTAAGGATATCTTGGAACGTCATACTTGAAGAAAAAAAACCTTAAATACTCAAAAACTCAAAAACTTAAAAACTCAAATAGAAACTAAAAACAATTTACAAATTGAAAAAAATATATTTTCAGGTATATTTCAAAATGTACAAAAAAAATATATACTGCTAATGATTTATATGAGTTTTAGTTATTTTTTTTCCATCTTCATTTATATATCTTGGTAATTTGTTTTAAACTGAAATGTATTTTTCTTGCTTTTTGAAGCACATTTTGTAATATACTTTGGCATTTCTGAATACACAACTGAATACATGAAATTGAAACATTTTCAGCTGCTTTTTTCAGTGATGTTGTCTCTGTTTCCAGTGGAAAAGCCCATCGGATTAGTTCTATTGGTGGGAGTGCCATTGTTGGTGCTGTTGGTGATGTCCTTGGCAGTCTGTGGGCTTGTGTTGTGGCTGCGTACAAGACGACAGCAACGCCCCCTGGTGGAACACGAAACCTCTATGCTCAAAGTCCCCAGCGGAGCGGATCCCACATACGGGGTAAAACGCAACTGCTGGGTCACATTCACTGCTTTTAGTTTGATTTCATTATTCGGTAGCATTTTATTTTACAGTCCTGTTTCGCATATACAATGTACTTATTATAGCAGTTACAATAACTGGGTTATAGGTACTAACTCTAAACGTAAACTTAACCCACCTCATAAAACCAATGCTTTCTTGGGTAAGTACACTGTACGTAGTCATGCTGTAACCCATTACCCTCAATTCATTGATTACATACAGACACAGTCTTGTTTGTAATGGGCTATACATACAACTGAAACCTTCAGTCTCTTGAGCAACTACTGTGGTTGTGATTCAAATTCCCATCATTTGACAGTAAGTGTGTGTCATTTTTCAGCTGGTCAGTGATTTAAGTGTGTAATTCTCCTTTTTAGGATATCTTTGATGAGTTTTGTACGTCTGGCAGTGGGACCGGCCTGCCTTATCTGGTGCAAAGGACCATGGCCCGACAGATCTCTCTGGCTCATTGTGTTGGTGAGTAAAACTTTCATATCTCATTACACAATGCTGCATAGGCGGAGGGTGAAACCACTGCAGGATGAAGCAATGAAGTATAAGAAGTGGAGATGTGTTTTTCTCCACACCTTTTTTCTTGTACAATGTTTTTTTTTACTACATAATGTATAGCATTGTGAGTTCGATAAATGTTTAAGTTGTTTTTAAATGTTTCCACAATTAAAAAAATTTGCATAATTTAATCCATAGATATAAATTATATTTAAATAAAATATATGTAATATACTTTTTTTCTTGTAAAGAGATTTCTTTCTTTTACTACATACTGTACAACATTGAGTTTGATTGAAAGGGTGGTCACATATTGATTTAAATGTACTCTTAATTTGTTTTTTAATATTAACATAATTGAATAAATATATTCGAACCCATATATTACACTTAATTTAAAATGTAATTATTATTATTATTATTAAAGAAAATATCATTTAAATCTGTGTAATAAGTGTACACATTTATATTAGGATCTAATAATAATAATGAATAAAACTACATTTAAATAAGTGTAATCTTTGTATTAATTTATGTATGTCAAATTAAATTTGTTTTAACATTTAGAAAAATAATGAAAGAGCAGCGATCATGGCTTTATCTTAGTATAACAATATATGCATCTCATTTTAGTTTATCATTTCCCTCTGAATGTTTCTGGCAGGTAAAGGGCGTTACGGAGAGGTATGGAGAGGCACCTGGATGGGAGAGAGTGTGGCTGTCAAGATTTTCTCCTCTCGTGATGAACAGTCCTGGTTTAGAGAGACTGAAATCTACAACACAGTCCAACTAAGGCATGAAAACATCTTGGGTAGGTTTCCACCCACACTGCATTGTTCATTTCTTGTGTGGGAAGGGATCGTTCTGAGTTGATGTAATGTCTTCTGTCCATCAGGCTTCATAGCATCAGACATGACGTCTAAAAACTCCAGCACTCAGCTGTGGCTGGTCACACACTTCCATGAGTTGGGCTCCCTCTATGACTTCCTTCAGGACAGCACACTGGACCCCGAGGGCTGTCTGCGCATGTGCCTGTCCATCGCCAGCGGCCTTGTGCACCTCCACACAGAGATCCTCAGTACGCAGGGCAAACCAGCCATCGCACATCGAGACCTCAAAAGCCGTAACATTCTAGTGAAGAGAAATGGGCAGTGCTGCATTGCAGACCTGGGTGAGAAAGTAGGACTGAGACTGAGTCTGAGTCTGAGTAGGAAATGTATCTCATTCCAAGACTTTTTTTTTTACTTTGGCAAATCATATACTTTATTAAAGGAATACTCCACCGTTTTTTCATGTTATTCCCTTAACTAAGACGAGTTGATACATAGTGCACTAAATCGCTCTGTCTTGCGGCTAAACTTTGTTAGCACTTAGCTTAGCCCAGGCCTCATTCTTTAGGATCCAATTACTGTGCCGAGTCCATAGATATGCGAAGTGAGTCGAAGTGCTCCCAAGCACTTGCTATGGTATTCCGTCATACATTAAAGTTATACACACTTAGAAAAGCGCAATGTTTTATTTTGTTTCACCACTCTTGGTCGAGTTACACTACTCGTGTAACTGTATTTAAATGGGAAAACATGGAGGAGTTTGGTTGCTTCTGTGTTTGGATCCTAATGAATGAACTGGGCTAAGTGCTAACAAAGTTTCGAGCGATTTAGTGCATCCACTGAGATGAGAGAGGTATGTATCAACTCGTCTTAGTTAAGGGAATAACATTGTTTAATATGAAAAAACGGTGGAGTATCCCTTTAAGCGTGAAATTTCTGTTGTCACGATCTCAAAGTTCAGATCTCAAAACATATTGTCTTCTGTGTGATCTCTCAGGCTTGGCTGTCATTCACTCTCAGTCTAATGACTATCTGGATGTGGGCAACAACCCGAGAGTGGGCACCAAGCGTTATATGGCACCGGAGGTTTTGGACGAGAGTATTCGTGTTGATCTGTTTGAGTCCTATAAACAAACTGACATCTGGGCCCTGGGTCTCGTCATGTGGGAGATAACTCGTCGAACTATCGTAAATGGTAAGATGGAATAGTTATTCAACTTTATTTGTGAGCCACTACCGCTATTCTGTGCTCTTGTGACTTTTAAATATGTTTCAAAATGCCAAAAACATTGATATGCTGAGACTACAGAAAGAATTTATTAGTTAAAGTTTCATTGCACATTACAACTTTAAATTAAAAGTTCTGTGATTGCTGGATCTCAGCGTTCTATCTAAATTTAGGTTTTCTGTTACTAAGCAATGATTTTCACACTGCTGATAGTTATTATTTTTTCTCATACGTTTTTTTGTCTTACTTCCCTTCTCCCTCGATCCCACAGTTTTTTTCTCAATGTCTGTCTCTATCCACCCACGATTAGTGGCCCAATAATTATAAACAATCTTATCTGCTTTCAGCACTCCTGCTCATTTAGTCCAGATGCGCTGGTTCTCTCTCTCTCTCTCTCTCTCTCTCTCTCTCTCTCCCTCTCTCTCTCTCTCTCTCTCTTCTTTCTTTAACACACACACACACACATACTTTTTAAGAAGCACTTAATCAACCATTTATATATAAGTTATATGTAGTAATTATTACAGAATGTGATCTAATGGCACCAGTCTTCAGTGTCTCATGATTCTTCAGAAATCATTATAATATGGTGATTTGGTGCTCAAGAACCATTTCTTATTATTATCAATGTTGAAAGAGTTTTCCTGCTTAATTTTTTTGTGTAAACCATGATGCATTTTTTTTCAGAATTCTTTGATGAATAGAAAGTTCAAACGAACATAATTCATTTTAAAAAGAAATCTTTTGTAAAATTACAATTTACTTTACAGTCACTTATATAAAGTACACACACCGATGAACCAATACATTATGACCACCTGCCTAATATGCTGTTGGTCCTCCACGTGCTGCCAAAACTGCGCCGGCCCGCAGAGGCATGAAGTCTGTGGTATCTGGCACCATGAAGTTAGCAGCAGATCCTTTGAGTCCTGACTGTTCCATTATTTTGGAGCAACTACTTCTGAGAAAGCTCAATCTCGTTTTGAATTCTTCTTGGATTGGGAAATGAAGGGCCCCAATTGAGGACATGTTATGAAGGACTTTAAAAACCAGTAATAAAATCAATCCTATATGCTGATTTCATGCAGTCGCCATTTTGAAATCGAAAGGGAGGCTCCGTTGGGAAGAGCCCCGGAAGTACAGATAGACAACACTGTCTTGGACTACCAACCTGAAGCTGCTGCAGCGATTTACTCTATTGGATGTTAATATCCAATTTAGGATATGTATATAGTTTTTATAGTAATTTTTTTTTTTTACGCTCTGAATTATATATATAAAAAATAATTTTATTTATAAATGAATTTCACTGTATATAGTCTAAAGAAACATTTAAGTTAAAAGAGAATTGCCTCACCAGTGGTTTAGACAAAGTCCACAATGATTAAAACATTATCAGTGGTCGGAACAATCAAAGAAAGAAATCCTGAATAAAGTCCTTATCATATTTGGGGAGGCGGTAGATTAGTGCACAATGAACGTTGTAGGTCAGTTCCAGGTTGACCAACTGTACTTCAAAAGAACGTGTTATATTAACGATAACGGGTGCTATGTGCGTAGTATAGCGCCGTTTTGTCATATAGCGTTCTATATGACGTTAAAGGATGAGAATGCGTTGGTATTTCTCCACTGATAGTAAGCTACATTTATTAATGTCATTAAAGAGCGTGGCCACTCTCTTACCTCGAACAGTGGATCTGGGAGTATTTAAAACATTGTAGTTTGCAGGCAACAGCTCAGAAAGAAAATAGGTAATTTTATTCATGTGAATAAAAGCCTCAATTGAATCTGTTAAATCATATAAAGTGATTGTGTTTCTTCAGAAAATTTGGACTAAACCACTTAATTCATATGGATTAGTTTTACTTTTGTAAGGCAGAGTACAGAACTGGATCTGATTTTTTTAAAAATGTCTTCATTCTTTCTAAGAACAAAAATCCCACGGGTTGGGAACAAAACGAAGGTGAGTAAATGATGACAGAATTTAAATTTTTGGGTGAACTAACCCTTTATTATGAGGACTTGTTAGGAAATGATGAAAAATTCACCTGTGACCTGTCATAATGTTTTGGCTCATCAGTGTATACTGTATATAACTATAAAAATGCAAAATAGAATATGTTCGATGATTCCACTGTAGCTTTTCCCCCCCATAATGTCAGCTGCTATATGCTCTTAGGCTCCCTGTATAATTTCCTGCAATCCTCCCACAGAAGTATTAGTACTGCCAACCTCCCTCAACGCCCAAACCACTGTTTTATAAATATGGTCAGAACAGACTTTCAGTCTTGGCATAAATCTGCATTTTTATCAGTAAAAATTCAAATGCTATGTAGTCAGCAAATGTTGACAAAAACTCCCATATAAATCCCTTAAATCTGTGGTTGCCTCAGGGATTGTGGAGGAGTACAGACCACCGTTCTTTGACGTGGTGCCCTCTGACCCCAGTTTCGAGGAGATGAAGAAAGTGGTGTGTGTTGACCAGCACAGGCCCAGTCTCCACAATCGACTACACTCTCATCCGGTAAGATACGCAAACATACCAGAGATACAGACTTGGAAGACTTAAACTTACTTGAGTCAGAACCTACACAAGGATTTGCTTTGACAGCTGCAATCTGGAGAAAATTGTTAGGAGTGCGTGTGGGACAAAATATTCATCAGTCCATGATGTCACTGAAAATATCTTATAGGCTTTAATTTTAGGTTTGCTTTGCAAAAGAAAATGGATGGAAATTTATATTTATGCTTCTTAATGCAAAAAGCAGCTGCAGAAGCTTGGTAACATGTGTTGAGGAGTAGCAGACTTGCAGGCTAGTCGCTAGATTTGTTGCTACGCTCTTAAAAATAAAGGTTCCAAAAGGGTTCTACAAAAGAACCTTTCAGTGAACAGTTGTTTAAAGAACCATTTTCTAAATCTAAAGAACCTTTTCCCCTATAAAGGGCATTTTATGCAATGTTCCTTGAATGCTAACGGTTCTTAATGGAACCATATATGCGAATAAAATAAACTTTATTTTTAAGTGTTGCACTTGAAAATAATGACCCCTATGAGTCCATCTTGCTGAAACTGTTTTGCCATATTAGACTGTTTTATGTCTGCCACATACACACACTCCCTCCTACAATGTATCTGTTCAGAGCAGAATGCAAAACAGTTTTGAAGGACAAATATGATTGTTTGACACCTACTTCAAAGCTAGCATGACATTGACAGAATTCTCACAAAATCTCATTGTTGTCTGAGGTTGTTGAGTTTGGATTTGCAAATGAAGTTTTTGGGAAGTTTCTAGAAATCTTGGTCACTTCTTTGTGTCTGTTTTTGAAAATGAACTCCAGGCGCAGTCACTTATATTCACATAAACATAGGTCTACCCATAGAACTGTATATTTACACACTAAGAGAGACATCAGAAATGACTAAACAAATGCGCTCTCTGTATGTTTTTCTGTCAAGATCCTGTCTACAATTGCGAAGATTAAGAAAGAGTGCTGGTTCCAAAGCCCTTCAGCTCGACTCACTGCTCTGCGTGTGCGAAAGACCCTCTCCAAACTGGACCAGGACCATGACTACGACATTGACAAGCTTAAACTGGACTTATAGAATAAACCTTCTGAAGTTCAATTCTAATGGACCCACATTGCATGTCCATCCATCTGAGTATAATCTAAACTCTTTTAATGCGCCTTTCAAGCTTCTTGTCTTGAGGCTTCACTGAACATGGTTTATCTTATCATGACATTCACTGTGGGAAGTCGAGGCCTTCACAGTCTCCTGAAACATATCCAGTTGACTACTCTTCTAAGACCTCTGTATTTCAACACAGTGACTCATTTATTACTGAAAGAGTTAATAAACCCACAAAATTCTTTTCTGTGTAGTGAGAGGGATTTTTACAGTCAGGATGTGGGTTATTCTGGACTTCCTAATTGTGGTGTTTCCTGAAATTCTGAACTTTTTAAACAAGACTCTTACGTACAGAGGTTGGCACAAGACTGTTTGTTGCACTTATTCTTTTTGTATCTGTTTCTTGTCTACATGAAAGACTTTGAAATGGTCCATCTTTTTTATAAACTTGCACCAAGAAATTATTTAAACAGAGGACATATTAGTATAGTGCACTTTTGTAAAAAAAAAAAAAAAAAAATTACATCACATTACTCTAGTCTGTATCATATCATTTTTACGATGTAAGGAATTGTACAGTATATTTGCTTTTTGAAGAAATTATAATCAAAAATGTGTATACATGTTTTTTGCACAAAAAGTCTTTATTTTTTCTCACTCCAAATAAGAGTATTTAACTATTAATAAAAACTTCAGGATACTGAAGCAGACTTTGAACATTTTTCTACAGTACTAGAGGGTCCACCAATGATTGTTTAATCTCAAACAAGTAGATCTTTGAACATTAACGTGTAGTAGTAAAAATTTGTCCACTAGAGGGCAATCATTAATTGCTCTCCTTCCCCTGAAAGCCTTACATTAGTTTTTTTTTGCCGATTTCTCTTTCCCATAGACTGATCTGAGCAAACTGTGCCACAACCTGATCTGGTTAATGAATACAACGTCACTTCAGTAGCCCAAAAGGATATACGGGATCTATTTCCTTTTGTCTCAATCCAATTCTTTTAAACCATAAACAATGTGTATCCTGTCTTACAAGCCACGAAATCTTGCAATTGTTAGAATCGTTGTTAGTCACAAGAGACGCCAAAGGACCTGATACCCCTCGGGAGCAACCAAGACACACCTCAGTGTTGTTGAACAACATTTCACGGATACAATACTGAAAGCATCCTTCACGATCATGTTTCAGACGGACCTATATTTACCCCGTCAAAAATAGATATCTCACGTATCTTATTCACAGAAATGAGAGTGTCTTTAATATAAATCCCTTCCTATGCACACTAGGAGGCCAAAAGAGCAGATGCTCCACTGACTGATGGATATTTATAAGATGTTTATCTCGGCTTTTTCCCCAAACCAAAGTTTCCCCTTTGGCGTGTCGTGTTTGTCTTGTGTCAGACTGTATGGCGGAGTGAGAGGATGGACATTGATTTCTGTCTGCCTGTTTATCTATATCTGTACCCTCGCTATATCCATCTGTGGAGGAGTACAGAGAGGGGGCTTTGCTGGAGATAATTCCCCCAACTCGACCTGTCCGGTCAAATGGAGAGAGGGTTATTTTTAACAGAGCACAGAGTGGAGTATCAATGCCCTGCTCTGGTAGGCCAGACTCCTCTGAAATGGTGCCCTTCTATCAGCTGTGACATTTTTACACAGAATGTCTGGAAAACACAGTCTTTGTTTGGAAAAATCGGATACGAACGCCCAGCTGAAATATGTCGATTGATAATTGAAAGATATGACCCCACTTTACAGACAATAGACAGTCAGGGACCAGATTACTAATAGCGAAAGAAAAGAGGTTAATGGTAACAATAGAGGTTTAAGTCTGCAGGCCGCAACTCTAAATGCTTTGTATTTGACCTTTGCATTGAGAGCAACTTGAAAGGAATTTCAGTGTAATAAGATTAGATCTTGTACATCATTCTTTATGTACCCATACGGCTTAATGCACTAACCGAGACTCCTCGTGTCATGTGGCCATTAAGAGGACAAATAGTGAGTGCATCAAATGTCTCTTTATTCCTCAAAATTAAAATCACAAGTTCCCATCTGCCCTGCTATTTAGAGGAAGTAAACATCCTGAGGTCCTGGCAGAAGCAAGAACGCTCATATAGGATTATGTTTGACTTCTATCCCTGAAGACAGTTTCCTATTTCATAAGTCGAGGACTTTGTTAATGTTTTTTTTTTTCAATCAGTGATTTTTTTATTGAGGGTCTGGGGTCTCTAAAGCTTAACCCGTACTGTGGTTTTTGTGGAAGTCCTGAATGCTGCTCACAGGGGTTCTGTAAGCTCCTTTGGATCACACACATCGCACAATGTACGTCCTACTCACAAAGGTAACTTTGGCTCCTGAGTCATATTGTTAATGCTGAGACTCTGGAGAATGGCGAACACCTCCTGCTGGACCACAACAAAGACTTGACCTGCAAAACGTTCAGCTTTCACACACATCACACAATTATATATATATATATTCTCTGATAATGAATATTTGTGAAGAGGACATTATATTACTTTTAAAAGACAATTACATGAAATATTCCCAAGACCTGGGTGTAATTTTTCCATTAGAAAGTTTGAATCAAATAAAGTAAAGTAAATAAAGTACAAATATTTTATGTTAACTAATTCTTGAAACATGAAACAAAACATATATACAATTGTACCTGCCATTTTTTACTATTTTTTTTTTATTAATTTAAATTTTAACTGTCCCCATTTAACTTTTTACATTTTTGGTTTATTTTATTATTATTATTATTATTTTAATATTATATTTTAACAATGATTCTAAGAGTTTTTATGTTATTAAAGTGATTGTGTCTATATTTTATGTTGGCCATTTCCCAATTCAAGTCACACAGCTGTTAAAGGATGTTTTGTCATTTTATCTAATTTTACTCAAGTATTACAAAGTTTAGTAGGCTGAACAGATTAATTCCTTACATAAACCTTTTCTCTTGTTTTGTAAACCGTTTTATCACAGTGCCTTTAAAAAAATCAATAATTGCCTAAATGTCATCCATGTTAAAGCCACAAGTTAAATGACTTGAACATAAAATGCGACATAGAATCAATCAAAAACAATCCTGATGAGACCTTAACTACAGACAGGACCATCAGGCCAATTCACAAATGAGTCCTTGTAAAGAGACTACTACAACAAAGGAGCCCAGGCGTGTAGCCCTCCCCTTTAAAACTAGGCACACCCCTTTAACCCACTATTGTCTCCGAGCCTGGCAGGCGGTGTATGGTTGGTTGGTTTGTGGTTGTGTTGTAAGTCTCGTTCGCTCGCTTGTCAATATCACGCAAAACGAATGCATTAATGCTAAGAGATGGGAATCTTGCAGTCATGCTTCCACGACGAACTGCTGTAGCGCTTCTCGCCCTATGTGGATTAATAGCGGTCGGCGATGGTGAGTCGGGTGCTTGTGTGTGTGTCACCTCTCTGTGTGTATTTATTTATTTGATAGGCTGCTGGTGTGTGGAGAGAGTGTGGCCAGGCTGTGCTGTGCTGGACAGGGCAGCCTGGCGCTCATCATGGCGCTGTAAACCAGTCATCAGAAGCATAAATCATTCCTTATATTGAACTAATTTTAAATTTTTTAATGCGCGTGACTTGTAATTGTATCATTTAAGAGGTTCGTATAAGATATAACCTCGCAAGTATGTTTTGCTGTCCCTTGTTAATTTAACAAAATACACTCGTGTTATAGAGGTCTAAATAGGCGTCTCTCTCTCTCTGTAATATAGCCTAGGATATAGCCTATATATAGCCTATATATATATAGCCTATATATATATAGCCTATATATATATATATATATATATATATATATATATATATATATATATATATATATACTACACTATACACACTGACTCAACCAGCCTCTGTTTAAATACAGGCCAGCTGTCCATTACAAATTAATTAAATTAAATGCATATTTACCTTGCGTGTTAAAATACTATACTATTACGCTTATGACAAAACGAATCGGTTACCTAACGTAACCTCGGTTCTCTGTAGACGAGCGTTCTCATTATTCGAAAATGAATCGTGCTCTTAATTCGAATCTTCTTCCCCCTCATAACATTTATTCTATATGATTTTGTAAGTGTGAACTTACATTTTTTTATTAGCGTCATGTGGTGTTGGTTAGATGAATGACGTTTCTATGACTTTAATTTTACAGTTTCAATCACAAAGAGAACTTTTCAGTTCAGAGGAATGTTCAAAAGTACCGATTCACAGGAATGAATCTAACTTCCCATTGCTAGTTGTGACATGTAGCTCAACATGAATTCCAGTGATTCGTTTTAAAATGACGGGCCTTGTTTGTAGTTATGTGTTAGATTATATCATAAATGTTGTTAGTGCATCGTTTGCTGTATACCCTGTTTACAAAACAGTCTGGTGGCATTTCTTAACGTTAATCAGCATTGTGTATTTCAACTGGTGAAACAGTCCTGATTGACCCCATGACTACCGAGCCATAAGGCCTAAAATATTGACAATTTGGACCATTTCTTAATTTATTCACAAATTGTACTGGTTTTAGAAAACTAAATTTGTGCTTTATAACCCCTGGCAAGTACAATTTTGTCGTAGAGTACGATGGGAAGCTGGTCGTTCAGCAAGTTCAGACTGAAGTCAGATTTGGAGTCTGGTCCTTTGTAATGGAAATGTGGGCAATGAGCCCTATTCAGTGGCCTGTCAAGGGAGTCTGCCTTTCTTTTGTATGGCCAAACTGATGGTGGTTACATCCACAGCACAAATAAACATGTCTGTGGTTGCATGGCACAGCACGATAACTGTTTATGCACTGGTGAGATTTTCTGGAACGACAAAACTGTGAATCAGTGTGATGCTCTTCATAGTATGCTGAGAAGCCAACAAAATGGTATGAACACTTGGAAACCTTTTTGTATGGTGATCATAACTAGAATACTAATGCATTTTAAAGTGTTTAAAAATTGAAAGATTGCTGTCTTGTGATTTGCTGTGCTCAAGACATATCAAGGAAGACTGTAATGAAATGCATCACAGCAGGGGCAATTTTCATCTACAAATTAAAAAAAAGTTAAGCAATCTGTGATCTCTAATTGGTGACTCATCTTTTTACAAGAAGCATCGCTCCCACTGTTCACAAATGGTTGTGTTGCACAAAATGCTGCCAAATGCTTCAATAGGACTTGAAAGAAAATGCTAAACAGACAGATCCCACCTGTAGTACGTCTGACAGGGTCGCCTCAATGTCAGACTCTACACTGAGCGGATTGTAGCGCGAGAGGCGCCTTCGGGCTGCCAGTGATGGATTTGCACAGCTGCCGGTAGTTGGACACAGACTAGTGGAAATTAAACAGATTGGCGACTCCAGCCGTGTTATGGTAATTATTCCACCATAGTGCTGTTGAAACCCGGGGGCTCTATAGCTCCGCACTTGTATGATGACTGCCTAGTTTCTCAGAAAGCATGCTGTTTTTTGTTTGTTTTTGATAAACTGGCTTGTCGCAAGTCTTCGAGTTTCTAGATGTCCGTGTGACGCTTCTCGCAGGCCTGTGTGAGAAAACAACGGCAATGTGATATGGGCACTGTGAGTTAGGCAGACAGCCGTGAGGCAGGGTGCGTCGCTTTCATCATCTTTCATTCTCTCCCACATTTTTCTTTTCCCTTCACACAGACCAAACTTAAGTATTAAACATGCTCCAAGTCCTAGCTCCTCCACTTTTACGTTTGGTGAAAAACGCTCCAGGAATGATGAATTAAGCCATTCGAACATTTTTATGAGTGACTCACTTGCTTACAAGAAATGATCATTAATGTATTCCCACTCCTGGTAACTGCAGTGCCAAAGTGGAAAAAGTGAGTTAATTCTCTATAACAAATAAACTACTTTCGCTATTTTAACTGTTTTTTAATGTATAAAAATATAATAGATGTTCTGAACCACAAAGGCCCTGAATTTGTGTTGGAGCCGGAAGGAGCAGACGTTTGAAGCCCGTATCACAGGAGGCCTCCAGGTGCTGTGAGAGGGCTGTTATGGAACTGAAAGAGAGCACATCAAGCTATATTTTGCATGTGTGTGCTTGTATATAAGATCAGAGTACGGAAAGTGTAGCAAAAAAAGATATGTGGGTTCATGGGGAGTGTGTGTCTGGGGAAGCCAGCTAGTGGGGTTGAGTCCACGGTCACAGCCGACTGAAGCTAGTCTCCGCTTCATTAATGACCTTGCTAATGACCCGAATGGCCGGCGGGCAGTGCTGATTACATCGAGAGAGACCTTTGTGTGACCTACATTACAGTGCTTGTTTAGAAATAGTACATTTGATTGACTTTTTTTCCCCTTGGTACTACAATTTTTTTTATCTTTCATCATTTTCTTAAAAATAAGGGTTATTTGTATTATAAGCTTAAAGGGATAATTGTGTCATTGTTTCCTCACCCTCATGTCATTCTAAACCTGTAGAGCATTCATTTTTCCATCAGACAGAATAGTAGACTTTTCTTTTTTTTTTTTTTACAAGGAAGCTCAACAATTTCTGACCTTGTCTGTCAAGTTCTCAAAAAAGCACCGTATTTTACTTAGGTGACTTGTGCACTATATATTTTACGATAGTTTTGTGTAAAGAATAAACCAACAATTAACTGTTAATGTATGGCATATAAACTGTGTATTGACTATCCAATTCCAAACTATGCTAACCCATCCAAAAGTTTAAGTAAAAAAAGAAGATATTATTACTTGTTATTACTAGTCCTGCATTAAATTGATCAGAAGTGTCAGAAATTACATATAATGTTCTATTTTTAAATAAATACTTTTCTTTAGAACTGTATATTCTTCAAAGAATCCAGAAAAAAAGTGTCACTGTTTCCTCAACAATATTAGGCAGCATAGAAGACTACAAATCAGCATATTACAATGATTTCTGAAGGATCGCGTGACACTGAAGACTGGAGTTGGCTGCTATATTTTAAATTGTAATGGTAATATTACTGTTTTACTATATTTAATAGTAATAATAATAATTCATTACATTTATATAGCGCTCTTCTCGGCACTCAAAGTGCTTTACATAGAGAGGGGAATCTCCTCAACCACCACCAGTGTGCAGCATCCACCTGGATGATGCGACGGCTGCCATAGTGGGCCAGAACGCTCACCACACACCAGCTTACTGGTGGAAAGGAGACAGTGATGAAGCCAATTGGTATATATGGGGATGATTAGGAGGCCATGATGGACAGAGGCCACTGGGCAAATTTGGCCAGGATGCCGGGGTTACACCCCTACTCTTTCAAAAGACATCCTGGGATTTTTTTTTAATGACCACAGAGAGTCAGGTTTATAACGTCTCATCCGAAGGACGGATTAAATACATTTCTGATTAAATAAATGCAGCCTTGGTGTCCAGCAAAGCGTTTTTCCACGCGCCTGGCGTACGTTTTCAATTGTTTTCAATGGGAGCGCCGCGTTTTTTAAACGCCATGAGCGTAATGAGGCGCTGAATGTTTTTTTTTTTTCACGCTGAAGTGCCGAGCGCCCGGCGTTTTTTCATGGTTATCGAGAGTTGAAAAATGTTCAAAATGTTAAAACGCTTATCGCGTTCATCACGTTCACTTTTTACTCAGCTGTCCAATCACAGCGGAGGAGGGACGGGACTAAACCACACTGTCACAACATTCTTTCTGTACAACGACATCAACCAACAGAGTTAACCGAACAAAATGGATGGAAAATATTTTTTTAGTATGAAACAAATTATCTGCGAAATCACTTTCAAGTAAACTGTGCTGCGGGTATTCTGTATCATAGCAACGAAACGTCTCAACGGAATAAAAACGCTTTGGTGGACACACGGCCTAAGACTTCTTTCAAAAACAGAAAAAATCTTACTCTAGTGTACTTATTTAAAACGAATGCACTCCTTCGAATATTTGTCAGAAGAACTGCATTATTTTGTCGCATGAAATGGTTTTAGGCTGCTGGCTTGTGAAAGAGAAAGGGACAGACATTCGTTCCTCTGGACCAGATGAGTAATTTGACCATGAGAGTTCTAAAGAAGCTCCCCTTCCTTTCACTGCATTGATTTTGTGAGTGTAGTTCGCTGTGCATGTCTGTGTGAGTGTGTGTGTGTGTGTGTGTGTGCGCGCTCTGTCTGGTGGCGTCGGCATGTCTTAATCAGCTCCCTGTCTGGGTGCTCAATGGATCTCATTTCAGCTCTATGCATCTTGGGTAACTGCACTCTCTCAGTCTGCCCGCTCTCAGTAGCCCCTGGCATCCTGCTAGAAGAGGAGGATGATGGGCTTTCATTATCCAGAGGAGGTGAAGCAAGAGATAATGCCTCCAAAGAGAGACAAGCACCGCACAAGGCCGTCCATTTGTAATAGATATGAGAGGACTGCTTGTGTCGTGGGGGGCAATATTTGCGTCTGAGTGTTTAAACCACAAACCCTGTGAGCTCTTAATTCTCGCTTTGACCCCAACGTGGAAAGTCGGTACTCTTGAAGCAGAGGTTGTGAAATTTTTGTTCCATAGTGAAGGATTTAGTCACCGTACCAGTAATGTGACGTTGTTTGTGGCTTCACCGTTGACTAAAGACTTTCCATGAGCCAGGCTCTGATCAACCAAGCACACTGTTAATGGCAACGATTTCATTCACGTCTTGCCGCAATGGTTTTCATTTCCTGTCTAAACAAGAATGGAATGATAGGAACTTCACACTGGCAGTGAGGTTTTGATGTTGTCCTTTACTGAATTCCCCTCTTTCTGTTGGGTTAAGCCAAGTCTAGACTAGGGTTTTAAGGTCTGTCGTAGCTAGTCTCTCGGCCAAAATCCCATCACAGCTGGGGATTCTGTAAGTCGCCCTCTGTTACCTCTCTGTGTTCTGTCCTGGCGTATCTGTTTCAACGGCAGCTCTTAAAAACATGTCAGGGGAGTCCCCTACCCCCCAGCCACTCTAACAGTAACTGCCCCATCCTCCACCGCACAGCCCACTCCCATCCTTTGTCCAGACACAGCCCGCCCAATCCCTCCTCATGTCCCCTTAATCTCCACACAAAGAGCCAGTGTAAGGCCACCAATTATGCACACACAAGACCTCGCTTGGCTTGAACCGCTCGCGCTCCCTTTCCGCAGGTTTGGAGCCGTTCTGTCAACTGGCTTTGCATAAACTTTGATTGGTCTGAAGTTTTGCAGACCGTATTGCAGGAATTGAGTGAAAAGTTTCAGGTTTCTGAGGTGCAAGAGATTTGGTGTTTAGTAAGTTAGTCACAATTGTGAGATTTGAAGTTGCAATAACAAGAAATGCAGTTAAAAAAGGCTTAATTCTCATGATTATGACTTTATATCTCAATGTGACTTATTTTTTACTCTAAGGTGAAAACAGGCCTCCCTAATATGTCAGATTTCAAAAGTTGATGAAATTTGGTTGTTGTGTAAGGTACTATTACTAAAAACATTTCCTTGTGGTGAACCGGAAATAGTGACAGATATTTTCTTCTGAATTGTTCCGTCATATCAGAGTGCAAAATAAAAATGTAGGGTGGGGGCTATATGTAATTTATTGGATTTTGCGGTACATTTTTAAGGGGCCGGGTTTAAGCTGACTAAAGAAGTCCAGCATACATCATCAGTTTTTCACTGGAAGACCTTTTGTTTTAAAATTACATACAAGGTACATTTAAGTTGTATATTTAACCACACCCAAGCATTCAGTGAAATTATTCTTAAAGTACATGAATTTGCACATGGATTGTCATAGTACATTATTTTGTGTAGTATGTTGTCGACAAAGTTATTATTGATGAAAATATCATCTTCCATCGGTCGAAAAAACAGATGGCCGCTCCATCAAATCATAGTATTGGTTGAGTCAGATTGGTTAGGATGCTCAAATGGCACAAGCACAACAGTCTAAACATTTTTTTCGGGAGGTAAATCAGCTTACAAATTGTTACTTGTCTCTGCATATTATATTTATGGCATAATGTTTACCACAACAAATTCAACTTATGGTGAAGCTCTTTCAATTGAAGTGAATGGGACTGTTTTTAAGAGAATTTCAAAGCAGAAATGAAAAGCTTTTATTTAATTAAAAGCACTTGCATTAAGTCTTCTGTTAACTTGCGTTTAGGGTATACAGTATTTTGTTGCCATGACCACAAAATTGTAAAATTGGATCTAACATTACACAGAAAAGGTTAGTGTTTTTTTTTTTTTTTCACGTTAATGCTCATTGTTTACGTCTTTACTCCTAATCAAAATTTTGCCTGTGGTGCTGTTAAATGAACATAGCTTGGAAAATTTTTTAACATTAAAAAGACACCCTTCAGCTGTAAGTATAGTTATCCTGATTGTGATTTAAAGTGATAACTACACTGTGTTTTCTCAGAACCCTTTAGCAAGACACTATGAGGCAATTACAGTCATTCTATTTGCTGCCCCATGATTTAATGATATCGTGTGTGCTCCATTAGAGGGTTATTATGGCACCGGGTTGTTTTTCTCCTGTTATCAGGGCCTGGTTACCTCCATGTAATCTGCAGGAAATTCTTTGTGCATGTGAACTTCAGTTGACTTGGATCCGCTCCACTAACGGTTACTGGCAGTGCGCTTCGGTGTCTGTTAGATCACAGCCTTTATAAGATTTACAAAGAGTACACAAACACACTCTCGCACTCCCTCTCTTGCTCTATGACACTTGACACATACGCCCCTCCCCACACATACACATGGTGAAAAAGTGAAGTTGACACTTGTTCAGAAGGGTGTGGTTCAGCCACTTGCATGTCATGAGTTGTGCAATAAAACCTGTGTATGAAAAACTGTAGGAGGAAGGGTAGTGAGTCAGATTAATTAAGTGTTTCTGGAGTGAGATGAGTGACAGTAGGAGTACAAGGTATACAGAGGCTTGAACATGTGGGAAAGGTGAAAAGAAAAGCATTGAAATGAGAGGATTAGAATAGAACATTCTTGAAAGGGACGCCCAGAAAAGTCTGGGCTTTAAAGTGCTGTTTGTCCCTCGGTGGGCCCTGTTGTGATCAGCCGTCAAGCTTCTGAAGTCCTGTTATTTTAAAACCACTGCAATTTGTCTTAAGTGGCTTGCCATTGTGTGTGGCTCGGATAAAATCAGGGGCGCCGGTGAAGTGTGAATGCCACCCCTCGTGTCATGACCTCGGTCACCCTCGGCAGTCTGTGTACCAGCAGTCATTATATCCTGCGTCTTAGTTTGTCTGACTTGCTGAAGAGACAGGCTTTTAAGATCATGTTGTTGTTGCTAATGAAAACAAAAATGGTACTATATCGTAGTCTTTGGGTGTGTTCACATTTGTAGTTTGGTTCTTTTGGTCCGGACCAACAAAAAAAGAAGAAAATGGTACATTTAGTCCCGTTCGTTCGATGGCATTTTTAAGACCCAACCTAAAGATACAAAAAAACAAAAAAAAACTTTTTTTGTGACGTAACTTGCTGAACATTGAGAACAATGCTGCCTGTGTGTGCTGGGCTAAATGTGCTTGTTATATGTGCGCACATGTGATGACATTATGACAAATGTGTAGAATTCCTCTGTTGCAAATACCGTAGGCGGCATTTGATGCCTGTACCGAACTATAATGGGCAACGTAGCTCTTTTGACGAGAAAAAAACACGTAGCACTGGGTCGCATGTGGTGACATCATGTCCTTTAATGTGTAAGAATCGGATTGGATTATTTCTGATTGATTTAAAATTATTGGATGTAAACAAGTGGTCTCTAGTTAGTAATATTTTAATTGGATGATATTTTGATCATCGGCTCTTTACCTTGCCGAGCTGGTTGATGAACAAAATAGATAGATAATAGAAGCTCTTAAACATGCTTTTCAAGATATAATAGAAGGATCTAAGTAAGCTTAATATATGTATATATATTAAAAATCACCAATTATTAGGTACTTTAAATTGGGAGGTGGCTGATCCCTAACCCCTAAATTTCAACTTGAAAATTATATTGCCTTTTTTTTCATTTATATCATTTATAAGTTTTGTGCGCCGAAAATGTGCTGTTACGACCAAAACATGGGATATAATAAAGTATATTGAATTATCAACTAAGATGTTATTATAGTGTTTGGTTCAATGTATATTCAAACTAATGAACTTTGTAAAAGGCATTATGCTAATCATCATACTGATTTCAAAGAAAGATTGGATACAAAATGCAACAAATTGTATAAACCACACTTGAAATATTGTTAAAATTGTTATTGATTAACCTGTGAACTGATTAACATTTTTTTAATGGCAAAAATATAAATTTACAAGGTAGATGTAAACAAGCAAAATAGTAATAGGTAAAAATAAACCGCCTTATTAAATTAGTTATTATTGTGTTTCGGTAGTGACAAATTTGGGGAGAGGAAAAACTTTCTGAAAATACAATATGATAATTAACTGCACAATTACTAGAAATAAGTGTATATTGGATATTACACAATTTGCATACATACAAAAAAAAAGATTGAATAGAAGAAAAAAAAATTCAAGACGTTTCCAACTCTGACTTTGAACCAGTTCTGTAGAATGGTCCATTATATATACACAAATCTAATCATCTTGCTCATTATTTGTTTCTATGACTGTTCAATAAAGCAAAACAGTCTGTAAATATGTTCTGCTGATATAAAGGTGCTGCAGTGGGGGGTCCAAATGCCAGCTCCTGCTGTACACAGTCTGTTTGGGTTCATCTGCAGTGGCGGATTCAGTTTCATGTTATGTAGTTTAGTTGCGAACTCAACTCTGAGTAAGGCAAGTCAAGCAGAAGCACTGCATGCAGTGTTTTCCTTTCCTTAAATTGGTCTTGCTTGCCCTCTGGAGGATATTTTGAGTTTGCACAGTTCACTTAAAGCATCCGCTGAAGGAAGAATTGAATGCATCCTCAATCCTCATTAATGATCTGACATTACAACAAACACACATTGCAGTTATTTAGAGTCATATTTTAATCGTTAATCTCTCTCTAACTCTCTAGCTCTCAAGTGTAATTGCACGGCATGTGAGAACACTGGATATGTGTGCGAGACTGATGGGGCCTGCATGACCTCTACGTCCCACATCAATGGTCAGGAGGAGCAGCAAGTACGGATCTGCCTCCCTCGGGTCAGCCTGGTTCCCCCTGGACAGCCCGTCTACTGCCTGAGTGCCAAAGGCCTGCTCAACATTCACTGCTGCTATACAGACTTCTGCAACAGCATCAACCTCCAGATTCCCAACGGTAAGAGTACAGGCTAAAATATACTACTGTTCAAACGTTTGGACTCAGTAAAATGTTTCTTTTTATTCAGCAAGAATGCATTTAGTTGATCAAAAGTGACTGTATAATATTACAAAAGATTAGTATTTCAAATAAATGCTGTTCTTTTAAAAGTTCTATTCATCAAAGAATCCTGAAAAAATGTATTATGGTTTCTACAGAAATATGAAACCACATGTTTGAATGATTTCTGAAGGATCATGTGACACTGGAGTAATGGCTGCTGAAAATTCAGCTTTGCCATCAGAGGAAAAAATTATGTCAAAATATACTCAAATATTATTATTATTATTTTAATTTATTCATATTTCACAATATTGCCGGTTTGCTGTAGTTTTTTTTATTGCATCTTTGGTGAGAGGTTACTTTCATGAACATTGAGAGAGTACATAATGTTATACATAATTTTTAGTTAACTTCCAAAATTAAAGTTTTTATGCTGCTCAATATAGGATGTGTAATTGTGTATACATTTACCTTCATCTCTAATATTCACTGTTGCAGTTAATCTCTAAATGTGATATTTAGCAAATGTCCAAATGCATTTACATTTTTCATACTGTATTATAATTTTATGATGTCTACATAAACTTGTAGTATTTAAAACTGTTGATTTTAGTTGGTTTTAATATTGGCCATTTGTCTCGCATCTCTTTCAGTATCGTACAGAATCTTAATATCAGTTCATCCCTACAGGTCCAGCCTGTAATGCGCATTTCCTCGTCTCTTTTAGGGATTCCTGAAGGTAAAGGGGGAAGTTGGGGTCCAGTAGAGCTGGTGGCAGTGATAGCAGGCCCAGTCTTCCTCTTTTGCTTGCTGCTTATCGTTGGAGTGCTCGTTTTCCAGTACCACCAACGGAACTATAACCACCGGCAGCGACTCGACGTTGAGGATCCGTCATGTGATCATCTGTACTTGGCCAAAGACAAGACCTTACAGGATCTCATCTTCGATCTGTCCACCTCGGGTTCAGGATCTGGTAAGCTGCATCTTTATCCTTCTCCAGCCTATCTGACATGTGTTTTGTTCGTGTGCTAATGTGTTTTCTCATTGCAGGTCTGCCCTTGTTTGTTCAGAGGACAGTGGCCAGGACAATTGTATTGCAGGAGATCATAGGTAAAGGTCGCTTTGGGGAAGTATGGAGGGGGAGATGGAGAGGAGGGGATGTGGCTGTGAAGATCTTCTCATCCAGAGAGGAGCGCTCTTGGTTCCGCGAGGCTGAGATTTATCAGACCATCATGCTCCGCCATGAGAACATCTTAGGCTTCATCGCCGCTGATAATAAAGGTAAGATGTACTCACTCTATCCATCTATTATCTATCATCTATCTATAATCATTTTAATAATATATGTATATACATTAAAAATTGATCAAATGTTTAAGAGAGTGATTTGTTCCAACCCTTAAATCTCTTTACTTTGACTTTCTTAGACAATGGCACATGGACACAGTTGTGGCTGGTGTCAGACTACCATGAACATGGCTCATTATTTGACTATCTCAACCACTACTCCGTCACTATCGAGGGGATGATTAAGTTGTCACTCTCAGCAGCCAGTGGCTTGGCACATCTGCACATGGAGATCTTGGGAACGCAGGGTAATTATGAATGGATACATTTGATGCATCGGTTATACGAGCTTGAATATCTCTCAAATCCTGTACTCCCAAAACCGAACTAAACCAAGATGGTCTCCTCCCACAGGGAAACCAGGCATTGCACATCGTGACCTGAAATCTAAAAACATCCTGGTGAAAAAGAATGGTACTTGTGCCATAGCAGATCTGGGGCTCGCTGTACGGCACGAGTCCATCACTGATACTATAGACATCGCCCCCAATCAGAGGGTTGGCACTAAAAGGTAAATCTACTGCCAGGCACTGTTACTAAATACTGTTAACAGCTGCTTATATGTAAATTTAACCATGAAGATGTACCTTTAGCATTACTTGATGTTTTTTTTTTTTTTTTTTTTGCCCTTTAGATATATGGCCCCAGAGGTATTAGATGAAACGATCAACATGAAGCATTTTGATTCTTTCAAGTGTGCTGATATCTACGCTTTGGGACTGGTATACTGGGAAATTGCGCGACGGTGTAATGCTGGAGGTGAGGAACAAGAAGCTTGCAAAGTGCCTGACTAATCATCCACCTACAGTATCTTAACAAAAGTAATTTAAATCAGAGCTTTAACAGGCTGTAGTTGCCATAGAGCTCTGGGGGTCATGTCTCCCTTCAGTTTTTCACTGACATAAATAAATAAAATGTTTTTTTGAGTCACAAACCGGCATATTAGATTCTGAAGGATCGTGTGATACTGAAGACTGAAGTAATGGCTTGGATAAATTACTTTTTAAAATGCATTCAAATAGAAATGTTATTTCAGATTTTAATAATATTTCACAATATTTCTGCATTTGTATAATTTTGGATCAAATAAATGTATCGTTGGTGAGCATAACCGCATAACCACTTGCTTATTGATAGTAGCAACTTTAGAGATGGATTTTTTTATCTCAGAGATTTAATATTTGGAAGGTCAATTGACTAAAACATTGCTAATAAACTTTCGTATTAAAGCATGTGTGGGATTTATAGGCCTACATTTTTTTTATTCTTGAGTTTATATTGGTCTTTTATCCAATGCATCTACAAATGATTTGGCTTTGTAAGGCACTATATTTTCTATTTAGAGATTAAAAATGTATGATATTGCAGTTCAAAAATGCAATGTTTTTTCCCCTTGGGACTGGGACTTCGGAAATATTTTGTTACACATGATCAGTAAGGCTAAATAATATAGATGTATTGAGCCATTCAACACTAAAAGAGCTCACGCTTTGACCATGTTCTCAGGCATCCATGAAGATTACCAGCTTCCCTACTATGATCTGGTGCCCTCTGATCCCTCCATAGAAGAGATGAGGAAGGTGGTTTGTGACCAGAGACTACGGCCCAATGTGCCCAACTGGTGGCAGAGCTACGAGGTACAAAACTCTTTTTAGCAATCCCACTTATATAAAAGGTCATCTAATTGACATTTGCAGTAATTGACCACAGTCACAAACCACAGTTTGTTGTCAATACTTGACTTTTAGTAAATGATGATAATAGTAGGCCATAATAAGTAACAAATTCTCAAATTATGGTGCAGCATTCACCACAAACATGCTTGCCAATTTGAAAAGCCATTTTTGAGTGCAATATGCTTCACACGTGCCATCTTGAGACTGTTCCATGTAAAAATACAGCCTTTTAATTAAAATCAGCTGTGATTCACAAGACATATTTGTGAGAGAGCCTGGAAAACTCATTTTGATTTGTGTTTTCTCTCCACAGGCGCTGAGAGTGATGGGAAAGATCATGCGGGAGTGTTGGTATGCAAACGGAGCGGCACGGCTTACGGCTCTGCGGATAAAGAAGACTCTCTCGCAACTCAGCGTCCAAGAAGACGTTAAGATCTGAAACGCATGGGACACTGCAGATCCCCGCAGAGACGAACAAGCGAATAAAGACTTACGCCAAAAGCAGTCTGCCAGTTTTAGCCCTTTTTTGAACCTTCTAAAGTTGTGACGAGGCCTACCTCACCATCTAAGACGAAACTACTGAGTCTGAGTACATCCCAGCCCTTTTCCATTTTCCAACGTTCCCAATCATGGATGAGCCTCGAACTGCTGATATCAGCGCAACCTCTGTCCATGGACCTACGGTTGTTGATTTTTTTTTTAGGTTTTTTTTTTTGGCAGGAATGACAATTGAACTGTGACAGGCATTTTAATTTTATCATTTGTTTTTTTTTCACCACTTTTGTCCAAAATGGACTTCTTGAAAGAATGTGTTTAGATGTGATTTGTTCAACCTCATTCACTAATACACCATATGTCATATTTCAGCGTCAGTCTACAATTATATATAGTGCTCTACTGCTGTTGTGAGAATGTGAAAAAAAAAACGTGGATAACACTGTCTCCTCCTGTTATGACTAGCAATTCATGTACAAAGCTAAGTGTAGCAAAACGGACACACTGCGACCGTGTGACCAAGTGGGATTGCAGTTTTTTGTTCCTGTGGAAGAAATGAAGGAGTGCAGATCATTTACTCATGTAAAAATCAGCCTATTTATCTTTCTTCAGGCTGCGTTTGTTAAACGTCAGAACCATCAATGTGGTTTTGGGTTCATTTGCTTTTAAATTTTCACAGGGAGAGTGTGTGTATGTTTTTAGGTTTTATTTAACTGGGTTCATAAAATCAGTGTTGTGATTGCTGAATGCATTGAATGATTGCACATGTTTTGTATTGTTATCCGACCGCATTTTGAGAAATTGAGCGATTTTTGTCATAAGGAAAGCCATTACCACTTGTATGTTAAAATCCAACTGTTATTTCAACGGGATCGTTTAGTATGTTGTATTCCTATTATTCTGGGATGTTGGCATGTTAAATTGCACTGTTGTTATTTGTTTGCAGTCCGTGTTCTTTTGGGGATTTAGTAGTTGGTACCACTTCAGAAAACAGTAACACACATGTAAAATAATGCATCTCTATTTGCCTGCATTATAACATTTATATTGCTCTGCTTTGCCTTGAATTGAAGAGTTGTCATTCAGTTTAATTTAAAGTACAACTAAACATTTCCTTCTCATATTTACAGTTAGGGTTTGCCAAGACCAAATATTGAACATGGTGACATTGTATCACTAGGACATCCCTAGAAAGCCAACTTCACTACTTCTTCCATATTTTATTAACTTGCACCAATGTCTTGATCACAGTCAAAAACCTGCAGATGTTCTGAATGGTTAACTGGAATCCATGGGATATGTATGACAGTAGGTGCGAAAAATGATTAGATTAGCTTTGGCATTAATGGTCTGAAATGCTTTTAGAATGGCTGGATGAGAACAAGGGTCCTGTATTATGTGTAACATTGGAAATCTATTGCAGGCTCTATTACAGTCCATTTCTGTTTGACTTATGCATTTTTTACTTTCAAGGTCATATTATATGAATCAGCTCTGTGTAGCTGGAATATGTTTGACAGGAGCATGATTCAGTTGAGTTGGGTGGCATTGAGAATGTCTAAAATAAAATTATGACTGAATTTTGTTATACCATGGTGCTCTACATTATACACTGGGAATTCTGTCTGTAGAAATGTAAAGGCTAATTGTTCCACTATTTATATTGTGCTTGCTTTTTCTCACAACTTGGATTTTGCAGTTGTTTATTGTAAAACCTACTTTAACTTGTACTTAAGACTTGAGGAAAGGCATTTGGATGATTCTGAACGACACTCGTTTAAAAGGATTGTTCACTTTGAAATTAATTGATATGTTTTAGCTTACCTCAAGGGCATCCAAGATGTAGGTGTCTTTGTTTCCACAGTATTTTCAATTTTGACATTTTTCGGTCAAACCAGTGTTGTCTGTCAGTCATATAATGCAGGTTTAGGGAGGTCCACCTCAAAGAGCATGCACAGAGAAGTCAAAATTAAACATGATTTAATGACTCGTGAATTTAAGTACACACTGATGGCCTAAGACACCTTAGATGGCCTAAGTTTGTGAGAGAAAACGAACAGTATTTATATAAATTTTACCTCTTCTTAACAGCCGTCGAACTGATCTGAATCAGATGTCCAACTGAACCGTCTCCAGACGTTACGCAGGAAGTGATCTCTCGCGCGTCTACGCTTCACGCTTTGTTTAAACAGAGATTTCGGAAGTTTTACCTTTCACTAAAGATATTTAGATATACGGGAAATCGCAATGGAAGACCATTTCGATATATCTAAATATGTTTAGTAAAAGGTAAAACTTCCGAAATCTCTGTGTAAACAATGCGTGATGTGGACGCGCGAGATCACTTCCGGTGTAACGTTGGACTTTGAACGGTTCAGTTCGGTTCGGTTCAGTTGGACATCTGATTCAGATCAGTTCGACATAGCTGTTAACAAGAGGTAAAAACTATATAAATACTGTTTTCTCACACAAACCGCTTGTTTCGTGTCTTAGGCCATCAGTGTGTACTTAAATTCAGTGAGTCATTAAATAATGTTTAATTTTGACTTCTCTGTGCATGCTCTAAGAGGTGGACCCCTACTGAGAGACAACAACGGTTTGACCGAAAAATGTCAAAATTGAAAATACTGTGGAAACAAAGACACCTACATCTTGGATGCCCTTGAGGTAAGCTAAAACACATCAAAATTTAATTTCAAAGTGAACTGTCCCTTGTTTAAAACGGTAATCACTTCTGTTTTGTAGAGGCAGTTTAGTCTAAATTCCCTGACATGTTTGTCCATTTTAGTCTTGATAATAAGACTTAAGACTTGGTAGACAATGCTTTCAGTCAGATGCATATGAGTTCTTGATCCTAAGATGTGTATGTGTGTTTTAAACATGTTAAAAACAAATACACTTGTGGGTTAGTTAATATAATGTACATAAATGATATACAATAATAAATCCTTTTTCTTAATTCTGTTTCATTGACTCTTTCCAATAACTTAATTTAGAATATATAACAGCCTTTAAAAGAGGCTATGCAAAGGTAGTTTGTAGAGCTTCAAATTTGACAACATTTATATTTAAAATGCATTTTATTTTTCTTTACAAGAAATAAAGCAGAGACAAAGAAATAAATGGAGGGCTGGGAGGGAAGGGGACAGCTGTATATAAAGAGATGCAACCTCTGACGTCAAAAAATATGTACAATTCAAAATTATATCCATACAAAACATGCCACATACAATAAAAATTACCATTTTATTCATCATCCCTAAAAGTAGCTCTGCTGTACAGTTGCAGCATCTTTTTTAGAAAGTAGATCAGGTTGAAAACCAAAATCAGGATCTATTTATTTAATTAATTACAACGTGTATAGAGCTTAAATTAAGAGATTTCAAAAGAACAAAAGGGGGAGGGGTGGCAAGAGTTACTCAGGCTAAAATCCAGTGAGCGTCTTTAATACCAGACTACCCTTAAAAGAACCAATGCTAGTTCGGAGGATGTATAAATAAAAAAAAAAAAAATGCTGAGTGCAATTCACATGTAATTAATGGAGATATTTTCGATTAATGAAGTCATACCTTTCTCAACTATGCAGCCTTTTCAGAAGTCATAAAACATTCACTTCTACGGGGGGAAAACAATAGGACACGAATCAAAAACAGTATCATCTTGGGAGCTTCAAGATTTTCCATTTACTGAATATACTAATTAAACTGTCACTGAGTCAAGGACAGGGATCAGTAATTCACAAGCAGTAGCATAAATAAAAGAAATATACGTGAACAATATTACATAAATACACAAATGCTATGCACCATTTTACTGCTGTTTCTTTAAAAAAAAAAAATCTATTTCAATAAAGAACTTTGCATGAATCCCATCTTAAACGTTTGTCTCATTCACCGCAACCACTCTTCCAAATTTCATTGGTGAAGACAAGAGAAACATCACACCTTTTAATATGTATATGGTCTTGTAGGAAAAAAAAAAAACAGATAGAAAAAAAAAGTTAAATGCAAAAACACTCTGGTTCATATACATAAAGATATTACTTAGTTTGCCATTTTACATATATTTATAGATATATACACATTTAGTTTTCTGATAAAATGATATCCAGTGGTTGCTTTTTTTCATGATTTTTATTTCTCTACAATTTTGAATTTGATTAAAAAGGGGCTGGATAAAGAGTTTAGACCCCTATTATGTACAGTTTATACATTTTGCATTTATTCTTAACGTGAGGTCATACGTCAGGGGAGAAAGGAACAAAGTAGCATGGGCTATGTGGAGACTTTGTTCAACTCCCTTCTTTGAAATTTAACTGTTTTTAACTTTTAAATTACTTTAATATAAAAGAAAATAGAAATGCCCTTTTTAAGTCTTCCTCCGTCACTGCGTCCAGCCTGTAGACTGTGCTACCACTATCAAACCACGATACATAGATTAGATACAACCGGCCGTCAGCAGGCAGAGAAAGACTCACTACAGTAAGTTTACAACAGTCCACTATCACAGAAGGGAAGAGGCTTACACACCTAAGGGTCCTGGTTGGAGTGATGAGATCCGAATGGAGATCTAATGAAGGCAGGATGTAAGGATTCAAGATGGGAAAATGCAGTGGCAGTCTTGCATCACTAGTTTTATTTGCCCTATAATCTTTCAAATTGCATCAACGTGGATCTGCACTGTGGCCCTTTCTCATTATTTGCTCCATCGTTAAGAATGTGAGAGGATCCTGATGAGCGCTTCAACACTAAAAACATGATCTGCACGTTCCGACGCAGCTACATGATATCTACAATCGGGAAAAGGTGGCCTGCGAGACACCCGTTTGAGTTTTGATTGCTCTAAGTAATGCATCATCATATTGTAAGTCATATACTGTATCTCATTTGTGTAATCAAATCAAAAAGAGTTGCACTGGCTCACTATTGTAATCATCCGAAAGCAAAATATAGAGAGGAGCAAACCTGCTGCTTAAGTTTCCCTGCTTACCCGAGAAGGCAATTGCCATGGACACATTCCTGCCTTCCCCTTTCCACAGTAGCACTTTAACAGTTTAATACAAAGCAGTGACGTCCCACAAACTCAATGAGGTAGACTGGGTGAAATAAACCCACCTTTTAAATCAATATAATAAAACTATCTCGTGCCTCTCGAGCCACAGGTCAATAGTATCTCATCACAGTTCTAAGCAGAGCCACTCCAGGATTGTCTTGCCAAGGTCCACGATTTTCGTTGATGATTTGATGGGAGAGCGTTCGTCTGGGGTGATGGAAAGGATGGTAGCGGAAAGGATAGGTCCAAGCTAAATTGTACTAGTTCATTTTTGAGAACTTACATGGCTTTAATCAAACATCTTCACTGAGTGCTAGTTCTAAGTGTATTGATATGCTATAGCTTCAGTTGTTTTGGTAGATGTCAAAGGGATCAGTTGTAGCCAGAGTCAGCTTATTGTAGGAGGAAACAGTGGAAGTGCTTTTGGCAGAGGTGAATTTTTTTAATCGACATGAAGATTCAAGCAGGTCCAATACCTTCAAGCTCATCTGTAAAAGGTTGCGTCTTCAAAAGTTTACTCTTCAAAAGCTTTGGCTCTTGTTGTGAATAACAAAGTCTTGTCTTTCGGGTGACTGAGAGTGAACTTTCCTTCCTCGATTCAGAGCAGCTTATTAACTGGATAGTAAGAATATAACAGGCTTTGGCGCAGGAGTGTTCTGGCACCAGGGAGCAAAGACGGGTCGGACTCCTCCTCTGTCCCTGTTAGTTCATCCACTTTCTGCAATTCCAGGCTCCACAATGGCAGGGGATCTTGTGCTGATCATCCTCGAAGTCAAACTGATAGTCATACGTCAGCTAAAACAGATTTAGAGAGGAGAATACAATGGATTATACCGGGTAACAGCGATGAGAGCACTGCCAAGTGAAAAATGTAACTCGAACCTACCTCTTCACCCTTCGGGATCCTGCGACTAGAAATGATGATGATCTTGTCCTCTTTATCAAATGTCACAACTTCCGCGACACAGTTGGGTGCACAAGAATGATTGACATAACTAGGAAGACAAAGAGATCATAAACTATGACCCAAACCAAACATTCGTATTGCAAGAACAGCACAGGAAGTTTGATCTTACCGGGCAGGACCGCCAGTTAAGGTGGCATCAATCACATGCTCGTTATTGATGCGAAACATGTAGATCCCGCGGTTCTGATAGAAAAAACCAAAGAGGTTAAAAAAAGGAAAAATAGAGAAAATTTATAGCAGACGCTTGACATCCACAAACCTGCTCCTCGTAAATCTTCTCTCTGCGATTCGCAACCTCGTTGCGTATGATGGTGCCAATGTACTCTATGACCATGGTGTGTTTTTCAAGGTCTTTAGCAGCGTAGAGACCCAGTCCTTGAATGCGAGAACGGGCCAGGTACACATTGTTTTTCCACTCGGTCTTCAGACGACGGTATTGAGAAGATTTGGAGTGGACAAACTGCTTGCTGTACGGGGTGTTAATTTCCCCTGTAAATGTGCTTTGATAGGCTTTGGACATACTCGTGCTGTTCAGAGTATGAGGCCTGAGAAGCAGGATAAAATTACATTAGATCCTAACAATCACTTTCCATACTTAGAGTCACAATTGACACATGAGAAAGCCAAAGTCTTCAATTTCTTTGGTTCATTACCGTTTGCAGTGGGTGAGAATTTTGGGTTCAGATCGTGCACAGCCTGTAGGATTTATCATGAGGGGAAGCTCCATGAGAGGGTGGCGGCCATATCGGAACGTATAATTCTGACAGTTTTCCACACCAGGAAGCTGAAGGACAAATTTTGAGCAGCGAAAATTGTATTATGTTGTTAATAATTATAATCAAGATATTTAAGAAAAATGCTTTTAATTGGGGATGGGAATCACATGAATTTAACATCATGGTTCCAGTTCATTTTTTTATGACTTAAGGAATAAATATTTGGAAAAAAAGAAATCCAATTAGACAAATTAGATATTTTCAACACTAGATAAATGTAAATATAGAAAATTATTAAATCATTTCAATAATAAATGTTAAATAATAATTCGAGGCAGCATGAATGTGATCCAATAATTGACCGTAGCTATATACTAAACAACAATGATAAAAAAAATGTGGTAACATTATTTATTTTTTACATATTACTGACAAAACATTGTTTATCTTTAACTACATGTCATCGCTGATTTGATCAACAGAAGAAAACATAGAAAGATTAGTTAACAAAAATGAATCATGTGGGTTTAGGTTTATTTTAATTTTTTTAAGTTTTATTAATGTTCATTTTTGTTAGCGGTTCTGAATAAATACCAGTTCTCTGTTCCCAACCATACTTATTAAATTCTCACCGATTCAGTGATTCGCATCACAGCATGGACAGTGAGTCCATACATCTCTTCTCCCTTGACATGCTCTGTGAAGAGTTTCAGCATGGCTGCTTCATCACGCAGCTTGCCAACCTGTTGTACAATCTTGGACCAGATGCCTGAAGAGCAGTGGCATGACATTAGCATGATGAGGCAAGATAAATCATCATTCCATCAGGATTACATTTACAGTCATATCAGAAAATAAACTTGGATTTACATACCATCTGGTGTGGTGTCTCGGTAGTGTAGGTCTTCATACCCGTGCTCTAGGACACGCGCTTCAAACAGAGGCCTGCCATCCTGCTCACTGATGCGACAACGGTAGCGACATCTGCGGTTTGGCACACGAGTGCTCCAGTAAATTCGTGTGGCCTCATAGCCCACTGGAAATATAGCAGTGTGTGAGTGAAACACAGCCATCTGAGAGGGCAAGAGCTGGCCCACAGCATGGAAGATGAGCCCGCCAACACGGAACAAGTGAATGCGGTCACCACGTTGCAGGATGCTTGCAATCTGCTTCACCTCATCTCGCTCAATGTAGACGCGTCGAAAAACAGCAAAGCTGCTGAGCTCCTCTTCACTGGGCCCTTTAAGCTTGTGCTGGGTGCAAAGCATCGTTTTGTCTTTGAAAAACATGCAACGTGCCCGAATGGCACAGGCAAAATGATAAACATTCGGGCAGCGCAAACGGTTGCAGCTGCTAGTAGCACCTGTCTTCTGACAGTAGGCACAGCGGGTGCGCAGTCCACGCCTAAGAGCAACCTCCACATTAATAAGTGCTCCGCCCTGGGTCTCATACACCTCAGTGGACCACAGAGCACAGTTAAGATGCACCCAGAGATCGACATCGATGTTAAGCAGACGTGCAGGGCCATCTGTGGCACCATCTCCTTCCTCGTGGCAGAAACAGCACTTGCGCTTGTCTCTGGGCAGCTTGTCTGGTTTTAGGGTAATGCGGAGGCGCTCCATAAGCTCAGAAACTTCACGGCTGTTCTCTTTCTTAGACCCACCCTTGCGAATAGTGATGACTATCTGGAGACGCTTCCAGCGCAGACCCTTCCATTTTTTGACCTTAGGTCGTTCTTCTTCTTCATCAGAAAGAGTCCTGCTACGGTGTTTAATAGGTTTGAGGGACATCTCAATTGTGGGGGAGTCTAGAGGAGGAGAAATGGCTGGAGCAGAAGGTTGTTCTTCTGATGGAGTAGCTAGGGGTAGAACCACTGGCTCCTGAGATTCAGTCTCCATGGTAACAGGGGAGCTGTGAGCCTCCAGTTTAACTATAGGGTCAGTTTTGACAGGATTACTCGGGCTTGCGGAAGGGGATGATGTAGTCTGAACAGGTGCATCCGGTTCAGGCTTGGGCTCAGGTTGAGTGATGTTTTCTGGCTCAGCTTCAGCAGAAGGTGGTGGTGGTGGTGGTGGTGGAGGTGGGGATGGTGATGGAGGTGGAGATACCTCAACAGGAATAACAGGCAGGTGGCGCACATCCAGATCTGAAACATTTGTCATGTAACAGTGCTGAGCAGGTCTATCTTCTTGATCTTGGCATTCCTGCAAAAGAGTAAAAATGTCAGAAGAAATAAGAAATGTAAGGTACCTCTTAAAAGAAAGAAGACATTTAGAAAACAAAAAAAGAGAAATACTCAGGAAACTCACCTGTTTAATAAGAGCTAGAATATCGACTTGTTTCTTCAGAGTACATCCTGGGAGGGAAACATCAAACTGCCTAAGCCACTCTGCATCATGGCTTGCAGAAGGGTCTGTCTTCATAGCTGGAAAAAAAACATTCAAACAGCTTTAGACAAACCAAAAACAAGAAGCTAAACATTTTGCCGATACTTTGAGAATAACGTTGAAAGACAGATTGAGTCCATTACCTGGGTTGGAGGAGTCGGGTACTTTCCCAGGTCCAACACCTGCTCTACCAGGACTCTGGGGAAAAGCCACCTCGTAAGAACTTGGCATGCGTATGTGCAGCAGTTGGGCAACAGCCAACATCACTGTGTTGAGATTCTGTTAAAAGGAAAACAGGACTTAAACCTTGTCACACAAAATGATCCAATGCCTTTGAGGTTAACATTGGGTTAAGACATTTAGACACTTAAATACCTTTGCAGCAGCTGATGAAAGCATGAAGGTTACAGATACTTCATTGCTTTTAGTTTTGTCCCACTGGCTGGATGAAGCAACAACTTTTCCATCCACTGACTCAAATGGTTTTGTCTCTGAGAAACCTGTATACAAGTAAGATCAGTCAATCATGAAAGATTCAAGTAAACAAATTAAAATATTTTCCAAACAGTGCCACATACTGGGGATGGCAGAACGAGCAATAATGGGGATAACAGGAGAGATGGCCCTCTCATCCTCCTCCTCTTTAGGATCCAATAAATGGGGGAAGCGTGTTGTCTCATCACCTAGCTGGCTTTCAGGTGAGGATGCAGGGACAATACTATCTGGAGCATCACTGTCATCATCGCTCTCCATCCTGAGTTGAGAGAATCCATTAGTGCACTGACATATACACAAGCTTAAGATTAGTTGTTCAATACATTCATTTAGCATTTACCAGTAAATTGACAACTTACCGTATATCTTCGTTTTGGTTGTGAGGTGGAGTGGGGAGAGCTGCTAGTATGTCTACACTCTTTACTTCCTCTGGAACAGAACCTTCAAGTACAAGGAAAAATTTAAATGTTAGGAGTCATAAGTCGCTAAAGTTATAACGGCTCACTAATAAATCCAAATCAATGTAATATCTTACTCATGGTATCTTCTGACGTCTCTGTCCCTTTTTGACCTTCTGATAGTTCCTCTACAGGTGTCACTCCATTTAGAAGTTTGTGCTGCACCGAAGGTGGTGGAGTTGGGGGAAGTGATGATGGTGGTGTTGGAGGATTGCTGAGGTTGTTCTAAAAGGAAAAAGCAGCAAAGAACACTTAAAATGGCTGCATCTTAAGAACTTGCATACAACTGTGAACAGTCTTTAGAATTCCTAGAATCCAATCAAGAAAGTATTTTGTAAGGCGCGTGGTTAAACTGAAAATTCCAAACTATAGTGTACCTTTGTAAGAAGCTGGGAATAGTAGTCTGGAATATTTTCTAGCATAGCATTTCCAAATGAGCCTTTCAACTGGGTCTTGGCATTGGCTGGGCTGCTGCCAAAGGGAGCAAACAAATCCAGACTAGCAGTAATGGAGGGCTCCATCAAAGGAAGAAGAGAAAGTCCCTGTGGGTTAACCATAAGTGAACAATGATTTAACTTCATAATATTAATCCAAATTGTTCAAAGCCATGTATTACTCTTAAACAGGAAGCAGAGATTCAAAAAGCCACTGCCACATACTTGTTTCAGCTGCTTCATTATTGCCTCAGTTTTTCCAACTTCTTCTTTCTTGGTTTTCTTTCTAGAGTTTGGCCCACGCTCTCCAGCTTTTGTAGTACGTTTGGCCTTGACTATTGGAGTTCTCTTTGTGAGTGACTGCAGATCCTAAAAATAGTATCAGATAAGAATGAGATGCTCAATTTCATAGTACATATGCATAATAAAAGGATTTCCTTGGCCTACCTCCATGTTACGTGGAGTTCCTTGAAGCTTTTGCTCAAGCATTGCTAGCTTGCTATTGATGTGTCCATTTATCTCATTATGAATACCATCTGAGGGCCTCTGAGATGCCAGTTGTAAGTTTTTGGTTCTAAGGAGTTTCTGTAACAACTGTTGACCAGTCTCTGTCCTTTGAATTTGGGATCCAAGATCTCCTGCTTGAGTTCTAGAGCCCAGAGCAGAGTTCGAAATAGCAGTGGCACTGATGGTCTCTCCAGAAATTTCTCTCTTTATGCCATCAGAAAGGGCCTGTACACTATCTCCTGTGTCACATTGGACTTCACGTGGTTCTTGTTTGATGTTTTGCAGCATTATTTTGCACATTTCATTGGGTACTGGAGTTGGCTGAGACATATGACCCTCAGATACTTGTGTAGCATTTGGTGTTTGGTGTGGGTTGGGTGCTGACTGAGGAGATGGACCATTAAGTGGAAAAGGAGCAGAAAGAGCTTCAGTATTGGGACTCTGAGTCTTCGTAGTTGGAGATCTCAGAGGTGAAGCGATTGATCCCCCTGTCTGGCTAAAGGGACTACCCTTTCCTACAATACCATCTGGTCTAGAAGGTGATGACAAGTGACTGGAGAGCGACAGGTTGCCTGTCTCAGGTTTATTTATAGATGCTGGGCTTGAACCAGCTTCTGGAACAGTGGACCCTGCAGGAGAACCTGCATGAGAGGGAGATGCTCGAAAGGGGCTCAGTGCAGTCGCTACATGAGACTGTTGTTGCTGTAGATGTTGGGGTCCTGGTGGAGTCTGAGACATTCTCATAATCCTTTGCTGATTAGAAAGCGGGCTTCCAGGAGAACCCTGACCAACTAACTGGCGAGGAGACATTGGTCTAGCCATATGTCCAGGTGCTGTGGCACGAACCTGACCTAGTACTGGCCTGGGAACTTGACCTCTCATCATCTGATGATGTAGTTGTTGCTGTTGTAACATCTGCTGCTGCTGCTGGGCACTATTGATGTATTGAGGCAAGGGTCCTTGAGAAGGCTGTTGCATAGTCCCTGCAACACCTTGATGAAACTGTGTAGCCATACCAGATGGTTGTCCCATTGCACCCGATTGCTGTTGAGGGCCAACTGGACCGTGTTTTCCTGCCAATCCAAAGCGATGCTGCTGTTGTTGGATTTCAAGACCTGGATGCCGTTGACCAACTGGTGGCCCCTGCGGGACCTGGGGACGCATTTGTCCCTGCAGCTGACCCTGCATTCTTAGCATCTGGCCTTGTTGTAGCTGTCGCTGGGCAATCATTGCCTGAATTTGCTGCAACTGTTGGCTAGGAGTTAGGTGACGCAGTTGGGGATTCTGTGCAATGAAGGCCTGAATATTTATAGGTGCACGTATTTGCCCTGCAGAAGCACCAGGCCTTGGAGTCATCATCATCTGCTGGCCTCTAGGAATGGCCATCTGTTGAGTCAATAAACCTTGCTGCTGTTGATTTGCAATGCCAGTCATTGAAGTTTGCGTCTGACCACTATTTTGGACAAGCACATCTTGTGGTTGTTGTGCAGCAACCTGACCAGCTTGCTGTTGGGCCATAAAGCACATTTGCTGATCTTCCTGTTTTATTTGTATGGTGTTCTGGGTCTGAAGACCAAGTTGCATCTGTTGTTGCTGTGGTTGTACTTTAAGATGTGTTCCAGCCTGTTGGTTGCCAACAAAACCATGTTGTTCAGCAACTCCAATGTTCTGGTTTTGTTGAGGCTGCGTGGTCGGTTGTTGAGCCAGAAAAGCATGTGGCTGCTGTGGCTGTCCAACAACACAATGCTGCTCTCCACTAGATCCCTGTTGTTGCATCTGTAGTGGTGTAGAAGGTCCTCCCTGTTGGGGGGGTGTTTTCGGACTAAGTAGTCCTCCATCTTTTTGGGCAGGATTCTGAAGATCTTGGACACCTTGTTGCAAACTCTCGGCAACTCCTTGGGTACTCCCTGATGGTGGAGTTTCTAAAGCTCTTTGTGGCTCAGAGGGACCAGCCTGTGTCTGTTGTTTCAATTGTGAGATGTGTTGCTGTTGAAGTTGAGCAAGGTTTTTCGCAGCATTCTGCTGCTGCTGCGACAGGAGCATACGCTGAGCCATTACGGTCTGTTGTTGAGGTGTGAGCTGGGCTGGTGGCCCCCTGGCAACATGCTGATCCATCAAACCTTGAGGTCTCTGAAGCTGCTGAACAATTTGTTGATTACCAACCATACCCTGTGGTTGGCCTGCCAACATATTTGTAGTTTGGGTCATTTGCTGGCCCATGACATTATGTTGTGTCTGTCCAATCATTCCTGGTGGAGTCTGCATTAATCCCTGACGATTTTGTTGGTTAATTAATCCTTGTTGTAAGTTTGGTTGCTGCTGCCCCATGTTGCCCATCAAAACTTGGGCTGGCTGGTTTCCTATAGCTCCAGGCTGCTGGTTAATTACACCGGGCTGCTGAGGTTGATGTGACATAGGCTGCTGCCCCATCATCAACTGTTGTTGTTGTTGCTGCTGCTGCTGCTGCTGTTGCATTTTTTGGACCATTTGCATTCTATGCTGTAACTGTCGCTCCTGTAGAACTCTTGGATCTGGTCCTTGTGCTCCAGGGCCTTGTGGAAAAAAACCAGGAGGTGGAACTGGTTGCACAGCGCCAGCTGCAAGTGGGAGAGTGGGAGGCTGGGCTCCACTAAAGGGCTGCATTTGTGGCATTCTAATTGGCATACCTCCTTGAGCCATCCCTGCTTGAGGCATCCCTCCAGGTGGTTGACCAATCATCATTTGTCCAGGCATTTTGGAAAGCATGTGTGGCGCCTGTGTAGAAGGCCCTGGAGCTAGCATGGAGGACCCTTGCTGATGCTGCTGTTGCTTACTCCGGTACTCTGCAATAAGATTGGTGTGCTCCTTCTGCTGCTTACGTACCTAGAAAGGCACATTTCAATGTTATTAGCTGATTGAATTTAAAGACGACAAAATCTCTCTTTCGTTTGTAAAAAGATATTTTGCACACCTGGTCCAATTGCTTCTGGATCTTACTCTGCTCCTCAGTGACCAGTTTGAGCTTTTCAGCATCTGCTTCTGCAAATTCACGCCCAGCTTTCTTTGCAGTGCGCTGCTTGGCACACAGAGCTTTACGGGATTTGCGATGTGTTCCAATTTGCTCTTCTAAGAACTTTAACTGCATTTGCAACAACTGCTGTGTGTGCACGAGCCATTCTTCATATTGGTGCTGCTCAGCATCATCTGTTGTGAGTGTTAACATCAACATTAAAAGCATGAAATAAACAGAACTGTCTATAACCTGTATGCACAATGTGTGCCTATACTTTGTGGAAAATTTAGTTTGCTACAAATTGTGCAATGCAACAAAAATAGTCAGATTTCCATGTTATCTAGATTCTGAAATTGTCAAATGAGTAAATTTAGAATGTCCATTTTAATGTCTGATTGTTTTCGACATAGCCAAAATCACGACATTAAATTTGTGTTTACATAGGGAAAATAATAATAAATAAGGAAAAGTCTAATAGTAGTAAAAGGGGTGGTTTGCTGCAAAAATAGAAATGTACAACATACTAATGATGCCAAATTGTGGAGGATTCGGTCTTGTTTGAACCTGGTTGCTGCCTTCTCCATCCTGAAATAAAAGGATTAAGTTTAAGATACAATTTTAAATTCACACAAAATATGAACTAAAAAAGAAAAACAAACCTACCTTGGAAGACACAGGTGCAAGCTGAGCCTGGGAATCCTCATTTCCAGGGGCTGAAGTTAACCTCTGAGCCAAAAGAGATACTTGCTGCCTAAAGTTGAATAAAATTAATTGTAGCCAAAACTGGCAATTCCATGGAAATATCAACCAGCAATGTTTTTCAGAAAGGAACAAAGCCCCTCCTAAATTATTAATTTAGATCTAGATCACTGTACTAAAGCCTTATAATCAGTGTTGTGTGTAACGCAACTACTTTTTCGGGTAAAAACATCTGCAAAAATAGGCATCGCGTTTAGGCTAAAAATAGGTTTGGCGCTTATTGCAGTTTGGTAAAAAAAAGCATCTTGCAGTACATTTTAGGCAAGGAAATATAGCGATTTGGCATGAAACATTGATGGAGCAGTGAATATGTTCAGTACACAGCAAAATGACACGACAAACTCATTTCTTTTTTTTTAAATGGCGTTTATCGCGTTTTGGAAAAGAGCTCTTCATATAATTATGCACTTCAAAGTGTATTGCATCACTCAAAAATGTCAATTTGTCACATGTATAACAATTTCCTGATTTAAACAAGAAAAAGTTACCTTAACATACTAAATATTAAACACTATAAAAAGTAACATTTCATATTTTCACTTTCAATTTTACATCCATAATAGTAGAACTGATCAACAATTTGTTTTAATAAAAACAAAAACCGTACCTATTCATTCCAGGTGGTACACCTATTGGATCTTGAGCCAACACCCTCTTAATTCCTTTCAGCGCAACCATTTTAGCCTTCGCAATAGGATCCATTATGTCATCTGTCATGAATTTATCCAGCTCTGAAGAAAAATAATATTTACAAGATCAAATTAGTTTTTTTTATAATAAAATAGGAATAAACAGTTGATGAAACTCATCTTAACATACCTTTATCTGGGAAAAAGTTGCTGGCCATATTCTGCTGTTTAACAATATGTGGAGGTGGTGCCGTCTGTTGCTGAGGAGTAATACCAGGATGAATTCTGCCAGGCTGTCCACCTCGTAAAATTCCTTGCTGCTGTCCTATTGTTGCATGGGGAGGTGAAGGAATTGCAGCACCAATTAACCTCTGCTGCTGTTGTGGTAACACATGAGGTGGCCTAGGCACCATACCTGCTTGAGGCACAATGCCCTGGGATGGATGGTGGTGCTGTGGCATCATAATTTGATTTGGCCCCTGAAGAGGCTGTTGCTGATTCTGAATGCTGTGAAGTTGACTACCAATCCCTCCCTGCAGAGCACTTAAATGCTGCTGCTGCTGTTGTTTCTGAAGCTCCTTCTTTTCATGCTCCAAAAGATCTTGTATTAATAAAGGTAGTTCACTAGCTTCCAGAGAGCTTTCTACTTTGTCTAGATCTTCTGCTGTGGAGTGGTGGCCAGAATCTGGCAACCCAAGTGGATCATTTCCCAGGTCTGGATGTGGTGCAGTTGGTGGAAAGGACAGTGTATCTGCTTGGCTGGGAAGAGGAAAAGGTATACCACCCAAACGGACAGTGTTCAAAGAAGCAGTTGTGGTCTCTGATTGATTAGAGGCTTTTGTTCCACTGAGCAAAACCGACACTGTTTCACTGAGGTCATCTTTAACCGAAGCTTGTCCTGACTGTGGTTGTTCAACCAATCCCTTCCCTTCAAGTTTTACAGAGGACAGTCTAATGGCATCAGAGGACTCTACTTTTGGAGTATTGGTAGCAGATGAACTCTCAGTCTTTAAGGGTGGTTGAGTGGCAGTTGTGTGCGTGACCTGACAAGCTAAATCGACTCTTGGTTTCTCTTCAACCTTGATTTCTACATTAGCAGAAGACCCTGGTCCTTCCCCCTCTGCTTCCACAAGTCGCAACTGGTCAGAAAAAACATCTTTGGGATCACCCTGATCAAGCTCAGGGTCAGTGTATGCCAGCAAATCAAATTCATCACTGTTGAGCAGATCATCCAAATGAGGATCATTGGTCTCAAGATTGTCGAGGTTTCCCAAATCATCATCGCCTTTATCAGGATCAAGGTCAAGAGTAGCAAGATCATCATCCTCCACTCCGGTTTCTGCCACTGTATCACCCAGCCCTTTGGAAGCAAAGGGATCCTCTAGGTCAGACTCAGGTAGGTCAACTGGATTCACAACAGTCTGTTGACCTCTTATTGTACTTGTTTGAGGTTGAAGCTGTTGAGTAGTAGTGTGAGAAATGGGCGTTTTAGGTGTAGTAGTTGGCACCTGCTGCGGCTGTAGCTGAGACTGAGGAGGAGGTACATTGCTTTGTTGTTGCATTAATAAGTCCATACCACCCTGCTGTAACCCAAGTCTGGGATCACGCATCCCCTCCGCTGAAGCATTGACAGATGGGGGTAAGTTCTGCTGAACAAAAGGAGCATTCATTTCCTGCTGTGGAAGAAACATGCGTTGTCTGGGTAAAGGTGCCCTTTGCATAAACTGAGGACCCAGTGGCATCCTCTGGGAATTATGCCTCAACTCTATAAACTGAGGTGGTGCTCCCGACACATGGCTTTGTACAGTTTCTGCACCAGTGCCTGTGACCCCTGTCAAAGGATTAGGGATATTCTGCATGGACTGCATGTTGAGAGAATTGTTGATGGGAGTATTAAGGTGCTGCCTGGGAACGGCTTCGATCATAGATGGTTGCGGGAACCGCCGTGGAGCACCTTGGTTTTGCCACTGTGCATGAAATAATGGACGAGGATACATCCCCTGAGAAATATTGGGCCCAGCTTGCCTACATAAAAAGCGCAGATTAAAAAATGTTAATTGTGAAAGTAACATTTAAAAGGACTGTGTAAATCACAGAGTAATCTAAACCAGTTGCATTTTTCAGCTCATTGTACCTTAATGAACTGGGCTCCATAGTTGCTGGTGTCCCAGGAGGAGGTGGGCGGCAAAGCTTTTCATCCATTGCTCCCATTGGCAGAGGCATCCTGCTGCTAAGGGCTGCCTGAGCAACAACAGCTCGATCCTGATGGATGTAAGGTTATGTTATGCCATCTAACATCATGTTTGGGCTGCACACTCAATTGAAATAAATGCACTTTGCCATAATAGCTTTATATTGGCCAAAATAATAGCTTTTATCGGCTGATATCGATTGTTGGCCAATACAGAGGTGCATCTCTAATTACCATTTCATCAGATTCAATAAAAACATTCAATATTAATTCAATGTCAATACCTGAGGGTAAGGAGGTGGTGCTCGCTGGCTTTTATCTTGCTGAAAGGCCAGCATTTCCCCGCTTGGCCAATTCTGAGCAGGATTACTCACCACAGGGGCTTCCTTCTCTTGGCGAAGTGAGTTTCTCTGCATTTTTTGTCTTATCAAAAACTCTCTTAATCGCTGCCTCTGTTGTACAGAAAACAAAAATTAAATGAATAAAAATTCTAACCAAAACTCTTTTTTAAATGTGCACATCTAAATGGTGTCTACTTTACCTGTCTGTGCTTTTCTAACTCGGATGGACTAAGGCTCATGAGAGCTGGATCCTGTCCAGCTGACAGGTCTGACATATCCTGCGTCCCTGGGATGTTGGGTAAATGTGGAGCATCTGTTGGCCGAATAGTTGTTTCTTGGTTTCCAGGTTGAAGTGCTATTCTTGAGTTAAAATCAGCACCCATTGGTTGCTTCTGGGATTGTGGCTGCTGGAGATGGACCTGAGCTTGCTGAGAAGTCATCATCTGCTGCTGGCCAACTATTTGTTGCTGACCCATTTGAAGCCCTACACCAGGACTGCAGCTGAAAGCAGAGGGTTTTCCAGAAAGTGGATCTGCGACTGAGGGTGAACAGGGAGGTTGCTGGCTAGGATGAGGTGAACCTCTAAAGGGGGAGTTACCTTCTGGTGCTACAGAAGATGGGCGAGGAGGTTTATGCAGTGAGGCAAAGGGATCTCTGGACTGAGGTCGTGAAGGTGGGCGGGAGTAAGGGTCAGGTGATTGGAAGCGTGGAGTGGCTGGCGACTGGACAGAAAGCATTTCATTGGAAATGGCTCCTGGTGTGAGGGGTGACTGAGAACTGCCTTGCGACTGAGGACTGGAAGGCAATCTTGAATACGTTTCCTGCTGAGGCGCAGGAAGCCTTTGGGGTAGAGGAGAGGAGCCATCACCTGATTGAGGACGCGGTGTGAGAGGAGGCTGGGCGTAAGGGTCAGAGAACGTGGAGGGAGATTGGCGGTAGCTCTCAGGAGTTTGGTGATTAGGAGAGGCACCCAGAGGGTGTGAAACAGACAAGCCACCTGCATCCCCCTGATGGATACGAGGTGTCATGGGGGCTTTGAATAACCCATCTCCAGAGTCCAAATTAGCAGGAGAACCAGAGCTAAGATCTTGTCTGCCAAAGGACGAACGTGGAGATGGGGCATTCATTTCTGCCCTATTTGGACACACCCCACCAGGTGAAGAAGCTATTGCAGATTGAGAAGGAGATGAAGTATGATCTTGTCGGGCAGCTCCATGCTGGCCACGGTAAGGGTCGCCACAATGGGTTGAATGAGGTGGTGAAAACATCTGAGAATCTCCAGGCCCACCAGGCCTAGGCCGAGGACTCTCAGGTGGACCTAAGGCCTCCTGAGAGGGCTGCTGAGGTTTGGGGATCTGCTGTTGTGATCTAAAAAATGGGTCAACCTGCTGGGCCCGGCGAGGAGTCCCTGGTTGCATGTCAAGGGAGCCGAAACTGGCTGGCCGTCCCTGAGTAGCACCCTGTGAGCCAGGCATAGGATATCCTGAGGAAGAGACTGGCAAGGGGCTGGAAGAAGGCTGCGAGTATGGGGTGGATGGCTGAGATTGAAGGTGCGGAGACTGAGATGGAAGTTTAGAAAATGGGTCAGTCTGCAAATCAGCCGAGCAAGGAGTCTTGAGGGGTCCATCAGGAAAAAAGGCTGAAGATGCAGAGTCTGGGGCATGGGGGTAAGGACTCTCAGCAGAGCTTGGCTGGGAGGGAGTGGATACAGAGCCTGAGGGTGGAGGAATTTGAAGGTGCAGATTAGGGCGCTCGCTTTTAACACGGCCAGGCTCAGTTTTGATAGGCCGACATACTTGACTCTCAGCCTGCTGTTGAGAAGAATAAAGAAACAAATTTACAATTACAATGCAAACACATCAAATGATATACAGTGCATTTGTAGAGATTGTCACTTACCTTCTGTGCCTTGTTTATTCTCTGAGCAGCCCTATTATCTTTGGCCTTTTGCTGAATGGATAAGGGACAAGTGATAAACAAATGAAAACTGTTAGAGGACAAAGACAGTACTTTGAAATTAAGTTACACTATAGGTTCAAACTAGCACCTACCAGATAAGGAACCTTGTCTGCAGCTGATACCTTCCTCCAAATCTTCATTATTTGTTTGCAGCGACTTGCCCAGTCTATGGAAAGAAAGGAAATTATGAAGCAAACCTAACAACTCTTTAGTCATGTAAGCCCTCCATATTTTTATGAGTAAAACTATTACTAAGTTAATAGGAATTAGCAGGTACACCTTCAACAACACTTTAACATTCAAAAGTCAGTTTAATACTAACCAGGGTAGTCCTGTTTCAGACTAGGGAAGTTTATGTTAGCATATAATACAGGAGAGATGGTAGATAGATTTCCCAACTCCTCATCCTTCTCCCAACGCTGCAGACTGCGCTGATTGTAGGAGAGGCCATCACCTTCCTGTTCAGTAGGAGTTGGAGGAGTGGAAGGGGTGGCTGGAGTGGATGGTGTTGCCCATGGACTTTCCTCATCCTGGTCTGGACTGAAAAGACCCCCTCGATCACTGGAGATGAGAAAAATGAAGTAATATAAAGGAGGTCAAATTCAGAAGGGGACAAAAGGGAGAAGGCGAAGAAAAAAGCTTACCGTATGTCAAAAAAGGGTGACTGGGAGAGACCTGAAAAAGAGTCCATGATACCAGTTGAGGGGAGTGCGCCAGATAAGGAAGCACCTGTAGTTAAATCATGGTGCATTTTTAAGTGGTATACATGTATAACATATCTTGAGTGAAAAAAGTTTAAAAAATAATATAATACATAGATTTCTGCCCATACCTGGAAGGAGGTTTCTTTGAGGGAAACCACTTGGATTTGGATCACTCTCCTGAACTGGCTTAATGCTAGGCTGCAGGGGCCCACTCACAGAGCTCCCTTCAGTAGGTCCAAGTACTTTGCGGAAGAACTGCTCAGAATCCTGACTTTCTAGTCCCCGAGGGAGATCTGGTGGGTGAAAAGGGTGGTCTTTTGAGTAATACAACTTTTCATGACAACAGGTACTTAACTTATTTGTTGACGAAAGCATTTACCTTCATTCTTCTGTATGCCAGACCCTTGTGCATCACCTGAGCTCTGTTCTGTGTTGGAAAGTTGCCCAATTACTCCAGGCACTACTGCTACAAAATGTTATGCAAGTTAAATAGTACATTCTTAAAACAATCATCGCAAAAATATCAAACTAACACAGCTTAAAAAAAATCCTACCTGGCCGATCACCTGGAGGTTTGGATCCCTCACCCTCTTGCTTTAGTTCCATGGGAAGAACAGTCCTGACAGTGGCTTCAACTGTAAGAACAAAACAAAACAACTCTTTATATCTATGCCACATCTAGCTTTATTACTCTCAAACACTAACATTGACGTAGTGTCTTACCTGATTCAGAGGCTGTATTTCTGGCCCCATTTCCAGGCAGAGGAGGTCTCTGAATGCCCTGCGTATGTCTTTGGGTTGGAGGAGCCAGAAAAGCTCTCTTACTCTGATCGAGCAATGTCTTGCCAAAGAAAGCCTCCTGTAGGTATGCAGGAAACATGTCCTCCAACTTGCTTTTCTTCCTGCCCCTGCGCTTCTTGGCTTGCTCACCCTCTCCCTCTGCGGTCTTTGCCTCTGGTACATCAAGAGGTATGTCAGGATGAGGTCCTACATGAATAAAATCTGACTGTTATATGAAGGTTTGGTGAACGCTTTGAGATCATAAAAGATAATGCGGCTGCCGTGTAAGACCACACTGCACCACATACTAAAGGATTCTGGACTAAAACAAATTTAAAACTCAATTTATACTTCCCCAAAAACCAACAAATGTTTGCATAATCCCTTTACTATAAGCTAATACGCAGTGTACTATGTTTAACATCAGATTTAACAGATTTGTACTTTACTGTTCAGATTTCCTAAAAGTTTTGAAGCTAGGCGTTTAAAATATATTTCTTAAAAAAGAAACTGAAAGACATTTTTTGTCTGGTATTATCAAGGACGGTATGATATGGCACACCCCTACTTAAAACATTCCAAGTCTCATCACCGATCCAACAAAACTCAAAAATCATTAGATGCTGGTGTTTGCTATGGCAGTGTAAAGGCCAATTTGGACACACTTGCCTTCCTCAAGTTTCGCTTCAGCTGCTTGACCTTCAGGAACAGCATCACCAGAGGCAGACAGACTCCTCCTCATTCGTGTGTGACACTTTCTTTGCCGGACCATGAAGCCTCCAATCCCTAAAAGTGAAAAATCACTTTATTACCACTTTCTTTTAAAGCACAGAACACTGATACAGCTATTAGGAAACAAAACGCTCAATGACCTGGTCTGTATGGTTTCCGCTTTCTCTTCTTCCCGTCATCAGTCTCTTCTACCCCTCCTTTGAGATTTTCACAGTCAGCCATGCCCTCTATACCCCCATCTGTCCCAGTTTCTCTGTCCACTCCATCCCTGTCTGGGCTTCCAGGTGCTTCCAGCTTGGGCTCACATTCCATCGCTTCTGCACCTCCTATAACAATTTCAGCTCACTTTATTATTTGCATTCATAATCAATCACAACACTGATTTATTTACACAATGTTCGAGGAAAACAGCCTAAAGTAATTATAAACATTGTACCAGCGATCATTTGCAATGATCAAAGACAAAAATAATACAGTACACATACAGTATAAAAATAATTAAACTTTATAATTAAATAATAATAATAATAACAAAAACAGAGAAAATGCATTATTAAATAATTAAACTTATTAATAAACTGACCTTTCCCCTCTTCACCATCTGCATCACCTTCTTTCAGCTCATCTATACACATGGTGCCCAGTCGGGACCGGCGCTGCCTGCGCTTGTGCAGGGGTGACATGGAGATGCTTCGCAATAAAGACATGCCGGTCTCTGTCAGCCAGACACCCTCCAGACGATAAAACTGAGGCTCTGAAGCAAGCAGATGGAGAAACAGATAAAGTCAGATAAAAAAAAAAGCAAATAGATGAAAGCTTGACAACTAATTATCAAACATACACGTACCGGGATCTTTCATTTTGAAAACGGACATCATAGGAGACTCCACTATGAGAGAGATAAAGGTTATTATTTTGTGAAATAGAACTTCTAATAAACACACTAATGAGATTAACTTATAATCAAATCTATCACAAAACTCACCAATAGGCCTGGGAACATATGGAGTGCAGGCTGTACAGGCAAAGCCTTCATCAGATGCTTGTTCAACCTCATCCTCAGTGTAAAGACTCTCACATACAGCATGAACCCATCTACAAAAGACGAAAAAAAGTCTCTTTGCTTATTAAAGCTTTTACAAAAAAAACAGAAATATTGTGAACTATTATATCCTTTAAAGTGGCTTTTCTATACATTTGAAAATGTAATTTATTCCTGTGATGCCAAAGCTGTGTCACATGCTCCTTCAGTTATTGCAATAAGCTGATTTGGGGTCGAAAACATTTATTATTATTATTATTATCATCATCATCAATGTTGAAAACAGTAATTTAATATTTGCTATTTAATATTTTAGTTGCACATTATGATACATTTTTTGAGTGGTCAACTGATATTGTTTTTTTGATAGCCTATGCCAAGAGCAGGATGGCGGAGTTTTAAAATCTGTAAAATAAAGACGTACTTTAGATGTGTTTTTCACAAATAAATAAATTGGTAAATTATATATATATATATATATATATATATATAGTTTGAAAGCAAGTGTTTAAAGTATTTAAATCGTGTATTATAGCGTTTCCCTTTCTATTGCCAATAATATTAATGCAAACGATATACTTTTTCATATACCATATTCTTTCTTTGTTTAACAGTTCTATCTAATAACATTACGCAGAACTGTTAAAGTGACCAATTAATGAAGATGGATAATGGGGGCTAGGATTGTCCTTTATTAATATAATATGATCCAGTTCCTGACTGACCTGTCACAGTGCTGACACTGCAGAAGCAGCTCCTCCTCCATGAAGTTCTCACGACACACAGGACATGTTACCAGGCTGGCGCAAGGGCCGCAGTGATTGTAGTTATTTTGCCACTCACAGTGGAACCCAGGGGAGCTAGCACCACACTGCATACAGCACACACACCTGAAGGCGGGAAGATCAATGGTTCGGTTACCACATTTTTGGGCTCCCAACAGACACATATAATCACTGTACGGAGGCATCCGAGGCAATTACACACCATTTGCACTTCCAGCCTCCCTTAGGCACAGTCTGTAAGGGTGGATCCAAGCAATAAGTGTGATAGCTGACATCACAGTCGTCACAAAGCAGCAATCGGGCAGGATCTGAAGCCTTCCCACACACCTCGCACACAATGCACTCAAGACAACGCCAGCCTTTTCTAAGCATCATCTTGGTGATCTATAGGAGGAATCCAAATAAAGAAATAATGAGGATCTGTGCATAAAGAGGATCACCATAGAGAAGAGTTCAAAAGCTTACCTTGCTGTTCACACAGTATGGATGATAACACTGTGCACACTGAGCACAGGCTAAAAGCTGGCCCTCCACACCTTGTCCAAAACTACCACACACTACACACATGTCCTGTTACACACAAAAAGAGACAAATTATAGTCACTCAGAATTGTATAGGAATTTGAAAGAATAATAACAACAATAATGAAAGTTAGAGTCGTACCTGCTGCAGGACAAACTTATCAGTGTTGGAGAAAAGTACCACAGTATTTTGCATGGTGTCATCTTCCTCCTCCTCTTCTTCTTTGCTAAGTCCAGTGTCTGCAGTCATGCTTAGCTGTAAATTACAGATGAATTTAATTTAAACTTTTCTGTTTAGCACAAGAGGTAGAGGCTGTTTCAATGATTTACGGTGTACTTTTTACAAGTTAACATTTCATTTTTATGGGAATTCTGACATAGCGTGAGCACTAAAATACTGTTACAAAAAAGGCTATAAGGCTAAATCAAAATTCTATGACTGTTATTTTAGTACTATAAACATTTTGAACTAGGTTATTTTATTTTTACATTTTTCATTTTTACATTTTCGCTTAAGTTTTAGTAATTTTGCTATGATTTTGTAATTTTCATTTTTAATTATAATAAGCTTAAATTTATTTCAGTTTTAGTAACTTTAGCATTTTATTATTATTTAAACTCATTTGAGATAATTGCCATGACAAAATCTTTCGTTTTTAGTTCAATATTTATATTTTCTTTTGTATTTTTATTCTCATTAATACAAAATATGTTTAATAGATTATTTAGTAACACTGGCTGTAATGGTTTTAGATAGAATAATAAATATTTCTAAAATTAAAGACTTGATTTTAATCAGGGCACTAAAATGTTAATGTACAATTCTAATGAGCAACATAAGTTTACACTGAAATGCCTTAAAACACTAGTAAAAGAAAAAAGAAGGAATTGCAGATGAAGTGAAGAGCTTACTATAAAGGCGTCAATACAAGAGGCCATTGCTTTGAGACGTGACCGCCCACGCCCTCTACCACCACCGCTGCCACCGCCACCACCACCTCGTGGCCGCCGTTTCCCTGGGAAACCACTGCCTCTGCCCTGAAGGGTCAGGAAATACATTTATAAGCATCAAACTTAACTGCTTGTGGACTAGTGGAGAACCTAAATCCATCATAATTCAATTTTATGCAGAAAAAGTTTAGAGACTGACATCCACCTGCTTTACCCGTGAGCGTCCAGGAGAACCCCTACGCTTCACTTTCTCCCCATCGGGCTTAAGCGGATCAAATGGCAACGAGTCCTCAGTTTCGGTGAGCAGCGAATCAGAACGGGTCCTGCCAGCTGGCACCAGGCTGAGTTCCATGGACAGCATCTGAGAGTCTGCCTCAGCCGGCGAGCCAAGGAAACCGCTGCTGCTCTCGTCACCATGGCTTATGTTTGATGTCTCATCGAGGACCAGCTCACGCTTCATATCTTCTTGCATCTCCTTCCTGGATTGATCATCTTCTCCCTGACTCTCATCTTTGAGGAGAGACTCATCTAAGGATTCCTCCAACCCCTGCTCATCGTCCTCTTCCTCATCCTCAGACTGGCCCATTCTGTCATCTGTGTCAGATGCAGGGGGCATTTCTGTCTGAGGAGCATGTGGAGGAGTCCTGTCTATTGACCCTTGCTGAGTCTCAGATCCCATGTCCTCCAAGTCCATCGCAACTGGCTCTGCTTCTTCCAAAACAGGGAGTGTGATTTGAGAAGATTGAGAACACAGGCTTGACGGAGGCTTTGTTTCAGTGGAATCCACTGTCTTGTCCACCTCTGTCTCTGTTTGAGGAGGCTTGTCTTGCCCCTGTGACTCTTGCCTTTCTATAGGAATCTGGGATAAATCAGGTTGGGTTACATCAGGTTCCTCTACAGTGTCAGGGACAGGGCTATCTGGGCTATCCTTCATAGGAGGGTCCTGAGTGTCTGTTGATTTTTCCTCAACTGCCTCTGTATCCACTGTTTCACTGGTACTCTCCTCCTCTTTTTGTTTTTCATCCATATCTATAGAAGACAAGAAGCATAAAAAATACAAACATCAAAAAAGCCTCTTAAAAACCTAATAGTCTGTAGCATGGATAACATGGATGCAAGGGATGATTTGTGACCGTATTGTAAGGATTAAAAAAAAATAATAATTTTGCAACAAACAAAAAAAACAGTGTTACATTGTAGTTTCATATTGCAGATATTATTGCAAATAATAACCTAATATTTGCAGCTTGTTTGCAAATAAAACTTAATTGAAAACATTTATTAAAAAAAATGTATACATGTATATGTAGTTTATAAATTAAATTTACCCATCAATTTTATTTAACACTGAACTATGCTGCCATTAAAATAAAATGACCCATCAGATTACATTAAAAAAAAGCACATTGCCTATTTTTGTAGCACAGCCAGTGTAAGTGTTTGCAAGTAAAAACCTGAACTATGGTGAGTTTTGAAATTTACCTGAAACCGTAGCTAAAGAAGCCTGTTGCTCTGTAGAGACCTCACTGTGCACATTAGTCTCTGTGGAGCCCTCAGCACCTTCTGGCCGTAGTTCCTCCTCTTTAATGCTTTCTTTCACTTCTGCCATTCCAACCACCTCAAGCTCTGTCCCTAAAATGAACCATCAGCTCAATATCCACATCTAATATCAGTCAATAATACACAGAGAAGAGAAACTAGGGCCAACTAACCCCACTGATACCACATACACATTGCTATACAGAGAAAACACTGACTGCGATGCAGCATTCAGAACAAAATTAAAATTGTATTGTATTTGTATTCATCAGGTACACTACTGTTCAAATTTTGGGGTCAGTACCATTTTTTAAAAGAAATTAATACTTTAAAACAGCAAGGATGTATTAAATTGATGCCAGCTAAATGTAAAACCTAATCGATGATTAACAGGAATACAGGCAACAGGAATCACTAATGTTTACACTACAAATGCGATGTCACATGCAATTCTGACAACATCTGAATATAGCTTGAAAAAAACCTGTTCATAAGTACATCTTGGACCCCATTTAGTCCTCATCACGAGACTCGTTTTGTAGAGCCCTTTAAAATAGTTAAAAACAGTATTAAAGAACATACCCAATTCCATTGGCACCTCTGAATCCGCTTTCTCATCTACATTTGTGGATGACACCTCAGACTCGACTGGAACCTCATCTGGGATTTCTTTGCAGAGCACACAGATGCATTTCTCCTCAGGAGGCCCTGACAGAGAAGCACAATCTCTGTGTACCCATCTGCAGAGGACATCAAACAAGTTACAAATATGCAAATACAACTGTAAGTCAGTTTTGTAATTTCATATCAAACATTGCTTCAAAATACAGAATTTTTAAAAGGTCACCTCCATTTTAGTAAACTGTTTTTTTGCACAGCATCAAACGCTCTGCTCAAGACAAGGAAGCAGCTCAACCTGCCTGTGCTTTATAGCAGAGGGTACAAAAAACTAACCTGTGGCAGATGGCACAGCAATGTTGGAGGGAGGCCGAAGGCTCCACAGCTTTACTGCACACACCGCAGACAGAGGTGCGCCTGCGCTGGCAGCCATCGCATACTGTGTAGCTCTCAAACCACTGTTCAGAGCCAGGAAGCTTCATCCCTCGCATGCCACAGTCAATACAAACACGACACCGCTGAAACAGACATGCAAATAAGGTCAGCCAAACCAATAGAGTGATATTTCACTCACAAAAATCACATTTTCCTATTTGCCAAACATCTGTTCAAACTGATATCACCATCACATGCCACAATCACTCAAATGGACATTTTAAATGGAATGGCACACATTTTGAACCTCCTTAGAGGCCAATCATCAAGTGTGTTTTGCAGTTAAAAATGCGAGACGCAGGGCAGTGAAACTGAAAAAGATTTGCATGCCATAAAAACACACTAGAGATGTGTTTTGTTTTTTTAAGTTGACCCTTTTTACTTGAGCACTGTGTTTTTAGAAAGGCGTATCAACCGTAAGACGTTGCAAAGGATACTAGACGTGACGCAATGGTCAAAGGTTGTAATCTAGCACATGTTTACATAGAAAAACAATGGAAACAGCATAGTGGAATAAACAATAAACTGTTCTGTGTGAACGGCCTCTTAAAAGTGCCTTGATGACATTTTATTTAAACTGAATAAAGTTATTTTGTGTTTCAACGATATGGTTAAATCGCAGCGAACTCAAGTGGTTTCTCCACCCAAATCTGGGTATGTGAAAAGAGCAGAGCAACTATGTAAATAAACTGCACAGGTCTAATTTCTGCCTTAAATTGTGATATATTCAGGGCATGTAAGAGTGACTCATGAATATAAGCTTACTTTGCACTTCCATGAATCAGGGGGCACAGAGTCCATGGCTGGCAGTAGACAGAAGGTGTGGTAGCCCTTGTCACATGCATCGCAAACCAGCATCTTTGAATCTTCTCCTGGTTGCCTGTACATCATTAAAAAAAATACGTTTTTACCACAAAGTCTGTAATCACGGATATAAATAGTTTTATGACATCAACTTTATATAAAGCATTCAAGCATACCTGCAGGTCTGGCAAACTTTGCACTCGGGACACTGCCAGCCTGACCGCTGAAGTGGTGTAGCGCTGATTTCTAGACAGGCGTCATGATAGTGCTGCCCACAGCCCGTACAGTATAGCAAACCCGACAGGTCCCCAACAGAGTCGCACACTGCGCACCGTGCCTCCTCTCCGGCTGCAAAACAAACACAGAGATTGTCATCTCAAAAATTGCAAATGTTAATTACTGATGATATTGAATTTCTTCCGCTGCAATTCCGTACCAATCTCCTCTGCCTTGTCTATGTGCTCTGGACAGAGGAGCGCCAGCTGCTTCATGGACTGGAATGATCCACTCGCAGCCGAGCAGGGGAAGTGGTAGAACCGTGAGCAGCCTTCGGCCCGGCATTGGATGGTAGCGCCCATCCTTTTACAATAATCACATGGCTGAAGCAGAGATAGAATAGTCATGTAGAAGCTGGGAAAGTTCATTTGCTCGCCATAAAGCAATATTGATGAGGTTTGATACTTTGATGAAGGAAGCTTTCGGCCTACCCGCTGTATCCCTGAGATGACTGCCTTATCCACGTTTATCAGCACCTCACCCTCAGTCTGTTTCACTCCCTCTGACCACACGGCACACCAGTGGTGAACCCAGCAGCTCCCTGTTTCATAAGAAAGGATTTGCAATTATAACAATTGAGGAAAACAAATATTTATGGACAAGGTTTATGAGTTTTTTTCTTATCCCAATTTGGATGTTGATTTTATAATATTTTTGAATTTACATTTGTATAATGTAAAATATAAATTATTAATTTTAAACTAATGTGATACAAAAGTGACATAAGACATTTATAATGATACAAAGATACATATTTCAAATAAATGCTGTTCTTTTGGAGGGGAAATTACTGCATCCACAAAACTGTCTTCAATATTGATAATAATTATCAGATAAGCTTCTTATGCACCAAATCAGAAAATCAGTACATTTAGCTTTGCCATCATAGGAATAAAATACTTTTTTTTTTTTTTTAAGTAGGGATGCATGATATATCAGCCAACATATTTTCTGTACAATCTCCTCTGCTTTGTCTATGTGCTCTGGACAGAGGAGCGCCAGGCGTCATGATACATGTCAGTATCGGCCGACGTGTTCATTTTTAATGTTACAGTTATCGGCCTGATAAGAAAATTTGCCCATGATGGTTTTGAATTGCTTGAAATATGATTGGAATCATTTCATTAAGGAAAATACAGTTAAGTGCAACATGTGCAGCGCAAATCATGTTGTCATATAGGCTACATAAAATTATAATGAGAACATTACAAGTGACAAGCATTTTAATGGTGAGACTTTTGTTTTTGAAATAAGGCTCTTCAAAATTTATATAACCATTTATCGGCCAATATATCGGTTATCGGCTTTCAAATATAAAGAATGATCGGTTACCGGAATCAACCAAAATTTTCATATTGGTGCTTCCGTAAAAAAAAAAAAAAAAATAAAAATTGAAGACGGTTATTTTATTGTAATAATGTTGCACAATTTAAATGCATTTTTATCAAATAAATGAGGACTTTGTGACCATAAGAAACTTAAGAAAACTTCAAAAATCATACTGACCCCTAACTTTTGAATGAGAGTGGGGTCATGGCATAAGAATGTTAATTTAAAAGAAACAGTTCAACTCTGTATTGTCCAAAATAGTCATAAAAAGGGTTCCAAATTGGGAAGAAACTACTGTGTCTTAAAGTGTCTCACTAGAGCATCTGAAAATGACAGTGATATCACTATGAGTACATTTGATCTCCTAACCTGTGTCATCAAAGAAAGATGCCAGACAGGTGGATTCAGAGAATCCAATGGAAGACAGGTCATCGTTTCCAGCTGCTGGCAGAGAGGAGACAGAGGGCTCCAAGCTGGGCTGATCAGAAGAGGGTCCAAACCACCGGAGCTCCCGTTGACCATGCAGACTACGCTCCACACAGTTACACAGAGCACAGGCCCTGACAATCTCCCTAAAAATAACACCAACACAAAAATGATGATCAGCAACTCCGAACACATTATTTCAACAAAACTGCTTATTGCAATCAAATGGGATGCATTAATATTCAAATTCTGTGTGTCATTTGACCTTGGCTGATAGATCTAAGGCTCTAAACGACTGACTATTTTGTCTACATAACCTCATGTTCTATTTAATGAAGATAGCCTTTTCCTATAAACTGAGCTATTCAAGCATGACCTACATTTTATGCAAAGCAGCGCAAACTGCAATATTTAAAGAAGGCCTTACAATGATGAGCAGGAAGTGTCCACAGTAGTGCCTGAGATGTCCTCTGCAGCAACAGGGACACTCAGATCCCCTTCAACTTGGACGCTCTCCTTTGCAGGGGTCCCATCATCAGCTGAGAGAAACATGGTAGCCGTAAGTTAAGATGGAGAAAATATAAAAGTGCCCTTTAAAAATCCCAGAAAGGTAGCACTGTTCCCTCACAGGGAATTCAAGAAAAGGTCACATGTAAGAGAGGATTACCATTTAAAGCTATCATTCTGGTGCAAGATTCAAGATTATTTCTTTATATGCTTTAAGCTATTGACAGTAATGCATCCACAAAACTGTGCATGAATAAAATTTAAAAATAATGTAGTTATAAAAGGGTTTCAATGCCCTTTAAAACAGTAAAGACACTTGTGAACATCAGACACACTTATGGCTAAAGAATTCATCATATTTTTCTGGTGCATGTTTTCCTGACGATTACTAACCTGCAGTTTCTGAATCATTTTCTTCGCAGTTTGATTTCTGCTCGTCCATTCCAACTCCTGAAGAAGATCTCTATTGCAGAGATCTGAAACAGGGACGACAGTTAGATGGTTTAAAACAAAACCATCAAACAAAACCAAACAAAATGACCCTGCCACCAAAGTAGAGCAGCATGCATGTACAAATCCATGTTTTGCAATGATCTAAAACCACAAAACCACTGTCCCATTTTATTCAAGCCTCTCAGAGGCGGTAATGAAAAAGTTGGACTGGTCAACCTCTCTCTTGATAATGCACACCATCCGATCAACTGCATTTGGGAATGTCCAGTCATTCCGCAAACGCGTACTTAATGTACATAATCCAGCAAAGTTCAAATTACTCCACACCTAACTACGCAAACATTAGTGTATATAGGAAAACACAAAGCAACTGATTAAATACAAACCATGAGGTGGATTCGCGTGTTCGGTGCATTTTCTCCGTTTTGGTTAGCGCTGGTAGATAAACAACGATTAGTCGGTTTGTTAAAATTGTCTGATCCTGCAGCTGCGTCGTTCTGCTCAGCTTACAGTAGTGCCTAGAAGCTGCTAACACGCTAGCATTCTGGCCGGGGTTAACAAACTCTATGCAAAATAATCCATTCGCCCATCATCAAACCAGGTATATACAGACACGTATAGACAGCTCCGTTGCTTAGTGATGACCCGCGGTCAATAAAAGTCTACAAATTCGTGCATTTCTAAGATAACGTGTTACTTTCTTTATGTAAAACGACGCTAAAGGGAGAAACACAAAGAAAATACAACTTCCGTGTACCGCGCTTCCTGTGACACACAAAACGAGGTCGGGCTAAAACATGGGCAACGTTATTTTGTTCCGCCTGTTATATAGTGTACGTTTATAAACTCAAATGTAGTCGAACTGACAAAAACCACACCATAACTCAATTTGCAGCGTATCTATCTATCTATCTATCTATCTATCTATCTATCTATCTATATATATATATATATATATATATATACATCATAGTAGCCTAAAGAAAAAAGGAAAAAACAAAAACAAAACTCAAACTGAAATATGTCCTGTCTTTGTCAGGTCCACACACATGTCTTGATTTATATGCCTGTCTCCTCTCATTTAAATGTGTTTCGTGTGTGTGTGTGTGTGTAAACAATTATGTAAGAGACGAAATCAGAATACTGTAACAGTTTAACATTTTATTATTTAGAAAACAACAATGATAATTAAAGTGATTTCTGTTAATGTCTTATCACTTTAATGTCTTTATATTTATAATGTCTAATAATATTTAAAGGAATTTGACTGTATGGTGGAAAAAAACACAAAATTGGCAGTTAGATTTTTGAAGTGATTGGTGGACATCCTAAAAGCCTAAACTAGTAACACAAAATGCTTCGGACAAAATTCTTACGTTAATGTTTGCATATAATAAAAGATAATTGGATTTACAGATCATATTAATCGTTAAATTAACTTATAGACACGAAAAAAGTAATATGACTTATGGAGGAATGCATGCATTTCGCATTGTGTTGATATTCTGGTTTATTCTGATATGCTGATTATTCAGGAAACTCTTATAAACTTGCTCTTACTGTGACCAATTTTTTCTATAAAAGAAAAAAAAAATATTTTAAACGTTTATAATGTAATTTCTTTCCTCGGTTTGATCTCGAATAGTTTCACTAAGATGTTTGCATAAGGAACTGTGTAATCCTGCATGCACTGCTTCCCTATTTTAACTTTCAACTGCGTAGCTAATACACAAATATGGGACATTGATGTCATTCGCACTGGTGTTTTATTGTCATTATTTATTATTGTTTAGCTGAACAAATATTTGAAAACACCCGATTCCTAAAATATATGGCTTCAACGCCATTTGACAATCCCTGACCCTTTAATTCGGAATAAACTGTCAAGCTAAATCCTTTCACACTAATTTGTTGACATGTTTCCCAAGCAGTTTTAAGTCCTAACACGCTAACTGACGATCACATTCACACATGCTACAGACAGCAGTCCTTAAACCAAATCCATTTTAAACTATGTGCCTCTGTAACAGAATTTTCAATTGTTTTGTTCTTTTACAGAGGAAAATAGTAAAAAGGAAACAAACGTACTGCCTGTGTAAAGCAGTGCATGCTAACAGGCTGCAAATAACGTTAGCGTCTCTATGTGGTATATAAAACTACAACCACTGCTATAAAACGAAATATATTACAACAATCATCAATTTTGATCAGATTTTATTATCAGTCCCACTTTTGCCAAAATAAATAAATAAAACAAATCTCCCAGTTTCACATCTGCTAACTCTTGCTAGCCAGACACTTTCATACTCAAAAATGCTGTTGCTCTTTCCAGCAAAAACAAATAGAGCAGTTTTATGCACTTTGATGACAAATAAAGCGTTCAGAATAACATGATATATCTGACAATAAGCAACACATTAACTCTTAAGCTTTAGTGGTTTCCGTGTTCATATGGTCTTAATGACGGAACGTTCATGGACTAGTAGTGCTGGCTAAAAAATATGGCTTACCCATTACCAAGGACATAAACACTCATGCACCAAGCTAAACTAAAAACCACAACGAACTATCGTAAAAGAAACTAAACGGCCTGCACAATAACATCACGTTCCGAACGCTGGTGTTTTTAACCTTGAGTTTAGGAAACGCAATGGTAAGTTACGTATGAAGCTAGCAGCGCATTCATTTTGGCCAACAGATTCGCACTCACTTCGCTAAATGGAGGTAGAAGGGGGGCCCGAGTATTGCTAGGGTGATTAATCAGCAAGTATATATATATTCATTTAAAAATTAAATACTTCTTTTAACACTCACCTACAATGCGCTGCTAACGTCCTCGTACATGATCGGAACAATCCTCCGGATAATAATCGCTGGGGTCCGTTTCATTTCATTAAGCTAGCTTTGGCTAGGCAGGGTTTACTAGTTTGTTGTTGATGGGGGAAGTGCTGTCGGACGAGCAAACGTTTGCAAAACTACCTGATATTAAGATTTTGGTTGGCCAATACGAGTGAATCAAATGAGTTCATGCTGGACTCTCATGTTTGCTGCTTTCATCCAGACTGAGTAGCTTAGGCTAACCCCCACACCCAGATCTTCAATCTGGAGAAATCTCGCAAGCTTGTTTGATAAACTTGCTTCATGTAACAGTTTGAAGGATACGGCACCAGCTTTCTCTCTGTGCGAGTGCAGGCTGCAGATTAAAACATGTTTTTTTTTTTTTTTATACCTATGCTAGTTCAACTGCGACCCCTACTTTTGAAAGGACAAACAGGGGTGCACTCTGGGTCATGGGTAAGTTAGTTAGTGAGTGTTTCTCCCGTTTTACCTGTCTCTTGTGCTGGAGAGGTGGAGAGCTGCGATGCTGTATTGACAATAACTAATAACTGTTGTTGTTTTTTGTTTGTTTTTATTATTATTAATTTATTATTAGAATAGGCCCACAAATCTGTCTGTCTGTCTGTCTGTCTATCTATCTATCTATCTATCTATCTATCTATCTATCTATCTATCTATCTATCTATCTATCTATCTATCTATCTATCTATCTATCTATCTATCTATCTATCTATCTATCTATGTAAATATTCACCCTCTTTATCCCATGACAATAACAAATGAGTTATCTTATATAATTGTACTTAAAAGTATATTTATCTTCACTATGATATTTTATTTTACATTGTATATATATATATATATATATATATATATATATATATATTTCCTTTGTTTGTGACGTTTGTATGCTTATCTAGCTTGTATGTTTGGTGACCCAAAAAAAATGTCCACCCTGATGGACAATAAAGATTTATTCTATTCTATTCTATTCTATTCTATTCTATTCTAAAGTAGATACTGGTAATTATTGCTCCATTTTTAAAAGTTTATGTCAATATATTGTATTTTATTGTTGCAAGTAATACTTACAGAAGGCTTTACTTATATGCCTCTGAATCTATGCCTGTCTACCTATAGGCCTACTTCAATATCAAATTTATTTCCAGAACCCAGTTCCAGTAGTGGGATTGAATGTGAGTGTGTGCACTCAATAACATCCACAATGGTTTCGGACACCCAAATGGCTGTTCCCTTAAATAGTGCCCTATTTAAAGTTTTGTTTTTACAATTAATATGTTAGCCTTACTTAAATTTGCATTTAAGACCAAACCCAACGTTGCAAATGAAAATCAGTCTGATGTCAGAATCCAACGTCAGATTGGCGTTAATCTCCAACATTGGACAGACGTTGTATTGTGGTTGGAAATGAAAATCAGGTCGGTTCTGACGTCAACCCGAATTTCATTTCCAAACTAAATCCAACGTCAATCCGGTGTCGAGTTCTGACGTCAAACCGGCTTTATTTTCCAACCCAAAATGCAACCCATGCAACCAAAATCATCCCCTGACTGACGTTACTATCTACTCAAGAACCTTGACAGAAATGTAGTGGAGCAAAAAGTATGATATTTGTCTTTGTTAAAGTAACAAGTTTCCAGAAAAAAAATAATACTCTAAAGTGTATACTGTCCACCTCTGCTGTCTATAGAAGTACACAATTAAATAATTAAATTATTTATTTTGTTTATTCAATGCCTTAAAAAGGTAGCCATTTTAAGTGTCTCACATTGCTCACAGGCATCACTCTCAGTACAGAGACATTTGGTCATAATAGATGTCAGTTTATCTATGCTTTCAAAATCAGCACACTTGGCTCAACGAAAATCAATTGTAACCAAAACATTTAAAATGAGTAAATGAGACCACAAAATATTGCCCGATCAAAGGTTACCTATGTCTATTAGACTAGATAAATATAGATTTATAAAGATGCCGACTTTATTGATCCCGTGCAAATGCATAAGCTGCCCATTTTTAAATAAAAGGTCTCTATTATGTATGCCTGCCTGTAATACATGTCTATTTCTTATTAAATATAATCTTATTTCAATCTACAGAGGATGGTTGAATAAACTATTATTTTTTATCTAGTGAAGAAACCAAGCAGGTGGTGTTCTTTGAGTTGACAAGCCATTAATGTGGCATAGTTTGGATCGCAAGCAGTAACTTAACACACCCAAACAAACCAAATGTTTCATTTGGATACTAGAGAAGAATGAAACGATGGCTTTATGAAATGCACTACCAACATCTACCACAATGCAGTCATGTTCTTTCTAATATATGACTCAATCATGCTGTATTATGTCACGTTTAAATCAGAAAGTCTGATATTGCAAGATTCAGTTGCACATATGTTTAAAACACAAACTGGTATGTTGATCTCTATACAGAACATAACATGGCATATTTAAAAAACACAACAACCATAAACTAACCCATTGACAAGATTAATAACTTCTTCCCTGCTTTTACTGCATGGGATTAATTTGAACAAGAAAGGTTTGAATGAAGCCTGAATACGCTTATCTTAAAAAAAATCTGATTGGTTCACCAAAGGTAATGGTTGGGTGGGTCTACATACATTACAGTCTTTGCCATTGGCCTGATCCAGATGGAGTTGAGAACAGCTCCTCTCCAGTGGGAGTGGGGGTGGGGGGTGTCCATCTGCCCCCTCCATGACCAAGATAATCCCCTTCTCTACCTTTACAGCTGAGAAAAATAAATAGAGGAAATGCACTTCTAAAAACCAACAGTCTCAAAAGCGTCTCAAAATGCTTATTCTTTTAGATTGTCAGGCTGTAATGGATTGGCATAGTAGTGCACTATAATTGGACATTTTGTTTCAGTTTTTAAAAAAAGAATTGCCTATATGCACATTACACACCCAATGTGATTTTTGGTATTATTGGGATTGCATTTATTAAAATTAAACAAAAGAAGCTTTTGGCATTAATGCTGATACATATATTTTTTATACGAAAACAGTAATAGAAAACAACTTAAAAATATCACAAACAATAATTTATTACTTCATCAATTTTATTAATTTCAGGAAGCTGTTTTTCAGAGCAGATAATTTGTAAATCATCCCAAGCACATCAGAAAGTGGTGTATTCTTTGGTGTCCACAAGGGGGTGTGATGCACTGTTAATTCCTGTTCAGCACCATCATTTCAGACACTGGAAATTAACCTCAATTAGTCAGACATGGTTAAATAGTGTTAACACAATATTTGGTTGGCAACTCATTTCTGTTTAGAACTTCGAAATGAATAACTACAGGATGTAATGTAATATTCTGATTTTTCAAATGGGGAACTGACATGATATTGTACTCAGTACAACTCTAGTGAGAATAAAACTCTCTGCGTTTTGTGTGAATAAAGTATATAAAACTACAATAAGTAAAAAATAAGATTGTATCAGTGTCTGTTTGGTATAACAAAGGACCTCAAGCCATTTGAACTACATGCAATATATATTATGAATCCAAATGTATAAAAATAAATATTTATTACTCTTTGAAATATCTTCTTGTAAAACAAACATAAAAATACAAGTTTACATTTCAAATCCCGTTATTGTCCATATGGTGATTATTCAATATGACAAGTATTATCTGAAAAATATGATTTGAATATTTCACATACAGTATATTTATAACGGCAACAAATTTACATATTCTCAATTAATAAAGTAATTGTAACTGGATGTTATGTGGTGAGTAATTATACCAGTTATATTGCCTAATGCATTTTCTTTTTTTGGTCAATTCAAAAATCAGTTTTATATTATGTTTGCATATTCTGTGTCTTAACCATCAGTAAAACTTCTGAGGGTCAAGAAATATCCGTCCTAATGTGTGCAAAAGCCTCGCATACCAGTAAACCTCATTTTGCGGCAAAAAACTGTGTTCATTTTCCAGTTCTACTTTGGCATCTTGGAATTTGCTGCATGTGCTGGAAGAACTGTTGTGCATCTCATTTGTAAGGAAGGTTTGATTTGTGGAACAGATATTAGGGACCATGGCACTACTTTTAACCACCACTCTTTGTACGTTTTCTTCCATTTCTGTGTGGAAAAAGCCAAACAGGACACGGACAGGCCAAAACGCCCAGTGTGCGAGTCTGTGATCTTCAACAGAAGCGTAGTTGGATACCAGCACGCCATCCACAAATAAGTTCCCATGTTCTGTCAAAGGAGCATAAACCCCCATCCTCTCCTCCAGTGAAATCGAGACCACTTTAGATGGCTGAATTCCTCTATTGTCTCCAGTAGTAAGTATATAGTCCCCAATCCTAACTTCTTTGGCAAAAATAGCTTCATACTCATGGTGGTGCAGTTCGAGATTGTGAGCCGCAAAGATAAGGTGATTGGGAGTTATTGCCATTTGTTTACCATTTTCGGTGCCAAAAATGAAGAAAGTGGCTCTGCTCTCTCTATTCAAATGTAGAAAGAGAAGTACCCGACTGAGAACAAGTTCACCTGACCCAGACAAGGAAAGCACCTGTTCCCCAGGCCACAACCTCGAAATAGGCCTTTGAACACCATCGGACATTGTCACAAGTCCCAGTCCTGAAAAGCAGCCACCTTTCTCCACGGCTACAGAGTGATCTGTAAAAAAAATATAGAGGTGGAATTAAATTAAATGGATAGTTCACCCAAAAATCTAAATGCTGTTATCATTTACTCACCATCATTTGTCCATACACTGTAAGTCAATGGGGTCCAAATCGACACTGGACCCCATTGACTGTCATTGTATGGACATTTTTTTTAAAATATCTTCTAATTTGTACCTCATACAGTTTTGAGGGTGAGTAAATAAGGACAGCATTTCAATATTTGGGTGAAATTTACATGATCTGAACGAGGAATAACACTGAAAAGGAAAAACTTAGCAGCTTACCGGCTTTGACTGAGCAGTGTACATGATACCTGGATTCATAGTGCACCCAATCAAATCCAGCCTCAACTGCCAACTGGGCAAGTAGTCCATATTTATCTGTGTCTCGGTCTGAGGTGGTGATGTCGACAGCACGGCCCTCATAATGTAAAGAACCATCCGGGTGATGGCCGTCCTCATCCCAGGCCTCTGTCACTCGCAGTCGGACCCCAAACCATTGGTTCATCACTGCTATTGCCAGTTTATTGAGGCAGTCCTTACAGCGCTAGTGGAAAAAGTAATGAAACCATCATACAGGTGACACAAACCGAAGGACAAAACATTCCATTAGTTTAAAAGTATGTAACCATTTACTCACCCCTATGTCATTGTAAACCTGTATGACATTCATTCTTTCTTCAACATTTATCAAAATATCTTCACGGAAAAAGAAAGTCATACCAGTTTACAACAACATAAGGAATCATTTTCATTTTTGGGTGAATTTTCACTTTAACCATCTCCCTTCTTACTTTGAAAGCATGCAAATTCCATGACATTGAACTATTTTCACAATCGTTTGGCAAAAATTGGTGCTGGTAGACATCTAGACATTTTTTGTCCAGCATACTCAGCTCTGCGAAAGGCCATTTCCACCCCCTTAACATCTAACAAGAACAAAGCTACTTTAACTCATTTCCAGCATTCTTCGGACACTTCAGCATGGTCACAGAGTGAAGTCAAGGTCAATTCCCTTTTTTTCCTCTTCACACGATGGGAACATTTTCACACAGTCTTTTGAACGACCCCAGTGTTAACCTTGAGACTCTGTACTAAAGCATTTAGACTTCCTCCACAGATTTTCAAAATGTTGTGTCTCTCTACACCTCACGTGATGGGGAATCTGTGAGAAGGTGGTATAATTTGTCTGTGAAAATAATATAATGTGACCTATAGGGTTGTGATTGAGAGGGTATGGGAAAAGGTGAGAGAGCAAAACAGGGTCGAAAAGCCAAGGCAAGCGAGAAGAAAGCAAGAACCAGTCCGAGCGAGAGGGCAGATGGGTGGAATGTTTAGACGTGTTCTTGGGAATGTGACAGCAAGAGTGAGAAATCAAGAGGGGAAGAAAACAAACCAGGGAGATTTTTCTCGCAATGCTGTTGGACAGAGGCAATTCATTGTGAAAACTACAATAGAGGCTTTTCCAATGGTGCCATTACTTCAACAGGCGAGAATTCTGCACAGGCGACCCCGCAGAGGCTTGAAAAGATGCACAAAGGATAGCTTTCAGACTTGGGCAACAAGAGGGCACATGCATACGTACACATACACCAACGCAAAGCACTTTCATAAGAGTACTCACTAATCTAGTCAAACTTATTATCAGTGGTATCAAACTTATCAGTAATATCTCAAAACGTTGAGAATGATATCATTAAATGATACCGTTACAGATTAGGACTTATTTAACTGCAATTTTCATCATATTGCCTTAAAGAAACAAGTTTTCTGAATGTCTCATATTGCGACTTGTGTGTATTTAAGGTTTAAAAAAAATATTTAATTTGTCTGCGTTCTTCACAATGTTATCTGCCTTACCTATATCACGTTTATACAAGAGAACACATTCACACACTCCCATGGTAAGGAAGTAGGGGTGTAGTGATTATTTTATAGCTCTAATGAAGAACTTGGTTAAAGATTAAATGGTGGAGTGGCAGTCCAGACAGTCCTATTGTCATGTTTTGTTTTGTTTTTTTACATTGCCTAGGGAAAATGGCTGGGTAAACATGCTATCAACATCATGATATCATGACCGTCAAAATCTCTCCTCATGGTCCCAGAGTTTCAGCTGCACAAATCTAAACATTAAAATAATTAATTGTTAAGATTTCTTTAATTTAAGGTAATTCATTTTGCATGGCCTGTTCTGAATAATTCACCTTCTGTCAGTGTGTATTTCTTATTTGCATCAATTTGCAACTAGAAAACTATGAAACACATCTGAATTACAGGAATCTCAAAACCCCTGTATTTTCAAGTAGCTGTTTAACTGTGCATGAAGTGAGAGGGTTGAATGGGCCACCAGACATGCATCTGGGTCATTCCACGAAATCTGTGCCTTAATTCTCCATTTTGATTTTAAATGAGATTTTAAACATTCTATTGGTGGATTTGTGGGTGGTGTGCTTGAATCCACACTTCTGTTAATATGAAAGACAATTTAATGCTAATATATAGCATATATATCTTTTTTTATATAATAAACTGTTTACTGGACAATACCTAAGAAGTATTGACTAGACTATTTAAAAACTTTCCTTCATGACAACCTAATGTAAGATAGTGACAACAGTGATGTCATAATGAGATATTCGTAAATAATCATTTCAATAAATATCGAGTAATGCTTTAAAAATGCAAAGGGTATTCTTAACATAGCCTATATAGAAAAATATTAAAATATATAATTTCTTTCTTTTTTCCCAAAAGATATTTTAATGGTCTATGTAAACTTGTTTTAATCTACACACACAAATGTATAGGCCTATCACATAAAAAGAAAAAGACATGAAGAAAGTCTAAAAAAGAATATTTAATCATTGTTCACACTCGTTAATGAGAGACACAAAACACTGCAAAAAATATGACGCGGTGGATTATATTAACCGTTATGACAGGGGTTTCCTTTACCTTGGTCATTAACCGGTCGGCTTTGGTATGCTCCTCGTCTTTGAAGACAATGTCAGGGTTGTAGTTGCACACGAGCTTATTGAAGCCTTCCGAATCCCTCGTTATCCTGCCCTCCGCTCTTCCGCTCGCTCCCAGGTTGTTCTCAGAGACACCGGGCACGTACTGCTTGTAAGACATTGGAGTTAACTTGCGTTGCCTAGGGCGACTGCCGTAACCGGGACCCGGCCCGCATCCGTCAACCGCCAGCCATGAATAAAGACACGCGGTCAGCAGGCCGAGCCTTGCCAGCCTTAACCAAGGAGTCAACGTCATTGACGCGCGTGAAGTGTGCCAGGAGATCAGCGAGCCGCGAACCCTGCTGCGCGAGCGTCTCTCCCAGCACCTCGTTGCATTTCGTTTACACAACCGACTTTTTCCATGTCCATAACACGGTGTTGAATTAAAATGGGCACTCGTGGGGACTAGGCTCGTGAATCATTGACCAAAGTGTAATGGCTTCAAACTGAAATTTAGACCTTAACATCAATGCATCCGACATCCAGACACGGTGAGTGTTTAACACTGAAGAAATTTCCATATAATTTGCATAAAATAGCTCTCAATGAGCTAACACAGGTCAAATTTATATAGCCAATTTTCAGTATTCCAAGCTGATATGGAATGATCGCATCCACGTTCTCGTTTGTAGATACTGGCATAGCAACAGGTGCTTCAACCCATCATCCTACCCCACCTTGGACAGCTCCGCGTTCTGCAATAATGTTCACAACGCGTGTCTCTGTTTGTCCTGCCTTAGTCGCGCTCAAGCATAATTTCATTCCTTTACTGTATGAGGGCTCTGACTCTGGATCAACATGTGTTTGCTCCCACTTTTTGCTCCCGCAAATCGCCCTCCCTTCCTGCGCGCTCCGGGACAGTAGCGCACACGCCTCCTCGCGCGCCAGACTGACTTTCCAGACAGTCATGCATTTGTGAAGTCATTGCAGTCTATTGAGTGCAAAGTTTTACCTTCCTCTGCTGTGTATTTAACAGCATATGCTACTTGTCTCTCCTTTAACTGAGAAACAGGGAAGACTGGGAGTAATGGGTAGGCTATAATTGGCATTTTCTCAGGGTCGGTTTATTATTAAAATCAATTTCTACAAACGTTGCCTACACTATTGGCAACTCGTTGATCTTTTGTGACAACATGCCGCAATAGCGTTTGCTATTAGGCTACACTATGTCAGTTGCTTATTTTACAGAATATATGGGTAGTTGAAGCACATCGCTACCACCATAGAGACTGGGGCTATGGTTGGCACAGTTGGCACAAGGGTTTGCGTTTCAAAAGTCCAGTTACACAAATGTGTTTTTTACTTATTGGTGTTGTATGTTGTTGATGAATGTATGAGAGATAGATAACAGTCATTCGCAACATTTCTATGACTCATTCATTTCTCTCTCTTTGTTTTTCTCCTGAAGCAGAAGACACTGGCTGACACATGCACCCCGTGCCGAGAAGACCTCTGGGCTGTTAACACCCATGTTTTATCAGCACCGTAATTTTAAACCACCTCAGAACAATGGCTCAAAATTAGAAGACAATACAAATATCTTGAGTCAATATAATGCGAGAGGAAGAAAAATAAAGGGCTGCAAAATATCAAAATGATTTCTGCTGACCTACGATGTGCATTCAGACCTTTGGCATCTCAGACCATTAATTCACACACACACAGATAAAACAATGTAAAGGTTAACGCTGTTCGGAAATCTCTCAATCCTTCGTATTTAAACATAATATTTTATATTAATTATTTTTTTTTTATTGTTTTCAGGTTTAATTTAGACTTTGAACCAGATGTTTTTACACCAATGGACAAAACTATGAAGCTATTATTTTGTTTTCAGGTGGTTTAGTTATGGAACATGTTTTATAAATTTAAACGTAATACGTTATATTCATTTTCCTTCAAACATGTCTTTGTTTTAAACTTTTAAATTTACATTTTGACCATTTTTCAATTTGGTCTCAGACTCTCAGAGATACAAAACAGCTGTAAAGTAAGATATTATTTTGTGTTCAAGTAGTTATGCAAAATGTTTAAGAAATGTAAAAAATACTTTTCAAAAACTTTATTTTCAGGTTTAAATGACCTATTTTAATTAATATCTCTAACTAATAGACAAAAAACATTATACAATAAGATAATTTTGTGTTCAAGTAATATATTTATGCAACATATTAAAATAAATCAAAGATCCAAGATCATAGGTCTTCTTTCATGTTCTTCTGGCAGACAGATCTATGGTTCAATCACATGTCCCAGACACCACAAATAACAGCAAATGTGGGGAAAGGCTTAATCACAAGTGCAAACGCTTTCAAGAGCACAATCAGTGATACTGACATTCGGCCAAGGGGAAATAGAGAAAATAGCTGCCATTAAACATTAAAGGGAGGAGATGACAATACAAATAAACAACTGTTTCAAAATGGTAACGGTGTAATTGTTATTAGTATTTCTGCATCCCCCCTCTTAAGCGACCTCACTCCCCCACTTCAGGATGGGAGTATATAGAACAGTGAATGGCTGAGTTTCCTGAGCAGCCACAGCACAGAAAATGAGATCTTTCCTGCCAGAGTTACTCCAGCCCTCGTTTTCCCGTTGTTGCAGACGAATCGTGACTACACCTGGCCTTATAATAGTAAAGTACCGTTGAGCTCATGCTACTTTACTTGGCCTCAGCTAAATTAGATGCTGCGTCATTCGCAAAGCCCTCGATTCCAAAACTGCCTAGAATAGTCAGCTGATCTTCAGGGGTGATGGTGTTCAATCAATCATGTCAGACGTCACAGAGCACGTTTACATAACACGGGCTTGTAAATAAGGTAGAGGCACTTAGATTTAGTAGGAAAATGCTGACTAGATGCTTTAAAGAATATGTTTCCTGAAACAAAAGCTGTTTGGGGGACCGAGATGAGGGGGTCGCCGAGAAGAGTCAAGGAACTGACACCCATTATGACCCACCACCATCGGTCAATTCTATCGTCCCTCACCCTGTTATCAGTGCAGGAAGAGGCAGGGTGGTGTGTTTTACTGTGCTATGCTAAAAGCACATGATTTCTGGCTTCAGCGCCAACATACAGCTTCATAGGCTGCCCCTTACCTTCAAATAACATGCTTGGGATCAAGGATAAACAGGATGAGAGGTGTACATGGCTGTACATGTACATACTGCATTATGGCCTGGCTTAGTTGACACTCATGCACTGTCAATATATGCGTGCGCTCTGTGCTTTCAGAAGATATTTAAATTTGCCTAAATTATAATTGTAATACAACAAGTCTGTGACACAACAATAGCAGATCAGGGTGGAACTTCCTGATCTGAAACAAACAGGTTAAAGTTCAAGAGAAGAGAATAAGTTGCAGATAATATATTGTACCTGCTATCATACTGACCAGATTTAGAAACATGTTTTTACAGCAGTATTCGACCAGGAAAATAAAAGATAACATGCAAAGGACAACTTCACCACGTTTCACTTAATACTTCAAAATACACTCACAGCCTGCTTAAGTATTTATTGTAAAAAAAAAAAAAAGAAAATTGTAGTAGAAATTTGTGATTGTCACTTTAAGAGCTCTGTACTATAAAAAGCTTGTTCAGATATATAGGTTGACAGACTAGGGATTGTCTTTATGAGTGAGTCATTGAATCAATTCCTCAACCCATTTGTTCAAAAACACTGATTGATTCAATAACTATTTAAGTGACTGCATGGCTGCATCTGAAATCACATACTTCATTTAGAAGGCAAGAAAAAAAAACAGTAGGCTATGTGACAAAAAAAAATCTATACGGTATGTCAGAATTCACACTCATAAAAGAGTATAGGCACTCGGATGACCTACTTCTGCAATATTAAACAAGCATACGATGGCACTTTAGTATTGGCCACGGTTGTAGTCACGTGATAATGACAACACTGTGGATGTAATGTACCATACCATATAGGCTTTACTATAGAACTTATTTAGTGAATGCAAATCTAATTCTTCAAAATAAGGCCTACCTGTCTTCATGACTAAATCATTGAATCATTCACTCAAACAACTCATTCATACAGTTGATCATGTTGTGGCTCAGTTTTGGAGCTGTGTTTGTTGGAGAAACATTGTTAAATAGTGACGTCTTTAGCTTTGAAAACAGAGACTGTTCCTCTCAAATGTTTCATATATGGTTCATTATTCAAACCTTGTCGACATGTTATAGCTATGGTCACCAATATGAATGTCCACCAACCAAACATGCTTTGTGTGTCCCATACAGCTGCTATTTTCACAGCTGGTTCTGCAACCGATTCTTCACGAAACATTTGTAGCCTAAAAGACATTCATTGTCGAAGTGATTAGCACTAAAATAAATGAAACGCGAATAAAAGCTGTGATCTATCTGTTAAAACCTAACCATGCACATTTTTTTTTTTACCACATTACGATATAATTATATTTCTTTCTTTCTTTCTTTTTTAACAGTATGGAAACCTGCAGTCTTTTTACAGTCTATGGTTGGAGTTCTCTCTTCGCAGTCACGTGGTTCAAGATTGGCGAGGACGTGCTTTTAGCAAAAAACAAGTTTGAAATCCGATTCAAAATACAACCAAATTTGTCCTTTTCTTGATTTATTTAAAAAAAATCAGGTTATGTCAGTTGTTTTCTTACAAAATCACCTCTCTAAGGTCTATGTGAGAAAGGCTCTTGAGTGTGTGAAGGGAGTGTGTCATGAGTGTGCAAGGTGGGTGTGGATGTGCCGTTGGAGGCGGGCAGCGACCCATTATTATCAGTTGATTAGCAAGTCTTTTCCGGCCTAGAGTTTTCTATTTTCCAGAAGGAATAATATCTTCTAATGCACTTTGGCACACACTTCAAACTACCGCCAGGAGCTAATCTGCCTATTTCCCCCTTCATTCTTGTGTTTTGACAATAACGATAGCCTATCGCAACATGTGAAAGACTGCCTGTCTTCCTCTTTTCTGATATGATGAAGTCATTCAGACCAGTCAAAAATGCCCTCTGCTGACAGAAGTGGCATGCGTCCACCCAATATTGTTTTACTAAATGTTTCTGAGGTAAACTAAAAGTAAGAGGACAAGATTTATCGTCATTATTTGCAGGGTACGTGAGTTTGATTAATGTCACAATTTGCTTTAAAACGTGACTCAGAAATAGTGTAGAATTTTAGACATTTTCTTTTCTAGTTAGCCTACATATCCTTTTTTCATTAAACGCTAAACCTCAATTTAATATTTAAAATTAGATTTTTTCGTCCCACATGTCCCCATACTTTTGTTGAAGTAAATTTGCAAGATTATAAGACAAGCTAATACTTGATTACAGTGTTGTTTTAATATTATGTTAAATATTATTTTAGCATGAGTCACAATTTAATATTATTTTAACTTTTGATCCTCATGACAAACAAAACCTTTATGGTTTAACTGTTTCAGCAGAGGAAATCCAACATTTTAGGTTTATCAGGACATCCATCAAAGAACACAAGAAATGACAAGAAAACAAAAATTAAGACAGACAAATCATAATCAGAGGCCGGGATTTCTTTTTCTGCTTTAGGAGAAAAGAAAAAAGGAAAAGGAAATGAACACTCAACGAGGACAACGGATGGACGATATAGAGGTGGGGGTGAAAGGGAGAAAGCGAGTGGCTTGCACACTCTCCTGATGATGTAGGGCTTTTATCTGCCATGGGCATCCGTGAGGGAAAAGCACAGGATGGGTCAGCAGCAGAGTCTCTACGGGACTGCTGACAGACCTGGGGCAAAATAAAGACCCTGATTAAAGCCGGCCAGCTACGGGTGGAGGAACAGCTGGGGGAAGATGTATGGACAGACAAGCACACTAACACCAGAGCTAAACATAACCACAACGGCGCCATTAAAGCAGTAGTCAGGTGCTCAGATGGCAAGAAATGTATGCTGACCTCCATGGAAAGGTCCTTAGCAGATCCAGAAACAAAAATGGGTTTAAAATGACTCACAAATGACGCACTGGTTGAAAAAACAGGTGTAAACACATTTATTGTACTCTTTTCCTGTGTAAAAATTGTTTGTCACAGTCCCTTATTATGCTTTAAGGACACAGCTGGAATTATTGAAAGAAATTAAATGGTCAACATTTTTTTTTTCCAATTATTAATCCTCACTGTATTTTCTTTTTGTCTTCCATTAATATTGAAGTAAAAAAAAGACACCCATATATGATCTATCAGTGCAAGACAGACAGTCTGACATCCAGCCACTCTTGAATCCAGTTGTTTTGAGCTGTAAAAATACTTTTTGTGAGTGTGGAAAAACACTTAAAAGGATAATTCACTCCAAAAATGTAAGGTTTCAAACTGCATGAATGGAACAATGAATGGAATGGAATTGAGTCTTAAACATTCTTTGTGTCTCAAAGAAAGAAACCATACAGGTTTAGCACATGAATAAAAGATTATTATTTTTGAGTGAACTATCCATTTAAGCAATGATTTACATCCATACTTGACTTAGAATATAATTCAGTCATGTTGCTATATTTAAAAAAATCTGATTTATGCAACTATCATGTCATTAAAATAGAAGTCTATATAAATTTTGTTATAATGGATTTGTGGTACCCTGTCCCCTACTGGCCATCAGTTGAAGGACATGACGCTTCCAATGTATATTTTGTTATGGTATGCTACCTCGTAAATTGCCCTATGGGGACAAACAAAATGTTTGACATGAAATGAAATTAGTTTAAAATGATGCTGATATAGAAACAAATCCATAAATAATACAATCATACAAAAGAATAAACAACAATATAATCAGCAAATAAAATGTGTACTACATAAATACCAGACTCTATAAAAATAGTGATTATCGAATCAAAAAGTCCACATTTATCAATCACATTCTTGTTATGTCCATGAAACAGGAAACGGCCATGTGCGTTGATTGTCTCGCCACACAATTTAACCCAAAATGCATGAACTAACCAAACTGTGACCTTATTGCCCAATTTAGGTGTTTTTAAAGCAAATACCTTATTTTGGTCATCTGCACAAGTTTCTGGAAAGCAGTAGTTACATTTGCATAATTCTGTGTTAACATTTCAGAATATAATATTGCACATTAAAGTTTCACATATGAAATAACAAAAACCCTAAACATTCACAGTATTCTTGGCCTAAAGCTTGAAATCAATGGCAAACATAGTCTGAATTTAACATTTTAAAACCTAAACTCTCCAAAAGTGTCTTTTTCAAGCCTGCGTTTTCTCACACCAAACATAAATCTCCAAGATCAGTATCACTTGCTCCACTTTCATCCCTTTTCACAGGTTCTTCACTTTAGTGAGAAGCAGACAAACCCCATCATAATGGACTTCCTGCTATAAGGACCCACAATACAACAGGGATTGGAATCATTGGATGACACTAAAAATAGTGATATACAAGGGGAAAGCGTGGGGGGCCCCAACCAGGACAGAACTCAACACTCTCATTCCACCACCAGGAAAAGGAAACGTGGTTATGGCTGTGATGTCATCCTCTGAAATAGCATTTCTGGATGCATGTCAAAGTCCTCTAAAGCCATTGTTCATTTTTCATAAGGCATTAGTTCAAGGCGTTCAGTGATTTGACATCCCTTTTAAATGCAGTTATATATATTTATATTACTGAAGTAAACCCATAAAACTGGTTGCAGAAATCCACTCCGGAAATTCCATCAGTCGATATTTATCGTTCAGGCAACCTTTGTAAACAGATTTGGTGACCATCTATAAATGGACGCAAAATAGCCCTGGTCCAATAGGAGAAAGCCACAGAATGGGATCCAGAACCATCTCCAGAAGGTAATGGGCTTCAATAGCCAATGATATATGAAAAGGCTAATCGCTCTTCAATGAATCTTTGAGAGCCCATTGGCCAGAAGGAGTTTGAGAGGGATGGTTGATCGAGACACAGTCAGAGGCAGTCTGTGGAGACCTGGAGAAAGAAAACAGGAGAGTAAAGAACATTAGAGCGCCAAACCTAATATAACAACCAGAAAAGGTAACTTTGGCGGGCATTGTTTGGGTTAAAAGCAAATCAAAGAACAAAAGCCAGTAGGGGGAGTAACGAAAAAGAAATGCTATCTGAAGATGGTCTATGAGTGTGTGTTCACATTCAGAAGTGTTGTTTGTGTTGGGTGGAGGGCGATGGGTGTGTCTCTTCCAGAAGGAGTTTGACGCCCTGAGGTCCCCAAGGAACGCCGCTTCACCCCTTCTGTCCTCTCTCACTTTCCTGAGAGAATTGTGCTTTTTCTATCTGAGGAAAGAGACCTACCCATAGAGAAACATGGCCTGTGTGAGGAACACCTCACCCAAAGACTAACTACAAACACTGGCAAATGGCAGCATGGTGCACACCCCTTGTCCTTTCAAGATACAATGTGTACATGCACAAATCTTTCTCCTTGCACGTTTTCCTTCAAATAACTGTTAGAATTAACTGTTAATAAAAAAAAAGGTCCATCGACAAAATATGTGGTGTCATGTTGGAAATAAAAGGCATTAAAGTCCAAATCCCAAAGATTTATATGTAATATATAGTGTTTTTTTTTTTTTAATTACATGCATGCATACCATACATACAGAACCAGTCATGAGTCACTCTTATTCATTGGTTTGTCGTTATCTTCTAGTTTTCAAAATTGTATTAACACTGAAGACATTGAAATTATGACATTTATGTACTCAACAAAAACTTATTCAACCCAGATTATGTTTTATATTTATGATTCTTTATGACACCGGGGTGGGTTCAAATAAGTTTGACTTCTATCCACTCCGTTTCGAGCACTAGATTTAGGTTTTGTTAAAGTTGATGTAAATATGATGAATTTAAAGGCCTGTACAGACTAACCAAAATGCTTCGTATTGCCTTGTCATGTGTAACTACATATTGCTCGAAATAAACAAATAAATAAATAAAATAATAAATAAATTCTTCAAAGTAGACAGCTTTTGCTTTGATGTCAGATTTGCACACTATTGGCATTCTCAGTCAGCCTCATGAGGTAGACACCTGGAATAGTTTTCCAACAATCTTAAAGGAGTTCCCAGAGGTGTTGAGTACTTGTTGGCTGCTTTTCCTTCACTCTCTGGTCCAACTCATCCCAAACCATCTTTAGATTTAGATCAGGTGATTATGGATGCCAGATCATCCGATGCAGCACTCCATCACACTCCTTGGACAAATAGCTCTTACATAACCTAGAGGTGTTTGGGGTCATTGTCCTGTTGGAAAACAAATGATGGCCCTACTAAGTGCAAACCAGATGGGATGGCATGTTGCGGCAAAATGCTGTGGTAGCCATGCTGATGGCCCTAAGTCACCAACAGTGTCACCAGCAAAGCATGCCTACACAATCACACTCCCTCCTCCATGCTTCACAGTGGGAATCACACATTCAGGAACCATCCATTTAACCTCTCTACTTCCAACAAAGACACAGCACTTAGAACCATAAATCTCCAATCTAATCAGTTTTACACTAATCTAATGTCCATTCTTTGTGTTTCTTGGCCACTGATCTACATAGGGAACTGGATTGCTCATGATGTTAAAAGTGAAGCCACCACGCCGCCATATTGGTATTCCCTAGTATATCCTTACAGTATACCCTAGAAATATGTTCAAGGTTAATATTCCCTTCATAATAATGTACATAGACTATTTTGATAAACGTACATTTAGATCTATTTAGAGTTAGTTTAGTTATGTCGGCAGTGTGCTGTTGACACACCCATCTTAACGATTACAATCGCTTATCCTGCCTGTAAACATTAAAGATAACAATCGAAGTATCCATTAATGCACATACATATATCGTAAACTATTCGTGTGTGATCGATTTGCTACAAAACAGGTTATTTTTGGTCATTGTTTTGGCTAAGTTAATGATTTCGGTAGGGAATGGCAAGATGGCCGCTCGAACACTTCTGGTGGCTTCACCGCCTGCTGGCAGTTTAGAACGCAATGAGCAATCAGGTCATTATGCAAATCAGTGTTTCTTGGCCCAAGCAAGTCTACTCTTCTCTTCTTTCAAAGTAATGGTTTCTTTGACGTAATTTGACCATGAAGGCCTGACTCACACAGTCTCATCTGAACGGTGGATGTTGAAATATGTCTGTCACTTCCACTCAGAGAAGATTTTGGAAAATTGGCGGTTTCTGAGGCTGGTAATTCTAATAAACGTATTCTCTGCAGTAGAGGTACCTCTTGATCCTTTCCTGGGATGTTCCTCATGAGTGCCAGTTTCATCATATCGTTTGATGGTTTTGGCGACTGGACTTGGGGATACATTCAAAGTTCTTGAGATTTTCTGACTGACTGACTGACCTTCATTTCTTAAAATAATGATGGACTTTTATAATCTAAATTATAAAACATATTCTGGGTTGTTTAACACTTTTTTAATTACATAATTCAATACGTGTTCATTCATAGTTTGGATGTCTTCAGTATTAATGTACAATAATATTAATGTACAAAAAATAAAAATTATGTTTAAAATAATTATAAAAAAAGAAAAACCACTGGAGGTGGTGTGTCCAAACATTTGACTGGTGCTGTATATTTTCCACAGAACATTTCAAAATAATAAAAGCAGTAAATAAATAATTATCACAGGGATCTTCCCCCAAAACTAAAAATAATTAGACAAGTAAAAATATAAAAGACTAACCAAAGGCACGGATGAGTTCTCGTTGCAAGGCCCATGTGACTGTGTTGATGAGGCAGGCGGATGTGAGTCCAGCAAAAAGCATATTGTACAGGAAAACAATGTGGAAACTGCCGAGCCAGTTAAACCGTCCAAAGTCTCCAAGCAGATCAAACCTTGTAATTCCTACATGTAGTAACATGAAAAAGAGGAAAATTATAAAGTATTAATTCAAATTATAAAATACAATGGCCACATATTGCTGAATTATTGCGAACTACTACCATCTTGTGGACAGACAAATTAAACTTGTTATTAAATGTGTAGTACACTCAGCTACATTTACCAGTTTAAATTCATTCATAAAAATATAGATTTTATATAATATAGATAGATATTATATAAATATAGATAGATATAGATATATAGATTTTTCTCTAAAATCAGCAAAAAAAAAATGTGCAAATTGTGCCTTTGCCTACAACAGACCTCAAAATCATGGTGCTATTAAATAACATTTTACATTTAAACATTAAATAATGACTAAAAATTGTAAAATACTTACCCAATGTGCGGGAGAAAACAGGCAGGGCTGAACTGAGTATTAAAAGAGAAACACAGTTCCCTATAATCTGTGGAGAGATGTAAAAAAATCTATTTAACTATAAAGAGCCACACCATCTGAATGCGAGATATCCAGAAATATTTTTTACTGTTGTTTCACGGTGAGTATAGGAGATCTCTGTACCTGTGTGAGGGTAGTGTCCTGTGCACGTGGCAGCAAACCAGTGAACAGCGGAGAGCTGTAGAAGCCAACGACAGAGGAGACCATGAGATACAGGATGATGACCACCTGCACTGCAGCTCCCAGAGAACCGAACATTGAGAACGAGGCAAGCCCCAAGTGAGGGTCCTGCAAAAAAAAAAAAAAAAAAAAAACTATTGTGAGAGTATGGTCATTAATGATTGCTGCAAGGGAAAAAAAAAAAGCAGAATATGGTAGAAGGACATTTAGAAGGATATTAGAGAGTAAATACAATTTTCTTTCCATGAATTACAATTTACAGGTCCATATATGAATCCCATTGTCTTGTATCTCACCTCCATCCCTCTAGGCATAGCGGATTCATCAAAGAGCAGTTCCAGCACATGGAAACAGACCATCAGCACACACACCGCCTGAGAAACACCGTACATTTTGTTTTAGCACAATGGTTTAATCGTAGCCAGTATAAGTATTCTGAATTCCATAAGGTCTACTCTTACAGTCAAAGCTAAAAGTAGCAGCATGGCCACTGGGTATCCCAGGTTGCGTTGCCATGGAGATACTCTCTTCCTCATCTCTAAATGGAAGAAATAAGGATGAAAAGCAATTCATGATAGCTCAATTAAAAATGTATTTAACAGTTTATCAACTGTGTTCGTACCTAGAGCAATACGTTTGGACTTCACACTCAAATATTCCTTGTTGATGGCCTTTATGTTTGCACTGATCCAACAGGAGGTGTTACCTAAAACATCAGATAGAGAGAGAGTTTTTATAAGTTTAGGAAACCATGTTTTGGTAATGTAAATGCCAGACAAAAACTGCTTTAGACAATAAAAAGAAAATGAGAGAAAGAAAGAAAAATCTTTAAAAGGTGGGCCCACTTCCTTAACAGCAGCCAGTTTGTCTCTCACATCCTGACACTCACATTTCAACTTCCTGGACAGAGAGGCCTCTTCAAAATGTGTACAGTTCATTGCTTCTTCCAAGTTCTCCAACAACTAAAAAAAAAAAAGAAGATAAGACTTAACTTCACATTTCTAATTTCTCTTTAAATATATGAAGAGTTCAGATGCAAAAGCCTCTAAGTGCCATTTGAAATTTTCTTCTAAAATGACCATTTTTATCAAGCTTGTATATTTAAGTTCAGTAATTTCACTTAGATGGCAATGAAGATTACCTATTAATTGTCATTTAAGTGAAATTACTGAACTTAAATATACAAGTTTGATAAAAATGGTCATTTTAGAAGAAAATTGCAAATGGCATTTAGAGGCTTTTGCATCTGAACTCTTCATATATACTATAATTTAAAAGTTTTTTTGTTTTATTTTGTTTGAAAGATTAACACTCTTATTCAGCAAGGAAGCTTTAAATTAGTTCAAAATGACAGTAAAGACATTTAATGTTACAAAATATTCCAGTATCAAATAAATGCTACTCTTTTAAAATTTCTATTCATCAAAGAATTACAGTAGTTTACACAAAAATTAAGCAGCACAACTGTTTTTAACATCAATAATAAGGAATGTTAATTTAGTGACAAATAAACATTTAATAATGATTTCTGACGGATTATGTGACACTGAAGAATTGCAATTACATATTTATATATTCAAAATAGAAACAGTACAAACAGTTATCCTGTGTCCACCTACCCGAGGTTTGACCAATAAGCTCCCAGTGACGCTAAACATACGTGAAAGCCCCAAGGGTGTGCACACTGTTACAAGACAAAAAAGGCAACAAATCTATATATGAGAAGTCAAAAGCAATGAAATGCCAAACTACATGTTAATCATCAAATAATAAAAAAATAATATACAAATGCATATACACTTACACAAAAGCAGCAGAACTCCAAAAAGTGAGATTCCAGAATAGAGATAGGGCAGGTAATATTCCCACAGATCTGAAAAGCACAAGAAAATAAGCAGAATATTACAACACCTTTATCTTGCTCTTATACAATTAAGAGGAAATTTGGGAGTCTATCGGCATTAAAAAACTGTGATGTGATCCATTCAATCAAAGATACCGAACAAGTGCAGCACATAGTCTCTAATGTTGCAGTGCTGCCCTTACCGTAAAGACTCTCACGGGCGGAGCTGTGATGGAGAAGAGCTGATGCCACCCACACAATGCCCAGCACCAACAGACTAAGGAGAAGCAGCATCACTGCAGTCTCGTACACCCGTGCCATAACACCCTTTCAGAGGAAAACACAACAACTGAACAAATACAGATCTGAATTCAGATGCTATAGAGATGTGCTTACTGTTAAACTAATTACATCATTTTACCTTTTTGGACCCAGCAAATCCTTCTGATTCAGTAAAGAAGTAGGCGAATGGCATTAGGAAGACCAGAGAGAGGTTTGAGAATAAAAAGACAAGGTTCCACAAGCCTGAAACAGAGACAGAAGGAGAATTAATGATTAAATGAAAGATGATTGTGTACTATTCCTATATTGACAAGCAAAAACCCCAAACTCGCATGATAACATTTGTCTGGGTCGCTCTGGGTCTCCACAAAAATATTAAGCAGGACAAATGTTTCTTGAGGACCAAATCAGCATATTAGACTGATATCTGAAGGATCATGTGACACTAAAGACTGCAATAATAATGCTGAAAATTCAGCTTTTCCATCACAGGAATAAATTAAATTCTAAACAGTAGTACACATCAACAATATTTAATCATATATGTATAATATTTTGTGTTAAAAAAAATACCAGGTTATTAGGAGGAATACAAAGAATAGTACACTTACAGACCACTAGGGGGCAACCATATGCAGCTTAAGAGATCTGGTGTTACACGTGCACTATTGAAACAGCATTTCACCAAATGCCAGCAAACTGAATAAATCTGGATTTTCAACTAAATTGTGGCCTTGGATTATTAGCCAGAACATCTTATACTCTTGGCAGACTCGCTGGCACTCTGCACGTGCTAACACAGAGCTGTACGACTTATTAGTTTGTTTGTTCCCTAACCAAGTCATTGTGGGAGTAAAAACATTACCATTTCAGTTCAAATTGGGTGACAAAATACTACTTGAGAACCTAATGAAGTCGTCATTTATTAAATTGATTATAACCGATATGGTAAACACATAATCCAAGTGTGCAAAGCAAACATAGTTTTTCATTAGTGCGTGTGTTTGTACCGTGGATGAGCGAGCCATTGAGCCACTGCATGTAGTAGCTGTGCGGGAATGTGAGCAGAACCTCATTGGACAGGATAGAGATAGGCAGAAGCAGCACAGCACACACGGCCACTGAGAGTGTGAACGTACACAGCCACAGCCTGCGGAGAGAGAAAAACAAATCAAAGAAGGGCAAGGGAATGTTTTTGCAGCCATTTACTTTGACATAGTGCCAGCTATGAAGGGAGGTGGATGTTAAACGCCACTCTGGAGACCAAAGGGCAATTTGTTCACTTCAATCATTCAGGGCTAATAAAAAACTAATAAAAAAACAAAATACTAACCAGCAGTGTGTAATTTACTTAAAGTCAGTGTGAATTACTGTGGAATGCACGATTTTACTGTCATAATGTGACATTTCCGAGTGAAATGAGATATATAATTAATGCATTTGGAATTTATTGGATGTTAAAAATGGGAGCCAGACTGAATTTGAGCTTGCTAAATAAATTTCTAGCTATTATTGTGCATTATTCAACAGTAGTGCAGCCCATAATAAGAAATTACATTTCCATGTTACTTAAAGGGATAGTTCACCCAAAAATGATTTTATTCACCCTCAAGTTGTTTCAAATCCATATGAATTTCTTTCTTCGGCTGAACACAAAAGAAGATATTTTGATGGAAATAAAAAAAAAAATACTATGGAATTCAAAAGGGTCCATTAACTGTTTGGTTTCCAACATTCTTCAAAAGAACTTTTGTGTTCAGCTGAAGAAAGAAATTCATACATGTTTTGAACAACTTGAGGATTAGTAAATGATGACAGAATTTTCATTTTTGGGTGAACTATCCCCTTCATTTCCCCTTTTTTTGTGCTGCTTTAAATACTGGTTACTTACGCAATTTTGTTGACAGTGGCATCCTCAATGTCATCTGTGGGCAAAAAAAGGAAAAGGAAATAAGTTTATGTCCACAACACTATCCCACTGCAGACATACTGATGACTAGCATCAGTTCAACCTTGAAACTAAATTGAACAAAATAACAAGATCCCAGAAGGACCCAGATTCATTTTGAAGCTATTCCATGAAAGGAAACAACACAAAATAAAAAATTGTCGTTTGATCGTTCATTATTGCACGTGCAGGAGAACAATATCCATTTAAAGAGGAATTTGTCACAATAACAGGGAGTGATTGAGAACATGAGGCAGAGAGAATGAAAAATAAACCTCCTGCGAGAAAACATGTCCAGTGTGACAGAGCTCCAGGGTAAATATGTGTGACATTTCCTGGGAGCGCCCCAAACCTAATGCAGAACAGGTTTTCTCCACAAATCCTTCAAAACAACCAATATGCAACTGAAGAAACAACATTAGCCCTCCACGACTGGGGCACATTTAGTCTATGAAATGGACTGAGTTATAGAGGTGTTAAAAATACACAAAAATAGAGCAACAAATCTTGTGCAGTGATTCTGTTTGTGTTCCTAAATTAGAATATGTATCATAACGATAATGGTTTGGCTGGAAGTACACACTGTTCCCTGTGTCTAACACAAGACTTGTTCTTATGTTCCCCTGCACTACTGATCACGTAAAAGTGCTAGCCGATCGTTTTCACAGGTATCCATGACACAGGAGCTGCTGTGCTCACGGGGACCCAGATTCAAGACCGAACCAATTTCTCCTTTCTCTCCTTACACTGTCCAATCCAGTCTACTCTGACCTATATAATTAATAACTTGAATAATTTAACAAATTGTAAAGATTCTTCAACCATCTGGCTAATAGTCATGTACACAATGTTCCCCAAGTATGTCTAACACAGGACATGTTCTTACTTTCCTCTGCACTATTTTTACATTTTTGATCATGTAAGCATGTGGTAGATGGACATTTTAGAAACAGGAGCAGCTGTCCTTACAGGACCCCAGGGTTCAAATTCGAAACGATTTCCCTAGTCTCTCCCTACACTTTCCTCTCCACTGATAGGAGACAATTATAAAAGGTATAAAAATAATGAAGTGTGCAAACAATCTGTTTGAGACCCCTGAATTCTGTTCCACTGTACCTAGCTGTCATAGAACAAGAAATTGAAAGACATAAAAATCCAATAAATAAATAAACTGTAATAAAATGTATTACATTAAAAATATTTCAAGACCCCTGCATTCTGTTCTGCTGTACCTGTTTTTGAACAAACAACTCCTAACAATTCTTCAACAGTCTAAACAAGCCTGATGTGTTTTAAACACGTCAGGCAGGAGAAAACAATCCCTCAGATTTTCCACTGAGTGCAGGTTTAGCCGAACCAGCAGAGAGCGGAGAGTTAAATTAAGGGGTGTACACCAAAACATGAGATAGACTTCTCCTATGAAGCAGTGGGCCTATGTTTATCTCACGGGAACATTCCTCATCCACACTGCTGCCCTCCCTCGACGTTACATTCCTGTTGTCGACAGCTATCAGAAACTTTGTCTCTTCTATTCTGAAGAAGATTTCATTTTCACAGCTAAAGAACACCAAAACTATTAATCAAATAACAGAATACATTAATAGTTCACTATCTGAAAATGATTAGATAAGCATTTTTGGAAAATGCAGGAGAATGACCATGTCAGGTCGTGCTGACCAACAAATGGTCAGTTGTTGTTCAGCTAACAGAGCAGCAACAGTCAATCACAGGTGTGCTTTGAAAGACTGTAATATATTAAACCAAACAAGTTCTGAGGGTCCTGGGTGTCACGTTTAACTTACCGGCGACAAACTCTGCATTCTTCTTGAAGTGAGTGAGAATGAAGTGTGACAAGATGTACAGGCAAATGAAAAGCAGCACGCAAATCTAAAGCAGAAAAAAAAAGAGAAAATCAGTGCAATCTGAAAACATGAAATTGAAACATTTATGGTGCGTTTATTACATTTTATTCTAAATGAAAATTGTATTTGTATTGTTTTTATAAAGCTAAATTTTCCAGTCCATTTTTTTTTGTCCTTTTAGGAACTAAGATCCCCACCCTTGGCCTGCACCCAATGTCATTATACACTCTGTGTAAAAAAGGTACAAAAGCTGTCACTGGGGCAGTACCTAAAGAGTGCAAATTAATAGCTCAAAGTAACATAATTGTACCAAAAGTGTACATATTGGTGCTTAAATTTTATGTTAGAACCTTTCTAAAAAAGTGACAGCTTTTGTACATTTTTTATGCATGTATGGAAGAGAGAAATGTGAACATTCTTCAAAACATTTCCTTTTATGTTCCACGATGCTAATCACAATCTTTCTTAGAATATTGGGTGTAAATGCCACTTTGCAGAGTATCAGATATTACATACATTCACACAGGCACCTGCAGTATGAGTCATGCAGTTAATATGAGCAATATAGTCGTGAACAGGCAGCTACAAGACGCGCTATGCAAACGCACTGCTTAGATGTGTTGCCTGTCAATTTATGTTATCAGGAACACGTTAGGCAGAGCGCCTGTGAGGGAGCAGAGGTCATGTGAGACACAAACATAGCCCCATTATCACTGATACACGCTGCTGTGCGCAGTCCAGAATTGTCTTTATAGCTCTGTGACATAAGAACTCCTAATCAAGGACATTTGGTTCTTAATGATAACACACAGTCTGGTGACAGGACTAAACCAGTCAAAGATAGGTGTAGGTTTTGTATTATTGATAAAGATAATAGGAAGAAAGGGGTATAGGGGGTATGCTGTGTCCTATGTACTGTACTGTAAAAGCAATAGAAAGTGATTCAATAGGTAGATTGTCCCTTTTTTAAAGCCAGCTGTCCCCTTTCTGAGGAATCTGAATTAAGATTAATGAACAACACCCACAATACAGATTTAAAAATAAGGGTAACAACACCAGATGGAGGATGAAGATTACAGCTCAAATGCAAATGAAGATTTAAACCAAGCAGTTACAACTGGAATTAGATTGGTAAAATGTAGAGATTTACCAGAAGAGAAACAGTAGAAAAAAAAGTCAATGCATGACTCAACCCAAGTTCCCATTCTCATCCTGCAGTGGGATCTGTCCACATGACAATAACCTTCTAATTTCATGATTAACCTCTAACCTAAATTTCAGATATAAGATCCTCATGTGTATGCAATTCGTTTGAGAAGTGAAACATAAGACATGATGATTCCAACTAAACTTATAAGTTAAATAAACATTCTGAAGCACTGTATGTCCCATAAAGGAGAAGAATGACAGCAAGAGGAAGAGGGATAAGGGAGGGGACAGGAAGCTGGGATTTTGGCTTCAAAGTGGCAAAGGCAGGGAAAACAATGGATGGATCTGTGGGATATATATTTCTAGAGCTTTGAAAGGTGTTCTCACTCATCTGTGCTCAGCATTTGAATAGTTTGTCTCCTTTGACTAAGACAGCATGCACTGAGCCAGAGTTGCTAAACTACAGAATGCGTTAAAACTGAAACAAACGATTGCCTAACACAGTTGAAGATAACATGAGAATACATGTCTGGACTCATTGTATTACAGTCAAAGAAATTTTGAACGTTTTTTTTTTTTGTCTTAAAACAACACTGGCCTCAACTGAAAAAACAGTGCTTGGAAATATCTTTTGTGTTCCACGGAAGAAAAAAAAAACGTCACACAGGTGATATGTCATCAGGGAGGGTAAATGACGACAAATTTCATTGTTTGGTGAACTATCCCCTTTAAGTCCTTTCAAACAACCACAAGGGTGGACAATGACAACATTTGATAATAGCCTGTCGTAGGTCATTAAACAGAAAGAAAGTTTACCTAACTAATATGCAGGCAATGGCATGTTTTCAAACGTCTTCATCAATTTGGCTCAATGGTATTGAGACTGGCCGCAAAATGTGAGCGCAATCGTAATATCAACCAGCAACCTGTGTATTTGCTGACCGATTTGGCAGGGCTGGTTAAACTTAAACATTTTGAATCTTAGGTCTCATTTTGAGTAATCCTCGGCGCACAATACAGGACCTGGAATGAAGCCCAAGTTATTCCTTGAAGTGAAAGCCTATTTAACAAAACAGCCAGCTATAGAGCGACCGCGAACTGACACAATGAGAAAACAACACTCATGGTGTGCTGGGATAGGTTGGCAAAAGGACAGACATACACTCACCTAAAGGATTATTAGGAACACCATACTAATACTGTGTTGACCCCTTTCACCTTCAGAACTGCCTAAATTCTAAATGGCATTGATTCAACAAGGTGCTAAAAGCATTCTTTAGAAATGTTGGGCTATATTGATAGGATAGCATCTTGCAGTTGATGGAGATTTGTGGGATGCACATCCAGGACACGAAGCTCCCGTTCCACCACATCCCAAAGATCCTCTATTGGGTTGAGATCTGGTGACTGTGGGGGCCATTTTAGTTCAGTGAATACAGATAATTGCATTGAGAAATTGTAATATAAATGCTAATAATCCTTTAGGTAAGTGTAAAGGACAAAAACACTAATAACTTGATTTTTAACTGGGCCGTTAAGGATGCGAATATTTAGACCAGTGTCAGAAACTTTAAGCTTTTAAAAAATCTTAGTTGGCCCCTAAAATGTATTTTCAGTGTTTTATTACATTTGTGATATACAACACATTGTGTTATTCATGTTATTCAAAATTTATAGAAAAAGCCTGGTGTTTACGGCAAAGTATTCTGTATCCCGTATTTGTATGTATATTTATTTTTGTGGTTTAGTTATATTATGTTGGAGATTCTGTCTTATATCACGTGGCTATTTTGGTGATATGTGCAGAAGCTGTTGTGTCTAATAAGCCCATGAGGGCTGGGCACCATAAAAGGTGTTTGACACGTATAAACAATTCAATCAATCAATCAATCAAAAATATTCATTTATGAGAAGCACATCAAATAAATTAAGTAATTTATCATGCCAAATTACATACATTTTAACAATTGTAACTTCAAATTAAAATCAAAAACAAAATCAGTGCATCAGTATATAAATTATCAGTATATAAATTAAACATATATCATAACATAACACTGCATGTATTCAGGTATTAACCCCATTACTAGATAAAAGTATAGTAGAGAAAATTTAGAAAATTCAAGACTCAAGTTTGTTTTCATGAGTAATAAAGAATAACACAAGTCCAAATACCTTCTTAAATACTATTAACCTCTGCAGACGTAAATACAAAAAGCCCTCTATTGTTGAAGGCCGAGCGGCATGTGCAGATACGCACCTTAATAAAGTCTATTACACACACACTGCATTCCTTGAACATCTACGTGGGAACCGTTCCAAATCAGCTACTCCCTCTAACAGGTTGGCTCTCTTGAAAATTAACCAAGTACAAAACTGAGACACTGTAATAAATTTTGTGTTGCTTTACAAATGGGAATTCAATACTTCTGAGTTCCACCCAAGAACCCACCTACAAAAAAGTTTTTATCTGACATATTAAATTCAAGTGCATTCTTAGTTTAATTTAGCTTCTAATTTAAATAAAATTAATTGTATTTAGGTGGTAACAATTATTTGATATTAGTGTAAATAAATATACGGGAAATATCGAAAGAATCCTTTAAAAAGTATCAGTGTCCACAAAAATATAAAGCAGTAGAAAACTGTTTTCAATAATGTTAATGATAGGAGCATCAAATCAGCATATTATGATTTCTGAAGGATAATGTGAAACTTAGGACAGTAATGATGCTGGAAATTCAGCTTTGCCATCATGGGAATACTACATAATGTATATTTTAATGCATTTTAAAAGAGTAAACTTTCATTTTAAAATGATGATATTTCGGTTTAATTGAATACACACATATTTAAATTTCAAAATTCTGATTTTTGATTAGACACTAAAAGGTATATATATATAATATTCTATTGGTAGTAGTCAAATATTCTATTGGTAGTAGTCATACTACTGAGTGACAGCCTGACTTACGCACAATCTTTGACGTCAACAACAAAAGACATATGAAGCATTTTCTCCACCCATATTCAAGGTTGAATTGATATTTTGCTACCTAATAACAAACAACAACTATGATTAGTTGCATTTTAGTATTTCCAATTTTACATTTAACATTGATTTTCCCTGTAATCCATGATCCTATCAGAACAGAACAGAGATGAATTTTGGGGTCAAAACCCACAAGTTAAATCACTGATTTAAATGATAAATCCCAGATAAGCCTCAGTGACAAAGGGATCAATAACCATGACAGCATGAGGTCGGTGGTGGTGCCCAAGGCATGGGGCAGGACAATAGTAAAAACAATTTACAATAGCCCATCTAGTGTGGTCCATCTGTGCATTTCACTAAGAGGGGGCATTTCATTATTTAGGAGGATTACAGAAGCTTTGCATATCGGAGGCAGAAAAGGAGCGAAGCGTGTATAAAAGAGAATGCCCTTAAAATATCTGAAAACAGACTTTAAAGAGCAGCTTGTTTGTGTAGAAAGTATGAAGACAATAATGTACAACAGCTCCAACAAGATTAGACCTAATTCTGAACTGATGTTGCAGAACACTGGATTTAACCTATAGTAGGTTAGTTTTTGCAGCTATTGAATTACATAATCTGAAATGCTGAGTAAGATAGGCTACATCATTGTGAAGGAGTAAAGGTTAACCCCAGTGTCTTGCTGTAATGCGTCTGAAGTTCAGTTATAGTTTTACTCTTTATTAGGTGTTGACAAAAACATTTTCATGCACGAGGGTGCCAAAAACTCAGCTGTTGTTCTCCAAAATGAGCTCCAGATCCCACAAAGCGGAGAAGGCTCATCTCGTGCCAGTTAAAGAGTGTTAAATTTCACAACGAGCAGCTGCATCATGTCTGTGTACAGGTTACTCTACTTAATAATTAAATTACTTATAAATAATAAGCAAATAGATAACACTTGCACACTCCAAACTGTCTAATCACAGTGAAATCAATCAATATTTTATGAAAGAACATACTCGTGCACAGTTATCGGTGTATAACGTGACGTCACACAATCATCTAATTTGAATCAATTATATTGAATACCATTAGGAAAAACACAAGGGCACATTCAGATTGTAATACTGCAAACAGTAACTTCCTATGTAAACAAAAGAAGAAAAGAAAGGGGAAACTCACAATGGTTTCTCGGACTCGGTCGTGAAATAGTTGCTCTCTAACCGTCACGTCTTCTGTTTCCATGCTTTGAAACCATGTCTTGGCGTGTGCTCGGTTATAATTTGCAAAGCATTTGAGTCTCCGTGAAGATAATAGCTTGCGTGGAAACTTGTCTCAAGTCTCGAACGAACGCTTTCAACCTCTAAACGTATTCCAGTTGCTGCTATATAGTCACTAAGTCAGCGAACTACTCCTGATTTACTTCACTGAGGTGGATAGAAGCTTCTTAAATGATTATTCACCAGCGAACAACACACTAAACTCATCGAGTCAGCGTGTTCACAGATGCTCCTCAAATGACTCTTTCCAGTCGCTCTCAAACTCCATCTACTGGAGAGGCTGTGCTGTGGGAGGAGGAAGAGGCGGAATAAGACCATTGAAACTTGATCAATAATGAACATTTGCAGACCATTACATAAAATAATAGGCTTACAAAATGTTATAAAAATGTAATAGTTTCGTCGTGTTTGAGGATGATGTAGCCTAGGCCTAACAAAATATATGAAATTGTAAAAATATATGTATTTTTACAAAGTAGCATCAAAGTAGCATAATCAAAGTAGCATTAATATATTTTGAGCTGTTTTAATGGAACTTGCACTGACATAGCCTATCTTAAAATATGTCAGTGTTTTTTTTTTTGTCTCAATATGCACACCCGTAATGTTTTAAGGCATAAAATTAAGGCTCAAAATGTCCTAAATTAACTAAATTTGATCGTAATCCTTGACCCTAATCCTAGCTTAATGTTTAACAGCATTTACTTACAATTAATCGTAGGCCTTTACTTGCCCTATACTTTTGAATGTGTTTAAGGTTACAGTCTGAGCAGGGCTACTCTTGCAAAAAGACTTTAGTCCAATGCATTTTAGCAAATGTCTAATGTTCTGTGTCTTATTTGTGTCCACAGATGGTAAATCAAAGTTTACTCTTTATGAGCCCTGTCATCATCAAACCAAAGTCCATATAGCGCAAACACGGAAGTCCATAGGTTACATTATTTTCAGAAAGTGAATGATTTAAATATGAAGTTAACTTCAAAGCTGTGATCTATTGCATGCATTCTTACATTTTTAATGCTGACCTTGTTGTAGGATTCGTCTAAAACTATTTGATGTATGAATGAAGTTTGATCTCTCAGTCCCGCAGGTAAGAGAACAGTGACCTGTTTGATTTTATAACTTGAAACCCTATTGGTGATATAAAAGAGAGAGACAAGAGAGATAATCAAAACCATAATTCACCCCCAAAATGGCAATTCTGTCATTATTTGCTAACTGTCATGAATTCCAAACCTGTGTGAATTCATTTCTTCGGTGGAATACCAACCAAAATATGCTCTTCTCATTCAGTGGAAATAAATGCAGACCAAGGAATGTCAAGTTCCAAAAAGAAGAAAGTTACAAAAAAGCAATTATAAAATAAGTAATCACGATTTATATGCTATGTCTTACATAAAAGCTTTGAATTTTCATTTATAGGTGAACTATTCCTTTAAATACTGTATAAGGTCCACATGACATGCTTGTCAATTTATCATAAAGCACTTTTCATAATCATGTTATTGGCAAATCTGCTTTAATACACTAAAAAAAGGCTTTTTGATATTACTCAGTTTTTTAAGCCATGTCTTTAGAATTGATCGTAGTTTTAAACATTTTTAGTTGCACTTAATCAACTATGTTTTGTTATATCAGCTCAATTAGAGAGTAGATTTGATTTATTCAAGTCTGTCCTTTGGGGTATGGAAATTACATTCATGCTGTACATTTAAAAGTTACTGCCAGTCTTTGCCATACATCAAGATCATATTGAATTTATCGCTGATGAAAACGAGGCTGTGAGGGATAGACTTACCGTCTTTACAATGGCATGCACTGTGTAAAGGTCTTAGATCACATAATTCTCACAACTTCTAAACTTCTTTAATGGAGTTTTTGTCTATAGTGAAAGTTTTTTTCAGAAAGACATTTAGACAGCTGAACAATCTATTCTTTCTCTGAGCCTCGTTTTCTTTCCTGTCACAAATGAAGTATGGTGCTATCCTGACTAAGGTCTATTGTACATTGCTCACTGAGTAAAGCAACACTCATTATATTAATTCATGTAGCCCTTCAACTAATTCATATGTATGATGATAAAAAAACAAAAACAGAAACTCAAATATTGGACATTAAACATTAACAGGTATTTCCCTTTACTCAAAAACCCATAAATTAACAACATTTACTCTCCTGATCCAGCCATACAAAGCATCATGTGAACTAGTTTCAGTAAATTCAATGTATCCCCAACACAAATTAATTAAACATCAATTTGATATATTTAAGTGGATTGAACTATGAAATTAAGTTCAAATCAAATCATATTTTTTAGTGAATTTTTTCCCCTTAACATGTTGAAAATTACTTTTTCATGTTCCTGTGTGCAGCTAGAATGTCCTCATGGCTAAAAAGCTCCTGATCACATATGCCTTGTGGGCCATGGGTGGCCCACTTGGCCTTCATCACATTTACTTGGGCAGAGACAGCCATGCCCTTCTTTGGATACTGACCTTTGGTGGTTTTGGCATCGGCTGGGCAAGGGAGTTCTTCCGGATCCCATCGTATGTGGGTGAGGCCAACCATGAAGCAGAGAGAGAGCATGTTAGACATCCACGAGCCACTCCGCCACCACCAGTTGGCCTAATTCGGTTTGCCGGTCAAATTTGTGTTGGTATTTACTTTGGCTCGGTGGCTTTAATAAGCCTCAGTTCTCTTAGCTTCTTCTACTTCCTAGTGCTGCCATTGAGCATAGGTACTGGAGTGCATCTGGTGTCCTCTGTGGGCCAGCAGACCTCCGACCTTCAAAAGACCTTTATTACGTGCATCATCACGTCTTCCATCTTCTACGGTAGCAATCTCTCACCTCTGCCCATCAGCATAGCTGCAAGTGTTACCGCAGCACAGCACAGCACGTTCAAACCTCTGAGGAGCCACCCAGAGCCGCTGGGTGAGATGCACTATGTACACTTTGGTAACACTTTATATACAACAAGGTCTGATTTGTTATAGTTAAGGCATTTACTAACATTAACATTTCACCATACATTAAAATATTGTTTTTAATGGAATATTGCACTATAATTATTATAAATGATTTATCCGTACACATTATTTTCATTAAAATGCATGTTTTAAAAAAAATGTATTAGTAAATGTTGAGATTAACATGAGCTAGAACACTGTAGAATTATTGTTCATCGTCAGTTCATTTTAACTAATATATTTCACTAATGTTCAGAAATTAAACCTTATTGTATAGTGTTAGTCATCAGTATTTTATAAAGTAGTGGCCAAAAGTGATGTCTAGCCAGGAAAATGTACATATTCGCATTTTATTTAAATATTATTTATATATTTTTAAGATTTTGCAAGCATATTGCACAGTTCAACACATGCAAAAACAAAAGAGAACCAACAAAATATTAATAACTGATTATTTTGTATAGTCAATGTGTGCTTTTCTTTGTTCTGAAGTGATTTTTGTTTTTCTATGCATTTTATTGCATAGTAAAATAATATCTGTAGCTCGCCCTTTTTTGCAGAATAATTATAAAGTAATTTCTCTGACAAAATTATTTTCCAAAAAAGGCAAACTATACAGCTACCAATTTTAGTGTTTTTTTGTTTTTTTCAAAACAAATAAAAAAAATTTGATGGTTCAACTTGTAGTGTCATTAAAAACAAATATCCCCTCCGGTCATTACTTTTGGGAAATATGTGTCAATCTGATCTTACATCATGTGCAATCCATGTGTTTAATTAACCCGGTTTGTGTCCATCTTCCCAAGGGCCTCGTCTGTATCGTCTAAGTTTAGGTGTGCTGGCTTTCTCCGCTCCGCTGGGATACTGTGTTTTCCACAACACCACAGCCACATTGTACTACATATCGGACTGTGTAGCGGCCCTGCTTGATTTCTTCTGGTTCCTTCCATGGCTCAAAGGACTCCTGGAGTATTTTCTGCTGTTGCCATATCGTCTGTTATGTATCCTGACAGGAGGGGGTTTCTACGAAGAAAGCTGGAGGAAGATGCTGGAAATAATTCTTAATGAGTATACTAAAAAAGAAATGGAGGCGCTGAAGGTGAGTTCAGTACAGTTTTAAGTGGTCAACAGGGAATCTAACATTTATACTTTTCACTTTGTAGTGTTTTACATATAACCACAAGGTAATTGATGATGTTTTTGTCATTATAATGTTTTCTTACAATCAGATACTATCATTGCCAGAAGAAGCTTCTCTGGAAGAGGTCACTCGCAGCTACAGGGAACTGGCTAAAGTGTGGCATCCAGATCACAACCCTAATAAGCAATCAGAGGCACAACAGATGTTTATTCAGATCCAGGAGGCATATGAGATACTTCTCGACAGACACAAGACAAGAAAGAAAAAATAATCTTCTGAGGAAGAGGACTTTTACCCTTTAGAAGGCTCAGATTTAACTTTCACATGCCCAAGTTTCACGTGTAATAAACGTGAAACTATCTAAACAAATGAGTTTTTCACTTTTATTCAGAGAAATTCTCCTCCTAGGACAACTGAGGATTCTCTGCCATCTAGTGGTAACAGTATGAATGGAGTTGTTTTAAATACAGGGGTTTTCCACAGTGATTTGGCGACCCCTGAAGGGTATGTAGTGGTACTGCAGGCGGTCGAACAATTATTGTTTTTCAAACAATCGTTTTTGTAGAAAAAAATGTAAATATATTAAACAAAATGTATATACATTAATAGTTAATATACCATATTCAATTTCATTGTCACCCCACATTAAAATGCATTAAAATAAAATGAATGTAGGCTATATGACAAAGTATATTGTAAATAGTAGAGTCTTAGTATATGACTGTACATCAAAAGTATTGTGCAATGTACATTAACATGGTACTATGTTACTACAGGCCAGGCTTCAAATGCAACAGTCTAATACAGTAGGCCTATGTAAAATGGAGCTGGTCACTTTGCCACTTTGGAGTGGATATAAAACAGAATAAGAATAATGTAGGCCTCCTATAATAATAATAATAATAATAATCACAGTAATTATAATATTAATGGTTTTAAAATTTGGAATATCATAATGTATATTTTTTTACATAAACACATTATTTTTCCTAATTCATAGAAAATTGATTTTCTAACACATCCAAGAAAACCCCCACAAACAGAAGGAATTAGGCTAAATCTCTTACATATAGGAATGATAAATCTTAGTAAACACATACGTCACTTTTACTGATACTAATACATGATACATCGAAATAACAACCACATCAACACTAACAAAAATAATTATGATAATAAAATTTTTTTTTTTTTGGTTTTAGTAGCTTTTTGCAGGATTTTGTTTTTCTAACCTGTAGCAAGAGGATCGATGCATTCGATAATCCCTCCCAATCATGGATTTGAGAGGCAGTTTTTCGGTTATAGGTTATTCGGGCCTGTATCCCGGCATGGGCCCGGAAGTTGTTTGGGGTTTCAGGTAAAAGATCCCGGAGATGCTGCCTTCGCTAGAGAAAACAAACGGCGCTTCTGCTGTATAAATATTACAATCACAGTCGATCGTCAGGTAAGATAAAATACTCACGGTGCAAAATCAATGGCAGTTATTCAAGGAAAGTGACATTAGGCCAGGTAACTACGCTAGGATTGGGAGGGTTTACACGGCTAGACTCATCTGTCGAGTGCTGGGTGCCATAGCAACGCCAGCGGGCTCTCAGGAAACAGAATTCCGCTTTAGTTTGTCACGTCTAAAGATCGACTGTACTTCACGACCGGAGGCTGCCGATCGGATTGCGTTGTCAGCAACACTTGTTCTTTCGTTTGTGAGTTAGTTTAGTGACGTCTTTGACTTAATGTGAGCTGTCACGCCTCGTTAGCTGGTTAGCAGCGGTGGCTAGCTAGTGTTGCTCCAGACAGGCAGGATTGACATGATTCTGCGTGCTGTCAGTCCTCCTCTACAGCACGATGGTGTATGTAAAGTTACTAAACATACGAGAGCTCGTGTTTGCGTCGTCAGGCGTTGTTTTCTGGTGTGACTGCAGACTGGCAGGGCTGTTTCGATTATTGCGTTAATTAGACTCATTGACAGCTCTGTGAATTCATGAGATCTGCCTGTTGCAGCTGTGAATGCTTTCTGTCTCATACGACACAATGATGAGGTCTTAATTTTCTGAGGGCCTTTTTGTTATTATATCATGCAGTATTATGTATGCCATAAATCTGATATAATGTGTTTACATTTTTTTAAAAATTATTTTTAATCTGTGATCAATTTTGAGCCATATTATTAACCATGAAAATTCACAAATGATAAAATTATGATACCATAGGTCAGAAGTCATTCAGGAGTTTTTAATCCGGTTCCATCGTGTATTATAATGCTTAAACAAAATATTTTCAATTTAAATATTCGTGGATTAAAATTAGTTAAAATTAGTCAACGTTTCAAATTCATTAAACAAATTAATTTATTCTCATTTATGTTATGTTGATTAGGAAAGGTTGCAACGGTTGTTTTTGTTGTCGTTTGTGGTTTTTATTCGTCTTTAGCCCTAATATTTCCTATCATCTAGATTCTAGAACTATATGTGTGAGGGGGTAAACCTTAAACAATATCAAAGATTTTGGGGATAATTTGATTTTATATATGTCCAGAAAACATGCTGAAAGATGTAACTGGTTTTTCATTTGCTATTCAGATGTGACCACAGATGAGTCAAGTAGTTATTTGTATAAAAATGAATGATTTAATTTTAATACGTGTTGCATTTAAACCCTATTTCCAATACCAAAATGATAATATGTGGAAATTTCTGAGTAATAGCAAATCATAACAACCCCTGCATTTGGCTTAGTATCATCATTGCTTTAGATGTCAGCCTGTGTTCTGATAGGTCACAACAAGATAAAGGGAGGGCAGTTTCTTGCACACTGCGCTCTTCATTTAAGACCAGAATTCTATAGAATGGACACTCAATTCAGCTGTGGAGTTAGAAATGAGATCTTGACCAGTGTGTATATCAATTATTCAGCTACTTAAACCGTGCAACCACACAGGAAAGGGAGAAATAACAAACTGCAAGTGAACTAGCCAGTTTCTTTTTTCAGATGAGCCAAATATATATATATATATATGATTTAATTTTTTTTTTTATTGCACTGTATTATTGTAAAATGTTCCAATGCATATCTTTAAAAACTTGAAGAATGGTTTGGTTGGTTTTATGCTTTGTAAAACAAATATTTTTGTATGATTTTTTTGGTACAGGCAGCTGCTGTGATGATGAATGCTGACGATTGCAATGGCCGTTCGTACATGTCAGGTCAGGTATCTTTTCAAGTTCAAATTCTTTTGTTATTTTCATAGATATGAATGTAGCTAAATATAGTGGGTTCCAAATGTCAGTGACCACACTGAGATCTGGAACATTTATTATATATATCCAGATCCACTGCTGTGATCCCCATGAAAGAATCCAGTATATCTTAAACATATTTTATTGAATTGTGCTGGTTTAAATTCTCTTAGGAAAATTACTCAACAAACTCTTTTGAAGATATTTTTGACAGGATGAAGTCCAAAGTTTTTATCCAAATCAAAAAAAAAAAAAAACTTAATTAGGTCATTTTTAATTTAATTTTATTTTTCTGTATTTTTTTATTATTATATTTTAAACGCATTGAATAAAAAAATCCTGAGACTTTCTATTAAAAAAAAGAAATTCCAATGAAACTTTCACTCAAATTGTTCTGCCAATAATATAATTTCTAGTGGCATGAAATAAGAAAAAAAAGCCCCATTGTGCTTGTACATGTTTTCAGGTAGTGGAGATTCTTCAACAGAGCGGGAGTTTTTTGCAGGGCTGAGAGGTCCCACCGTGAGCACACCAAACAGTCAACAGTCCTCACCCAGCCGCTCACTCAGTGGTCAGTGTCTGTCCATTTTAACATCTTAGTTTGTTCTGCTTTAGGTAAAAGCATCTGCCAAGTGAATAAATGTATACCTTTATCTCTATGCCCAGCTAACTCCATCAAGGTGGAGCTCTACAGTGACGAGGAGGCAGGTGGTGCTCCACTGGCGGAAAGGAGAGTCGGGGAGAAGAATGAAGGATGGAAAGATGAAAAGGGCGAGTTGGCCGAAGATGGTGGAGTGGAGATGGTCGGAGGTACACGAGGACAGGCTGGGAGCGGCTGTGGAGAGATGGCCAGCTCTGAGCCCGCATCCCCCGGTCCCATTCGGCTGCCCAATGGGAAACTTAAATGTGATATATGTGGGATGATCTGCATTGGACCCAATGTCCTAATGGTGCACAAACGCAGCCATACAGGTAAGTGCTTCTTCACTGACCCTTGACAAAAAAAGACCAAATATATTTAAATAATGTCAGTTTGAAGATATGTGCTGCTGTTTTTTTGCGCCGGTGGGAAAACTGGTAGTCTTGGTCTCGGTAGGTGAGCGGCCATTCCAATGTAACCAGTGTGGGGCCTCCTTCACTCAGAAGGGCAACTTGCTGCGTCATATCAAGCTCCACTCTGGCGAAAAGCCCTTCAAATGTCCCTTTTGTAACTACGCCTGTCGCCGCCGTGACGCCCTGACAGGACACCTCCGCACCCACTCCGGTGAGCCTTTGTGGTTTGAGAGAGGCCATTTGCGAGAAATAAAGGCAAGGAAGGAGAGAGAACTTTGTGGCTGGAAAATAAATGGATGGAAAAGTGTGTGGGATGGAAAAAAAGCCATTTTGATTTGCCACAAAGCATAAATGAATAGTCAAGGTCACGTAACCTACTTCTTTTTTTTTAATGTAAGTGGTGATTATTTTTGCTGCCTAGAACTTCCTTTTAAACCTGTCGCTCTACAAGAGCTTATGCAAGCGGACTAATAAGTGTGAATAAGACATCATTGATCGGATATATAATCAAGTTTTTTAGTCAAACGAAATGCAGCGGTCTAGTGTGACATTTAGAGTATTATGAAAACAGGAAATCCTGCTCGTGTTTTTGAATGATGAAGAGCATTTACCTGTAGTGCCTAAGGTCCTTTGAATGAGAATGCAGATATTCAGAGAAATGAATTGATAGAATAATGAATTTCTCTGAAATGACGCACATCTCTAAAGCTAAATGGACAGATGTGGTCTGTAGTTTTTTCCTCTTCTGTTAACGTCATAGACGAGCAGCGTCATTTCGTTTTTGGGAAATTGTGACAAGGGAAATTCTGTGGTCTGACGAATCCTGTACCAGTAATTAGAGTATTCTAATGTAATTATATTGGAAATATTGCTATATTATAAATCACAATATATTAATATTTATGATATATAATATAAACTGCCTGGCCATAAAAGGATGCTGTTTAGATTTAAATAGGCAAGTACGTCTAATCATGATTGCAGTGATTATGTTTCCACCATGTTATATATTTGTCAACAGTTCTTCTGACCCTAATTGATGGAGTAGCTTTTCATTTCTTAAACAACCATGTAGGAAGACACATCATGGCCATATTCCAAGATGATAAAGTGACAAGATGTATCAGGCTCAAATTGTGAAAGAATGGTTGGGAGGGAGCATGAAGAATCATTTTCACACATGAATTGGCACCTCTGAGTCCAGACCTTAAATTCATTTGAAGACTTTGGGATGTGCTGGAGTAGACTACAGAGTGCTGGACACTCTTGCTTTGTCAATACACAATCTTTACCGAAAATATATCCATCTCTTAAATGCTGTGGTGTTATTTCCATCAATTAGGGTTAAAATAACTGTTGCCAAACATATAACATTGATCACGGCAATAATGATCCAATTATTGACTTTTAAGCAACTATATTTTTGGGCCAAGTAGTGTATTATTTAATAACTTTACAGGATAACACCTTAAATTAACCACAGCATCAATACTGTGTTAGTGATGTATGTTTACATAACACATAAGCTGTGTGAAATGCATTCATATTCTCCCTCCACGTTATTTCAGTGTCCTCCCCTACAGTAGGGAAGCCCTACAAGTGCAGTTACTGTGGCCGCAGCTACAAGCAGCAGAGCACCCTGGAGGAGCACCGTGAGCGCTGCCACAGCTACCTACAGAGTCTGGATCACCAGCCTGCTCATAACACCCAGCCTGCGCACGGTATTGCCATATTTACTTAAACAAATGCTTGGGAATTCAAAACTAGCAGTACTTTGGGTATCAAGTTGACACTAAAATAGATAATTTCGGTGTTTCTGCAGTACTAACTTAATTCATCCGCATTCTGCCTGACATGCGGCTGCTTTTGAAAGCTCACTGGTGTTGTTATGTGCATGCTCTGTGAAGATCACAGCTGGTGATGTAGCTGCACACTTGAACGGTCCAAAGCACTTCTTGATTCAAATATATGCCTTAGAGAGGTATTATTGTAAACACAGAGAATCTAAACAGGTGGTTATGTGTAAAAATATTACTGTGCTGTAGGCCTTGCAGTATGAGTTAAAATGTAACCTAATATAACTGCCGCAGTCTCTTATGTTGTTAATATGCTGTATTTTATTCTTAATTGAAATAACCTGCTGCTCAGTCAAACTCTGAGAGTATTGAACTAATAATCATATATTTAAGATATATCTTTATAAAATATATATCTAGTATAAAATACTTTCAGTTATTTATTTTACATTAGGCTACTTTTTAAACTCTTATTAATAGAAGTGTACACTGCCGTTCAAAAGTTTGCCGTAGGTACAGTTTTTAATTTTTTTTACAGCAAATAATTTTTACTCAGAAAAGACATTAAATTTATTGAAAGTGACAGTAAAGACATTTTTTATATTGTTACACAATTTCAAATAAATACTGCTCTCTTATTCATCAAAAATCCTGCAAATAATAATACACTGAAGACTGAATTAATGACCATCACAGGATTAAATTGTATATTAAAATTGAACCGTTATTTTACATTTTAATAGTATTTACTATATTTTTTTATCAAATAAATGCTTTTTCTTTCAAAAACTGACCACAAAACTTTCAAATGATAATTAATATAGTTTCAATACCATATTAAATGCTGTGGTTTCAAAATTGGTATGATATAGTCAAACACACACCATTCTATTATAATCATACTTCTGCGTGTGGATTATTTCAGGTGAAGAGTCCCATAATGTGGAGATGATGTCTGAACCACTGATCCAGTCCTCCTCAGAAAAGATGACCTTCATTGATCGGCTGGCCAATAGCATCACTAAGAGGAAGAGATCTACACCCCAGAAGTTTCTGGGTAGGTTCATTTCTTTGAATACCTATGGAGAACAGTGATAGCTGAGTTGTGAGCTGTGTGAACTGTATGCAGCGAGAAAGACTGGAGATTTTTCTAAAGTGATAAACATGCAAATTTGTAAGGTTCGTAAAAATTGAATCAGTCTGTTTAATGATTGGTTGTCAATATGACAACTTGTTGTTCAAGATATATACTAAAGGATTATTAGGAACACCATAATAATACTGTGTTTGACCCCCTTTCACCTTCAGAACTGCTTTATTTCTACGTGGCATTGATTCAACAAGGTGCTGAAAGCATTCTTTAGTAATGTTTGCACATATTGATAGGATAGCATCTTGCAGTTGATGGAGATTTGTGTGATGCACATCCAGGGCACGAAGCTCCCGTTCCACCACATCCCAAAGATGCTCTATTGGGTTGAGATCTGGTGACTGTAGGGGGCATTTTAGTACAGTGAACTCATTGTCATGTTCAAGAAACCAATTTGAAATGATTCGAGCTTTGTGACTTGGTGCATTATTCTGCTGGAAGTAGCCATCAGAGGATGGGTACATAGTGGCCATAAAGGGATAAACATGGTCAGAAACAATGCTCAGGTAGGCCGTGGCATTTAAACGATGACCAATTGGCACTAAGGGACCTAAAGTGTGCCAAGAAAACATCCCCCACACCATTACACCACCACCACCAACCTGCACAGTGGTAACCAGGCATGATGGATCCATGTTCTCATTCTGTTTATGCCAAATTCTGACTCTACCATCTGAATGTCTCAACAGAAATCGAGACTCATCAGACCAGGCAACATTTTTCCAGTCTTCAACAGTCCAATTTTGGTGAGCTCTTGCAAATTGTAGCCTCTTTTTCTTATTTGTAGTGGAGGTGATTGGTACCCCTTGTGGTCTTCTGCTGTTGTAGCCCATCCGCCTCAAGGTTGTGCGTGTTGTGGCTTCACAAATGCTTTGCTGCATACCTCGGTTGTAACGAGTGGTTATTTCAGTCAAAGTTGCTCTTCTAGCTTGAATCAGTCGGCCCATTCTCCTCTGACCTCTAGCATCAACAAGGCATTTTCGCCCACAGGACTGCCGCATACTGGATGTTTTTCCCTTTTCACACCATTCTTTGTAAACCATAGAAATGGTTGTGTGTGAAAATCCCAGTAACTGAGCAAATTGTGATATACTCAGACCGGCCCGTCTGGCACCAACAACCATGCCACGCTCAAAATTGCTTAAATCGCCTTTCTTTCCCATTCTGACATTCAGTTTGGAGTTCAGGAGATTGTCTTAATCAGGACCACAACCTGTAATGCATTGAAGCAACTGTCATGAGACTGGTGGATTAGATAATTGCATTAATGAGAAATTGAACAGGTGTTCCTAATAATCCTTCAGGTGAGTGTATAACTTATTATTCAAAAGTTTGGGGTCTGTACGTTTTCTTACAAATGTTTGTGAAAAAAGATGTTTTTTTGAAAAAAGATTGAAAAGTTACATGTTTTCTATTTTAAAATAGCTAAATAGGCGAAGCTGAATTTTCAGCATCATTACTCCAGTCTTCAGTATCACATGATCCTTCAGAAATCTTCTAATATGCTGATTTGGTGCTCAAGAAACCATTATAATTATTATTTTCAATGTTGAAAACAATTGAGTTTCTTTTTTTGTGGAATCTGTGATCCTTTTTTTTAAAGTCAGGATTCGCTGATGAACAAGGAAGTTCAAAATAACAGCATTTATTTGAAATAGAAGTCTCTTGTAACATTATAAATGTCTTGACCGTCACTTTTGATCAATGCAATGTTTAAACGTATTCCTTTATTTTAAAAGGACCAAACCTTTGAAAGGTAGTGTATGTTTTATTACTTTTTAAAATATTATATTTTAAATAATTCAAAAAATATTCTCAATTTGCAATTTGTTGAGTCTCAGAGTTTTGTTGCAATAAATTAGATTTAGAAATAGTATAGTAACAACAGTATTGGTTCTTGCGTAGATGCAAAAACAGAATAATCTAGTGATTACTAAAGATCAATGATTATGATGCTTCCTGGCTTTCTAGGTGAAAAGCACATGCGGCTGAATATATCCGAAGCACCTTATGAACTCGACCCCAATCCTGATAAAGAAGGGGACATGTTGCTGTCGCACCCCGAGGGTGACCCCGCTGCTTTAGCAGGCATGGGAGGGCGTTTCCTGCGGGGGCCGAGAGGAGGCAGCAACGATGTGGATCCTTCCCGGTCGCTGCGGATGCCCCCCCACTCCACCTGCATCTCAGAGTTCACCCCAGTCATCAGCTCCGTCTACCCTCATATAACCTCTCTAGGGCAGCGCCTAAACTGTGCTGGGGGCATCTCCATGGGCCTGGCCGGGAGGGAGGCCGGCGAGGGTCATGAAGATGCTCCTTCCACCCGCAGCCACGCCGCCTCACCGAGCAACGGTTACCAAGATTCGACAGACACTGAGAGCATGGCGGAGGAGCAGTGCGTCATCACCTCGGTGCCACCAGGAAACTTGAACCACCGTGGGCGCGAGCGGCACAGTCCTAGTCACGCCAAAGAAACGGACATGGAGGGGGACAGGGAGAAAGGGATCCCTGGGGGTTTACCCACCAAGGCAAGCCCACGCTCGCCGCTGACGAGGGAAGCCATGCAGGTGACGGACGGGGAAGGGCGGCCGGTGCGCTCCTTCCGCTGTGAGCATTGTCGCATTTTCTTCCTGGACCATGTCATGTTTACCATCCACATGGGCTGCCACGGCTTCCGCCAGCCCTTCGAGTGCAACATCTGCGGCCACCGCAGCCAGGACCGCTACGAGTTCTCCTCGCACATTGTCCGCGGGGAGCACCAGGTGGGCTGAGGTGGGCGGAGGTCAAGACTGGGGGGAGATGTACAGAGCGTTGTATGCTGCTTTGAGATGGCGTCATGGCGTCTAGTTCGGTCTGCACCAGATCGGGGCACATTAGCACTTGCTTTTATAATTGGCGGACATCAGATTTTACATCGAAGGCTAATCGCTTAGGTACGAGCATAAAACGTGCAATTGCATCCCGCGACAAGTCATATCCTCCGATTGCAAGTCATTCATCGCCAGAAGCAGCTGTTTTGCTTTAGAAGTGCCTTACTTCGGTGGGGTTTATTTTTTATCAGTTGGGAAGAGATTCGAGATGTGAGATTAGGTCTATACCCATCTGCTTGGTGGCGTTTACATAGAGTCTGCCTCTTGAAGAGAGAAAGACATGGAATTGCTTAGACGTCCAAAGTCTGGACTGGTTTATCCAGAGTGGTTTTCCAAAGTTTCTGAGCCTGTTAAACAAGAAATCTATGCCTAAGAGGATTCACACTAACTTTGTGCTCTTTTAGGATACCTCGGTGGGACTGTTGAAATTAGGCGACTCAGGGAGGACACTGCTGACAGAGAGGGAATGGAGAGCAAGCAGCGTGAATTGCAAAATTGAGGCTGGAGTAATGGTATGTTAGCCATATAAGGAGCACAGACACATATTGCCTTAATCGTTGCTTTATATGAACCCTGTACGAGTTAGTTTTAGAATTGCACATGGTTTTTAATGCTGGACCATTCCGTTGGTACAATGCAGCCTGAATTCGGGTAACTTTGAAACAAAGATGATACGTCACTCTTGGGTCATATAGGATTGGGGTTAGGCTAAGGCTCGGATAATTTTATTGCTTTCTAAAATGTATGTTAATGTTTTATTTTAGAAAGGAAATGAACTTGAAACATTTGCCTTAGTTTTTGAGTCCACAACCTCTGTCCGGAAGGAAAAAAAAAAAGTTGGTTTCCTTGTGCCTCAGATCTTGATTGTCGTTTCAACTTTATCTCAACCTCACTTAAGTGGCGATAAAGATTTTGCCTATCAAATCTATTGAGGTTTTTTAAAATAGTTTTTGTAGTACGAAGTCCCCGCCATCCATCCTCTGCCATGCTGCGAACACATTGAGCCACATTATGTTTTTTAGATGCGAAAAAGAAGCCTTAATATTCTGGTGCAGACCAAACACAGACCTATGTTGCATTCCGTGAATTTGATGACTTGTGAAGGGGGAGGGTTGTTACCTCAAAAGGAGGATTGCACTTTTTCTAATTCTGCTTAAATGTGAGTGTTTTTGCTGGGGCTGTTGGGAGGGTTTCGGAGAGACGGGGCGGCACCGGGCGGGAGGGGGATTTTATTCAAAGGCTTTAGGGGAGCAGACACAGTAATGATTGGTAACTGAGCTTTGAAACATATTCTTTTGTTTTCTGAAATTGCTCTATTGCACTGATTTCTGATAAAAAAATGCTATTTAGAGAAAACAAGAAACAATTTGATACGAGAACACATTGGTTATAAAGACCAGATGAACAGTGTGGTGTTTTTAAAAACGATTCTATAAAGGCTATTTTCCTAATTATAAAAGGGTTCACGGTCATTTAAGGATTCAGAGCTGAACATTTTCTCCTTGTGTTGTAAAATTTGGTGCTTGGATATTTGTGTGACTTCTGCCCTTGATATTGGACTTGTATCCTGTACGCTTGTCCTGTGTGGTCATGTCCCTGATGAGTTCACGCATACGGTACTCTCGATCCCCACCGAGTACAAACTGCTGCTTGAATTTGAAGGAAAGGACTGAAATATTGTTGTAGAGTTACGTACCGTCCTGCCAAGATATATTGTGGCCTGTTTTATCAGCGGATCTCACTTGCACAAACTGAAACGAAACTAAAGCACCAATGAGAGAATTTTGGAGAACCTCAAAGAGTTGTTTTGTTTGATTGCTTGTACATCTTTATGTGACGTGGGCTGTGGTTAAGGGTACTTGGATGTTGTAGCATGTGTTTGTCACTTGACCTTGGAGGTGGTCAGCTGTTTCCAAAACTTGCTTATGTGTAATCCACTGACCCTACATCTTTTCAGTTACTTTTACAACATTTGTAGGCCTCTTAATACGTATGCTTGGATTCACTCCAGTGCAAGCCTACAGAGTACAGTATGAATGGATCGAAGAAGTGAAAGCCAGTATTTACAAAGGTGCACCCTTCATAGACTTTAATATTTTTGTTTTTCTGCTGGCATAAATTTATTTACTTGAAATTATGGCAAAAACCATATATGACACTTAATGCACTTATCGGTCAAAAAGAAATTATGTAATGAATTCTACCGAGTGTGTGAATGAGAGAGTTTGCATGTGTACTCGTTTGTTTGCTGGGGTTCTGCAACTGTTCTGCTTGTGAAATACTAGCTGCAATTTTCCCTATTTCCTCTAAACCAAACCAGGCTCTTTTCTGCACCATTTCATATTTCTTATCCCCAAGGTGTGATGAACTCAATATTTTTAAATGAACTGTGAAGCAACCATAATGAGCAGCAACTGAGAAAGAGAGACCTAGCATTTTGGGGAGGCAGGGATCAAACTCTCGGTCATTCTTGGGCTTTATCCCTGGGTTCAATGTTTTTAAATATTTTGTGAGAAAAAAAAATGTATATGACAAAGAAAAACTCTTTACCTCAAATTTGTTAAAATATAAAAAACTGCCTCATGTTCTATAAAAAGGTGTGTTGGTTTCAAGAGGTATTGTTTATTTGATCTTGTTTTTAAAGAGTGTAACCCAACTTTAAGTTGAAGTAATTTTTCATGTCCAATAAAGTAATATTTGTTGTAACTTCTGTCTGCTTACAACTCTAAACACTTGTTCTCTAGTTTCCCTAATTCATGTCGTCTTGATCAAGTCAACAAATAATAGGTCTATGAATCGTTTCCCTACAGGTTCAATATGTGGTCAAGGTGGACATCTATAGTGACTGCTCACCATCTTTAACTGCATTTTTTTTATATTTTTGTAGTGCAGTATGACAGATGAGTTTGAAAAAACAAATATTCTATGTTCTCTAAATTATTAAGAACAATTTTTTAAGTATAGCATGTAATATAAATGATTTAAAGCATTTTTTCTCAATTCAGCTTACTTGTGCAGTATTAATATTTTGAATTACATTTATATCTTTAGTTTTCACAAATTTTTTTATTAATATTCAGTTTTTACTTATTTGTATTTTTTACTTTTAGGAATTGTATCGGTTTAGATTTATTAGTTCGTTTTTTTTTTACGATAATGCAGTTTCATTTATTTTGTAAAAATATTGTAAGACTTTTCTTACATTGAGCAACATATTTTACAGCATTTATTAATCTATTTAAAATACAATTTTTCATGATAGTTCACAGAACATTCATTAATGTTAACAGATACATTTGATTTTAAATTGGTTAGTAAATGTTAAAATTATCATTTTAGATTAATAAATCCTGTAGAAGTATTGTTAACTAATGAACCAAGGTTTTCCTATTGACAATGTTTTGTTTTTCACCATTTTTGCCTTAAATGTAAAAACAAGGTCTATTTAAAATGACTAACATCAAGCAGATTTATTTCCCCCCAAATGACCTCTCAGAATACAACCTCAAGAAAAACCTACTTGTACACAGAGGACAAAAACATTTACTATTTTTGATTAAACAAAGACAAGAGAGCATTTTAGGTTTAGTCATCTTTATTTCTTTACAGAAACATGTATCCTATATCTCCAGATCACATTGGTTTTGGAGGGGGACGTGGAGGACCACCCTGAAAGAGAGAAAAATCAGAAAACTTACTGTATTTATCAGCATTATTGACAAAATAGTCAAAGCAACAAATAAATATTTATGCATGTAATAGCTATTAAGCACAATTAGTATGCCTATGCTCTAATTTAAAATAGATATGGATGCATCACTTACAGCGGGCCTGAAGCGTGGAGGAGGGGTACGGTCCTTCCTGGCCTCACGAGAACGGTTCCTCACCACTTTGCTGTGGATGGCACAGCTGACACAGTAGTGCAGCTTCACATACAGTTTGGGCAAAACGTAGGCTGTAGAAGGACAAAAACAAGTTTGATAAATGTTTTAACAAGTCTGTTAGTTCACCTCCCTAAGAAGCCCAGTATCTTACTCACAGTCAAACACACTGGCTTCAGAGATGTCCCTTACAGCCGCAGCCTCCACAATATTTCTGATGACAAACTTCTTGATGGCTTTGTCTTTGGGCACACACCGGGCACAGTTTGTGCAGCGGATGGGCTGGACATGCCCACGTCCCTTCTTAGCACGACCGTTATTCCTCCTCTTCTTAGTCTAGGAGATGAAGAAATAAAAGTTAATACTGGTTTGCAAATGACAACCTTGAAATCATAATCTGTTAATGCACATTTACAAAACATTTAGTTTTTTTAGTTAAAATGTAATTGGTGGGTTTGCACTTGATACTGTATATACAATTTAACAATTCTGATGGGTTTTGTAATGTGTATCTGATTTTTATAACGTCTGTACACCTAAAGTGCAACCAGGCACAGTAACATTTAAATAAAATAGACTTTGCTGTAATTTGTGGAGGAGAATAGATAAATCAATCCAAACTAAGATGCCAAGAAACAGTATTAAGGAATTTCTTAAAACACAAATAGCTATTAACGGGGGTAACGTTAGATAAAAGGCTGTAATGCGTGTTTAGTGGACATGCGTGATACTTCAGGCGTAGTATAGTTAATGAGTTATTATGGTCAAAAGCTATGGAAAAACTGAGTGGTGTTTGGTTGTATATGGAGAGATATTACTCCGAAATGTGAAACGAATGAGAAAACGCACTTGTCGTAAAAATAAATGGATAAAAGACGGTGCTGTGTCTGAACGATTGGTAAACTCACCATCTTGATTTGGAGAAGCGTGAGAAAGGACCGGAAATACTATTACGTCATTTATATAGTGCGCGCAGCAGCCGGACGTCTTTGGGTAATATAATAAAAGTCATTGTTAATTTTAAAATAGTTTAACATTGTTTTCTTTATTATTTAAGTAGACAAAAACTTAAGTAGACAAATGATTGTAAAAATTGAGTGCCTTACCCTGTGTTTTCAGAAATGTTATGTAGTATATTTTACCCGTGATATTTGCAGATATCTAACGTTACGTATAAAGACAGACGGACTTCAACGTAAATTGGTGCCATTTTGTGGTTTACAGCCGCAAAATAACCGGACTGAAAGAACAATACAGAGTTGATTTATTATCTTTTTGGTAATTCCAAACAATGCAAAGTAGAAATTTATGTGCATGCGATTGTGGCCCATTAAGACTGCCACTAGATGTCAGTAAAGGCTTTGTTAAAGCTCAGAGAACCAAGTCTCAACTTAAAGGGATAGTTCACCTAAAAATGAAAATTCTATCATCGTTTAAATGTCTTTTGTCAATGCTCAGAATTAGCCCGTGCAGATAAACCTCTTAATAGCTAAACTAGTAGACAATCACCGAAAATTGAGAGATACCAAATGTAGAAGTTTAAGAATCAGTGTTTGAAACACTTATATTGATTGACCTCTAATATAAATGGACTGGTCCTTCTCAGTGTCTATGTCATCATTGCCCAGTTCACAGTGGATTTCTATATGAACACGTTAGCTGTCTAAAATGCCAGTCATCGAAAATCAAACCACACCTCTGTACCAGTGTTGTCATTTTTAGGTGGATTTCTGAGATTATGGACAATGATTGACATTTGGCTGATGCCCTCTGGTTTGCCTCTGGAAGTGATTACAGAGTTGGGTTGTGGAGTGGAGCTCTGGTGGTAAGGGTGGGGGGAAAGAGGGAGGTGTTCTTATGCAAGCAGCCCTCAGCATGCATGTGCAGTCTGGAAGAGTGAATGTGTACTTTCTGCATTTGACTGTCCCTCGTGTCACTGCACTTTAGGGAGCTGTCGCCAAGTCTTTTTTACAAGGTCGCTGATGGGGATTGAAAGTATAAAACCAGGGCCCACCTAAGCAAAGGTGCATTCAATCAAATATACTCCCTCTCATTTTACTTTGACCATGTAATATGCCATTTAAGATATTCATTTCGGTGCTGGGACTTGAGGGAAAGTTTGCTGTGGCTATAATATTTGCATTGGTAAATTGAATTTGAGAATGGAAAGTGCATGTCAGTGTGTGTGTGTGCAGAAGCTGAATAGTGTTCATGAGACAGAGAAAAATGGAGAGATGGTGACACAGGAATGTGTCAGTGTTCGTGTAACCACTATGCCTTTAAACTGCAGCAATTAAACATTCCTCCATTCATTTGTCAGAGCTGAACACTTGCCCACTGTTGCTGTAAAAACATAGGCAATAATTAAATCCAAAAACCCAATACTTTTCCCTTTGTCTTAAACAACATTTTTCTTCCAGTGTATTGCATTTCGACAATGTATACCATTCATATCTTTTTTTTTTTACCACCAAGACTTGATAGTATGGAAGTGTGCGAGACACTGCAAATTACAATATATCATTTGCATCCACACAGGCAGCTTTTGTGATGGCCATGCTGGAGGATTGTTAGCAATATATAATCTAGTTAAAACTTATGTCGCTGTTTGGGATACTTGATTCTGATTGGTCAATAGTGCCATCCAGCGGTCATATATTTCCAAAAATGTATCATCGTCTGTGCAACACTGTATCAAACTTGTCGGCTAACTGAAATTTTTTTATTTTTATTTAGTTATTTTTTTGTCTCCTGTATTACACTATGTATTCTTGTTTTACAAAAATGCATCTGTTGCTGATTTTTGTGAAAAATACCTCAGAGGACTTTATTAATATTGCTTTAATATTCATCCAGTGTTTGTCTTGTTGCTAGGCAATTGTTTTGTATTTTATAATGTGCTTTTTTTGATTAGCTTTTTTATTATTAAATATATCATTTATGTCTATATATTTTTGTTAACTAACAACAGTGCAAACAATTTTGGACCTATTGACTTTCATTCTATGGACAAAAAAAAAGGTTACACTTTATTTCGATAGTCACTTTAGATGTTCTACTAATTATAAGTAACTTTTCAACTACATGTCAACTAACTCTCATTAGAGTATTAGTATATTATAGTAGACTGTGTTAGTAGACTGTTAGGTTATGGTTAGGTGTTAGGCTTTGGGTTAGGAGAATAAGTTTACTTGTAGTCGCCAAGTTACTTATAGTCAGTTGAATGTCTGTTGGGGGACCAACAAAATTAAAGTGTTAGCAGATATTAAGCTGACAGTCTACTAATACTCTAATGACAGTTAGTTGACATGTAGTTGAAAAGTTACTTATAGTTAGTAGAATGTCTAAAGTGGACTATCGAAATAAAGTGTTACCAAAAAAAAATGTATTTCGTATTCTGAAGAAAAAAGTTATGCTAGTTTGAATCAGGGCACATAACTAATGAGGGAATCTTAATTTTGGGGTGAACTGCCACTTTAATACTTTTTTGCTCCTGAGCCAACAGTAACAATTCGCTTTTTACAGCCATCAAAAAATTATGGCACCATTATATTTGAGCTTTATCTCTGTCATCATGTGGTTGCAGAAAGTGATTTAGCCTGGCTGAAAAACAGGCCTACTGAGAACTGCCCGTCGCCTCAATAGACTAAATCAAGAGGTCATGGTCCATTAGTGAGGGGGGTCGATATTGCCACCTAAATCATTATTACAGCAGGCCTGTTCGCCCACACACACGCCAACGTACACTTGCACAGACATACAGATATTATCATGCAGACTTGTACATTACACAGGCAGATTCCACTCACACATTGCTCAGCATAGCTAATAGTTTACACTACCCACTCTCATTCCACAGACACATCCTCAGGAAATAGGTAGATTTAAGATTGTCACAGCTCCTATTTCTGTAGATATAGACTACTCATACACTAAATAATGCTCTCTCTCTCTTTGACCTTTCATGTCAATATCATACCCTCAGCTCTGTTAAAAGCAATGTTATGTGTCTCAACCTCTTGATTTGTGCAGTTTCTTTCATATGCGTAACTATTTTGTACTGAAACAGGAGGTTTGGACAGACATATCAAAGATCTTAGTTACGTCACAGGCATTAAACATGATTTTCTATTTCTACTGCATTCAGAAGCAGGTGATATTTAGGGATGGGGAAATGTGCATGTGACCCAGAGTGCAAGATAAGTAATCAATATTTGTTTGTTTTTTCTAGAAGAGCGGGAATGTACATTTTAAATGTGTATATACATTAATTTCATCGATATTAATGAGTCCACTAGCTTAGAACTGGCTTCCGGCTATAAATGGACCCCTGCACATGATATGCAGGGAAAAAAGCGAATTAAGAATTTGTTCCCACTACTTAATAATGTGTTCCCTTGTATTAGGTAAATCTTGACCACGTTGAATTAATTAATTTCCTTGTCTTACAATAAATCATTGAATTCTGAACTCTTAATCGTGGATAAATGACATACACAGGGTTCCATAGATATAGACTAAACGCCACAAATCTCTTTGTAGATATTTAATGTGTTTTTTTCCACAGTGTTCAGTGTCGTTTTGGACCCCATTTTTCAAGAAATCCTCTTCTGTATTCCACAGAAGGAGGAAAGTCATACAGGTTTGAAGCGACATGAGGGCAAGTAAATGACGACACAATTTTCGCTTTGAGGTGAACTATCCCTTTAAATGAAAGTTGTGCCCATATGAATCAAATCAAATGATCTATTAGATCAGTGATCATACATCTAATTGCATTATGATTTCTAAACAATGATGCCAACTAATGCCCCTGTCATCTTTAACATTTCTCCTCCTCAAGGAGCAGTTGCAAGGCAGAGTACGAGCGTATATGATGGAGATGTTACAAGACTAGAGCCTTTGTGATGTAAGATGGCAGTTTCTCTGGAGCCACCATCTGCTGAGAGGGTCAGGCAGCATGTAGGGTTCAAATCTCCTGGATTCTGCCTGCTTCCCAGCTGCCATGCCCAGGCACTCCGAGATCCGAGACACACAACCACACTTACACACCTCGCAATTATCACACACACCCGTAGACGCGCATAATCCCAGGCATGCTGCGCTGCCGAAACCATTCTCATCAGGGCTGACACTAAAGAATGTTGGGATTCTTGTCTTGAGGTACCAGTGTTTTTTCCTCCCTCTTTGGGTTTGTGCAAAATCCACACATTCTGTTGAACCCATGCGCCCACACTGCATCAGCCCTGCATGTGACCACTGCTCCACTGTGCTCTATTCAGCACGGTGACTCGAACTTTGCTCACATTCCATATACTTTCTTTGGTCCATTTTGCCCGTCCGCCTGTTCCTCAACCCTTTGAATAGGCCCTGGGCTTATAGAGGGAAAACAATCTCCCAGAATTTTTGGGATCAAGAAGCTGCTTGCCACGTTTTTTTTATAATGTACCTGTTTGCCGTACTGTTCCTTTGAGTGTAAAGTGACTCTTTTCTTTCCTCGAATGGAAAGTAGTCATTCTACAACAACATCGCTTAGCCAAACTCTTACTCAGTCCAACCCAGTGAGGTTTTGTTTTGGATTTTTATCAAGTGATTTAATTTTTTGCCATTATTCTATTAGCTTCAAACCACGACTGGAAGGTTAAGTTTCTCAAAGTTCTTCGGAGACTCTCAAGGGCCCTTATTGAATTAAAACTTTATTGCTCAGTTTTGGAAAAAGAGCAGAGCGCTTCAATTAAGGAAAACGGCAATTCATAAACCCTCTCGACCATGTTACTAAATAGAGATGTACAGTGTTAAAGACTTTTCAGCTTGCGGTTTTGGATCTATCGCAATCTGCGACTCAGAATTTGTGCTTTTTGACTCGTCGTTTGGACATGTCCATCACGCTCCTTATTGGCGTTGAAAGCTAAATGCATTTATTTTTTTCTTGTGTTTCGAGATGGCTCCCTTTCCCAGCCTCCCTCCCTGCTTGCCGCCTGGCAGGCCCGTGTGTCAAAGGTGGCTGCTGCAAAACAGACTGTGGGAACAGCCGGTCAGCCTCCCCTGTCCCCTATTCCCTAACCAGAGGGGCAGCCATCAATCCAAGCCTGCTCGAACCCCTCCCGGCGCACACATCTCCGCAACCCACACACTCGCTCCCCAATAATCCGCGGAAGCAATTTCATCTCGACTCGGGTGGCGGCCCATTGTCGCCAACTCCTTCAATCTTTCCTAATTAACTCTCGCTTTGTCCCGCATCCGAGCTTCTGGACTCATCTCTGCGACATTCCGATCGGGGCCGGTCTTCACACTCCCGGGCAACCCTCGAACCCTAATCCCAGCGCACCCCTCCCTCTCGAGTAACTCTTTCCATTTTTTTCTTTCCCCCAACCTGCCGATCACCTACTTACAGAGTTAGGTAGGGGCATTAACTCCTTGGGTTTTTTGAAAGAAGAGGACGAAGGAGGGGGCGAGGAGGAGATGGCCAGAAAGCGACTCCAACCCAGACAATTAGAACAATGGGTCGGGCCTGTAGGAGGCTAACTCGCAGCGTCACGCCTGGACGGTGGGGTATTTTGTCGGTTTAATGAATTGTCCGTCAGTCCCTGGCTGCATCACAGGCCGTGTAGAGAGTGGACAGCAGGGACCCAGACACTAAGTCGGTATTTATTACACTGCCTTTGTCACTAATTGAGCTAATTATCAGTGACTCTTCAGCACTCCCACAATGACAGTAGCCCTCAACCCTCCGCCTCCCTCATCCCACCAGTGCCTGGGAATGCAGCCTGACTTTGCTTCTTTATCCCCTTTTTTTTATCCTTCTCTCCTTATTCTCACTATACTGTTTTTATTAATGCTTCGTATTGTTTCATTATTTTGCCTTATAATGCACATGCATGTATACAGAAACTTCCTGTAAAGTCAAAGATCAGTTTAATTTATTATTTCTATTTTGTTTAGTATTATTTACCGTTTAGGGAAGCTTTTTAGTTATATATATTTCGGGTGTTTGGGTTTATTGAGACTTGAATTTAAACAGGAAGTGAAAGGACGGTGATCGAGCTGAGATTCAAACTCAGATCGTCGGAGGCGTTACTGTGAAATATGTGCAGCCCACAAGGTTACTGCTTTCAATGAAAAAGTTTGTATAATGTGCATTGTTTTTGTCTCGTATAGACTATTTCAAAAGATGTAAACAACACTGGTCCAGAAGCACTTCCTGTTTAAGTTTTTTAACACTACAAAAAAGCTGGGATAAAATACAACCAACAGAACATTTAAAACTGAATCAAAAAGTTAAACAAACATCTTTAAGATGTTTTCTTTACATGTGAAATAAAGAAAACAGTTACGAACTGAAACAGGAAGTGCTTCTGGACCAGTGTTGTTTACATCTTGTGAAATGGTCTATAACTACACCACCAGTCAAAAGTTTGGACTAATCCAGATTTAAAAAATAAAATAAAAAATTGTGCTCACAAAGGCTGCATTTATTTGATAAAAATACAGTAAAATAGTAATATTGAGAAATATTACTGTAATTTTAAATATCAGTATATGTTCTATTTGTATATATATATATATATATATATATATATATAATATTTTTTTTTTAATTTAAATTAGTCCTGTGATTGTAAAGCTGAATTACAGTCTTCAGTGCCACATGATTCTTCAGAAATCATTATGCTAATTTAATGCTCAGTTTTTCATGTTGAAAACTATGCAACTTAATATTTTTGCGTTTAATGAACATGGTGCGTTTTCCAGGAAAACAGCATTAAAAAAACAGCATTTATTTTTAAATAGAAATCTTTTGTAAAATGATAAATGTCTTTGTCACTTTTGATCAATTCACTGCATCCTTTTGGAATAAAAGTATGAAAGAGTCTTATATAAAAGAGTCTTACTTACCTCAAACTGAGTGGTAGTGTATCACTGGTGTATCACAAAAATATATCACAGCAGGACTGTTTTCAACACTGATAAGAAGAAATATTTCTTTCAGCAAATCAGCATATTAGAATGATTTCTGAAGGATAATGTGGCACTGAAAATTCAGCTTAGCCATCACAGGAATAAATTGCATTTTAAAATAGGCAACATCACAGTAGAAAACAGTTAATTTAACATGTAACAATATTTCACAATATTACTGTTTTTACTGTATTTTTTATCAAACAAATGCAGTCTTGGTGATCATAAAAGACTTTCAAAAACGTTTCAAAATGTGTATTTTAATATCATTAAAAAACTTTTGACCAGTAATAAAAATATTGTATAGAAGTTCAACATTTGAATTTGAGCTATATTTTAATCTGTTTATATTTATTATAACTCAGTTTTTTCCTTATCTTTCTATCAGTTATCTGTGAGCTTTCTCTTTTATCCTGTCAGCATTCCAGATCCTATTTCTCCTCTCATCCTCTCCCATCGCGGTGTGTCCTGGGATGCGGATATGACGACTACAGCGGTGCAGCACTCCGTCTGGATGACCTTCAGTGGCCCTGCGATATGTTGCGGTGGGTGAGAGAAAGAATCGTCTGCCTTCATCCAAACTCTTGTGGTCGCGCTGGCCTCGGCAGCAGGGCGGGGGCAATGCAACCTGTCATTATTTCTAATACTATTTCTTTATTTTGTTTCTGATATTAAGTAAGTGAAGCAAAACCGCTAGTGTTTTGAAAACATACAGATTTAACGCTGTGTTACACCACTGCCCAAATTCCCTCAGCGGTTATTGTGGATTTGGGTGCATAACTGTTCGAAGAAGAGGGCTGGTCTTGTGCTGTTGGTGGTGGGAATGATGTTTAGAGGAACGGATATACTTTGCACACTCACATTGTTGATTTTAGGTTAAGTGCTTTAGACATACACTGTCATACCAGGTTGTGGTTCTGAGAAATGATTGATGGATGGATCATAAACTAAACTGAGGAGAATATTCTGAGCAGTGTAAGGAAATGAGGGGTTCTCTGAAAACACACGTAATGAAAATATAAACTTTATTGTGCTATTACTCTATATGAAAACAACTTTTCTAAACTTAACTAAAATATTTCATTTTAGCGTTTTTTTTCTAACAAAAAAGCCATCATACAATAATAAATACTTTTCATTCACAATATTAAAAGATGGTGTTCAGTGCATGTAAAACACAAGTGTCAAGAGACGAGCAAATCAGGCATTTGACAAAGTAATCATGTCTCTGAGATGTATGTGGCCTCGTTTTTGGCCATCCATTTGTGATCATTTGTATAAGTTAGCACACAAGTGGATGGAATTACTCATATAATTGTAAATAATAATAGTGTAGTCACCCCACTTTCAGATTAAGTCATTTTCTCACATTGCAAGTTGCAGCATAAATATATAGATCATATCTATTTATAATATTTACAACATTTTGGTTATGTTAGCTGATATACAAAATACAGTTTCCATAATTGTGGCTCTTTCAAAAACATAAATGTGAACTGTTTGTCCACTGTAAACTAGGTAGTAGGGCATTTACAGGATTATCTTTACACACTTTTTAAAACTAGTAGGCTATGTACTTGTGCGTAATCGATAGTGTCTTTGACAACTTCTAACAGAAGTCTTCTTCTGTAATAGTAAACATGCTTCTGTCAAAGCTGAATCGACGAGTCAATCTCAGGTCAATCTTAATTTTTCTCTTCCCAATACTTTTCCATCAGTACAATAACATGGTATACCACATAATAATAAATGGTATTAAAAAATGGCAGGAGACTCAAAGCAATGACGGGAAGTATGGCAGGTCCGAATGGGAAATCACGAGAGGTTGGGCCGAGTTCGGGATTCCGCTACATAGCAATCGGAAAAGGAAGCCCCATCCCTTGAGAAGCACTTCACACAGTTTTATGTGAGACGAGTAGGACTGCAGCTAAAGAAAACAAAACGCGAAAATATTTTAAAGAACCGCCCTCTTGTTAGAATTTTGCACTGGTTTATGAGAGAGCATGCTTGTGGTTCGCTAACCACAGGAACATCTGTCAAACTGTGTCCAGTTACTACTTTCTAGCTTCTATGTTCCCCAGAGTACCAGAGATGGAGATCAGGAGAGGAAAAGACAAGCTAGAACCTCAGGACTGGTGGTTCAGCGCCCTAAATTTTAAACGGCGCCTACACGAACGATTTTTCCTGCTCATAGTTGCGCAGTGTGTAGTGCTTCTCGACCCATTTGTTACGATTTGAAGCCCTATGCTGTAGTAACATCACCAAAATATTGCTATTCAAGACCTACCATCAGCTATGAGTTCTGTTCATGAACTTTTGAACTGTTCTCAGTAGTTAATACATTGAATATATTCAACCAACAGATTGTGTTTAGTCCCTTTTAACCTTGCGATCCTGTCTCTTTTTCATTCTTTTTCAGTATTTATTCATTCCTAAATAACCTCCAGATACCCCAACGGCCCCTTTTTTTTACCCAGCTTGGGACCCTTTGTCTCTAGTTTCTCAGTTTGTTGTGTTTGTTCATCATAGACACTGATGGACAGTCTGTGTACTGGTGCAGTTGAGGCAGCTCACGTGACAACACCAGTGGAAAGTACAGTGGCATCTCTCTGTGACCTGCTCCGTTCGAGTCTTGTATCCCCTGCCACAACACAGCAGCTCGCACCCATCCAGCGCCGGCGAGGAACTGTTGCAGGTACGTCCTGATGTCCCATGCGTGCCTGTTTTGCCATTGTAGGAACAGAAGTTGGGCGACTTTTCAAAGTAGACCAGGTCCCGAACCGAAGGGAGCTTATGTGCTGGATTCTCCGGTTCCAGGTGGCGGGGGTCGGCTCGATGGGATGCACGATTGCTGCCTTTGTTGCCGTACACGACTCGGGATGCGCCATCGAAACGGTCCTTTAGAAAGTCTCCCACTACGCGGATGCTGGGCAGTCTCATCCAGCACGTTCGCACAGTGCAAGATCCAGACATCCCATGGCACTTGCACTCTTGTTGCATTTCTGACGCGACTGTCTGTGGGGAGAGGAGAGAAAATGAATGAATCTGTTGAAAACAAGAACAACTGCAAATATTGTAATAAATTATACATTTACATTGAAATTCTGAACATTTTGAACTGATAAAACTTATTTTAGTAGCTTTCCATCTGTACTTTGGGAAAATCCATTTATTTCTGACATACTGGTAATCAAACGGCCTCTGAGAGTTGAGTGTTTAAGGGGTCTCTTACCATTCTTCCTGCTTCGTTGTTGTGCAGGTTGGTCAAATACCGTAGATCTCTGCCCTTCTCACTGGAATCCACAAACTCTCGTCCGAACATCCTGCCAAATTCCACATTATCGCTGCAGCCTCCCCAGTGCCAGTCTGGCCCTCCAGGACCCCGGCGCCGGTAGTCGCAGGTGCAGGACTCAATGGCTCCCTCAGAGCAGGACCGAGCCACAGCGTGAGTAACACCAGCACTTGTGATGGCAAACACAAATGCAGTCTCACGGCAACCTAACAAAACAATAAGCACAACTTACAATCTCTGTCAAGCTGCGTCTCCTTCCAGATAATATGTTTAATTATATATTGTCATATTTCACACTATGAGATATGAATAGTGCACATTGTTCTAAGAAGCCATGCTCACCTCGGTTGACAATTTTGCCAAAGACGTTGGGGCTGTGGGTGGTCGGACAGTTCCAGCGCCTGTTACGAAACTGCCATTTGCATTCCTTGATGGCTGTATGCAGGCCTGCTGCAATGGCGTGCAAGATGCCAGGGTTTTGCCGGATCAGTTTTCTCTGACGACGACTTAACAATGCCAAGCTTGGGTCCAGCACCAACTGTACATTCTTAGAGTTGGTGAGGAGATTGCCTGAGGATGCCACATTCACAATACCCCTGGTGGAGAAATCGAAAAATTTACTTTGTTAATTTGGAAAAAGGTCATTTTTCATCTAAATGGACTGAAATGCTAAAACTTTGTAAGTTAAGTGTCTTGGGGCTTTAGACCGCATTTTATTATAATATTCTCATTTATTCTGTATGTTTGCCTTTTTGGTTTGTGATATATAGCCTATACGTATTTATATAATAATAATCAAATTAATTAGAATATAAAATAATATATACACTTTTAATTATATAGATAAATGAAGGAAGAAGAAAGAAGAACTTCATCCTTTGTAGTGTATCAATCAGCGCTTATCATTTTTAATTCCCCTTTGACCCCTATGCCATATACGTAGAGCTTTAAGTCTTTGGCTCATGTCGTGTCTAGATTTAACCTACTCTGGAACGCTCAGCACATTACACGAATTCGACCCTGAAAACGACCTGGAAAGGAACTGCTCCCAGCCATAAAATAAATCCACATTTAATTTATCCCACATTGGATTGAAAAAACTTGTCCCGTGTTCAAGCCACACTGTCAAAATGACAGAGAGAAACCGAGTGAGGGAGAGAGAGAGAGCGCGCGCGCGCGCGCAAGCAGTGGCTCTGTGTAAACAGGCTGAGAATGCATTCATTAGTTTGGAAAATAGTTGACTTGTAATATATTAATAATATATAATATACTTATAATATTAATAAAATGTTTTTTATTTAGCTATATGAAAAAAACAACAAAAAAAACAATGAAGCTCCGCATATGTCCTTTGCATGCTAACAGTGTTTCACTTCAAACAACGGAATGACTTTATAAATATTTAGCTTGTCTAATATCGTTGTTGTTTAATTTGGGCTTACTACTGTCTCATGCATAAGCATCTATACTTATTTATTTATCATAGACATTGTGTACCAGCCAAAAGATAAAGAACACTAAAGCACTAATATTCATTCTAGTACATAATATACAAATATATCACATCACATGACACTAAATGTCATAGTAGCTATAAAGGCCTGCTGTATCTTACCACCACCGGCCGCTGTTGTTGACCGCCCCTGTGCCAGTGAGAGAGGAGACCAGGAGGACACATGCCGCTTTGACTGCGAGAAGCAACGCGAGGACCCGCATGATATCTGAAAGGGCAAAGTTAACCAATTAACCTCAAATGACATTCCTGCAATAATAAACGATGTCAGTCTGTGTTATGTCTTTCTATATTAGAGGAGCTGGTGAGCATCTTAAGAATTATGAAAAATGAATAGAAATAGCAAAATAATTCGTTTAGTGCAATGAAATTATGATATTTATGTTTTATTTGAGCCTTTTAGCGCATGGTGAATTTTATTATAGCCTTTAGAAGTACGCTTTTGTTTATATATGTGTTTGAAGTTTTACACGAATATCAAAATAATGTCAGGATTCTACTAAAATAGTCTATACAGTTATAAAGAAAAAAAAACTTAAAAGGTTTAGAGCCAACATAGTCCAAATACCATAAATTACTTTTTTGTATAATACTTTCGAACACAAATTTGGAACTAATATGCTAAAGAACCCACCATCAAGAACGTTTTAGTCTCCAAAGAACCAGCAACACACGAAACCCTATACTGTCCAAAATGATTTGTGGTGCCATAAAGAACCTTTTTTGACATTCTAAAATTAAATAATGATGATAAATAAATAAATAAACAAGCAATTTGGTTGCATTACGCATCCACTTACCACTCCACATTCCAGTGCGACTGTCAGCGCGGGTCAATGTTTATTCATAAAATCAGTGTAGAAGTCACAGAAAGGGTTCTGGATGGGATGCCAGTGCAACTGCTGCTGCTGCTCTTACAGTCTGTGTGTTAGTGATGCTCTGCTCACAGCACTGAGCGCGTGGGACAGTCCCGAAGACCTGATCCCCTCGGTGACTGATAGGCGACACATTGTTCACTTATTGAACGCTACAAGATGAATAAAAAAGGGATTTGCTGCTCTCATCTCCCTCTGTTTTTTTTTCCTCCCTCCTTTTGAGTGGAACTGAATGGACGGATAGCTTAATTCTTCTCATTGGGCACAATGAATACAGGAGGCAAAACCCGACATAAAGGAGAGGAGATGAAGAAAAGATCCGTTATAGGCGCTTTAAATTACATATCATTTTGTAATCCTCGTCCAGAAATTCCTCAGATACATTCAAGCGAAATCATAATAAAATACAGTTCCTTCAGCCGTCTTCAATATATGCAGAGATGATTTATTCCTTCTCATTGCAGTGAGTGCGCGCGCGCGCGCCATTTGTCTTCGGTTCCTTCTGCGAGGATGGTGTCTCGACACGGTTACTGTAAGAAGGGAATAAAAAACATCTAAACTGGCTTTTTTTTAACCCGGGGTGCATGCATGCATTACTCCCTTAACTGCGTCTCCTCCCTCTTTGCGCGTAAAAAGTGTTTTTATAGATGTCCATGCTTGCGCTCTGCACTCACCCATTTGTGCACGTTTAGCCTGAATAAGGCACATCTAGTGGAAACGTCATGCTATGATTATGGTAAAAAATCTGGGCTAAATGAAAAGGAGAATTTTAAAGACATGGGGCAGTGCTAATGCTGGCTTAGTTTGCAGTTTAAAGGAGGATTGACCGAAGAGTGTAATAATTTTTTTGTTTTAAAGAACTACTTTTTTGTGTTGCGTCTCAAATTGTTATATATTTACTTATGCCTATATAGGCTTATTTTTGTCCGCTACAAATTAAATGGGTTAGATATCTACAATGTCTCACTAAATTAACGTGAACTTCAATGAGGTATGTTGGGTTGTAACGATACATTGATCAACAGTAATAGAAAACGTGGACATTTTAAATTGTGCATTTATCTATTATGGTTATCAAATGTTTTTGTTCAAAATAATTATTCCATCACTACCCCATCCTCATTTCATTTGAATTATTTAATTCATGGCAAATATTTTATAAAACCTCAAATTTAATTGTAGTATATCTTTAATTGTTTCCAGAGTCTACGACTTCTATAGTAATTTAACCCCATGCAAACTCATTTCTAATTGGTTACACTGATGGTGTTTCAACTTGTGTTACAACACTCCCACTCCCCATCTAATAGGCCATTCTTCGTCGTTTGCGACATCGAATAAAAAAGAAATTGTTACAGATAGATAACTCAACACATCTGAGTTTACAGTGTGACACCACTGGAGAATAGTCATGATAAAATTGTTCACCATCTGGACTGCAGACCTCCCTAGATCGCATATGGTCACTAAAGGCACGAATCAAATGTCAGTTTTGACTGCATACATTTATGGTATGCTATCGACCATGATAGCACAAAGAATTATGATCAAATGGAAAATAGTAAATCAACGTGTTTTAAGCATTAAAGGTGTTTGATGTCGCCATGAAAGAATCTGGGAGAAAGAGTGCACACTTTTTTCTCTGAGGGATTGAAGTAAATGGCTAACTGAAGGAAGTGCGCTTTTGTTAGTGGTATTTAATGAGGGCTGCTTTTCTGGGCTTAGCCTGCTCTTATACTCTTGAAGGATCTTAAACAGGTTTTCCTGAAACACTCATGCGATGCGGCGCAGATTAGCGGCAATCCGGTTAAAGGGACGCCTTTTATATACAAATCAACTTCAAATCACTTTTTAAGCCACTTAGATATACACGCCATGGCAAAATGCTAATGCACTTTTCATTGCCAGAGCTTAAGAAGAGGAATAGAGGTGATTAGCTCCAATACAAGAATTGATCTTCCAGAATAGGTGATTAGCCCAAAACCAAGAACTGTTGTCAGGATTCTGTGTTAAGTATGGTTAAGGGTGGATTTAACTCAATTTCATGACATTAATCCCAATTATACTACTGTTAATAATATTAATAAAGATAAGACGCAAGATGCTCCTATAGGGTCAGTTAAAGAGGTTTTTTCTTTCTTTCACCTGCTGCGCAATGTGCATAGCTGACCACCAACACGATAATCCCTTAATCTTGTAAACTGCTAATGCCTTAAAAATTCTGGTTTATTCATATATTCAGTGTTCAAGTCTTCTATCATATCATGTCTCAACTAGAGAAAAAAAAATAAAAACACTGACAGCTTGTAGGCCTATATTGAACAAACTTATTATGTGCATTATGCATAATTTGTTGGCCCACTATGTAATTGCGCATCCCTTTCAATGAGTCTTGACAAAAACCTCTCCATCATGGTCAGTTATGGGACTAATTATACGCACAAACTCAGACGTGTATAGACAAACAAACGAAATAAGTCTATTTTCCAGTAGTGCTCTAGGCTATCTCCGGCAGAAACATGCAGTCAGCAAAGCCTTCTCATTAAGAGTGTCGGGGAAAATGATGAATGTGGGCCTAATTAAAGTGAAACGTCACTATAGGGCTGCACGGTGAACTGTTGAACTGATTCGGAGAGGGAGGATGGGCGGACACATGAACGCGCACACGCACCTCGCATTGTTCGAGAAGAGTCGCACGCCTGCCTGCTGCTGCCCTGCTCATTGTAGCCTAAATGAATGACTTTTAGTTTAGTTTAGCTTATAGTTGACATACATGTGTACGGGGGAGCAAAATGTCTTTTCACAAGTTCTGCAGTAGTGCAGGTCAGATAATAGGCCTAACTTGCACTGTAAACAAAACGAAATAGACAGCGGACAAGATAGGCTACACAACAGCCTGGAAATGGTAACACTTGACAACAAGTTCTAGAGGTGTAACAGCGATGCATAGAGTTAAACACTAGAGGCGTACACCATCAATTTTACTCGATTTAATGAGTTTGCATAGTTTCAACTCAAATAGGCCTAGGCCTATATTCATCATTAATTTAGGCTAATTTAGCCATAAAAAACGGAAATAGGGTAAATGTATTGCAGATTGTCATTTGACACCAAATTAATGTTAGCTTATACCCTACTTCGAATTTAAAGCTGCAATTAAACATTTTATGTATTTTTTTAATTGAAATAGTTATAAATGTTTTTTTGTGTATTTGCTTTGACTAGCCTACTTGTATAATACTTTTCAATTTAATTAGGTGCGGTTCGAGAATGCCATTCGGCTACAACACTTTAGGACACCGCTAATCACTCACACAGGTAGGCTAAAGCAAATTATTATGTGTTGTTGGCATTCATTTCTTTTTACATAGCAGCCATTTATTTTCAAATGATCAACAAGGAACGTGTTAGCCATTGCCCAAAACAAAGATGACAATAAATTCGCCGTTTAGATCGTAAAACAATTTTGAATAAATGTAATGGCACAAATAGCCACATAGGCTATACAAAATTATAATGTAGCCTAGCCTATTTTATGTTTTTGTTGTGTAAAAAGTAAATAAATACAATCAATTAAAAAATAGGCTGATGTAGCCTATGGAATGGTTGTAAAAAAAAAAAAAAGGATGGTAAAAATAGATCTATAGGCTACCATTGAAAAATAGGCTACCATTGAGAACACTTGATACCAAATCAGATTTAAATAAAGTCAATGTTGTCAATATTGCTTCCATTATTTGAAGCAGTGTTGGACTAGGCTAGCCTATGAAAACAACCAATAGTAGCCTAATTGAGTTATTCATAGCCAGATTTATGCTCATTCAGCATGAATAATATTGGTAGCGATCACATCACATGCAGTTTCAGTAATAGGCAATGGAGAATTTGACAGGCTTCGCTACTTTTGAATCGTGTTTTAAAACAAGCGCCTCGGGCGATGTTTGCCCACCCCGACGGCGCCCCCTCCTCCTCAGTGACACACACGCTCCAGTCCCAAGCTTCATCAAATGCTGCTTGCTCAACTCCGCTCCTCGCACAAACAATTGAAGTCATTTCCAGTTCGCATATAAAGCGATCCCACAGGTGTTTTAATGTCCCGTCGAGAAAAGCGTTCAGCGCAATGGAGTTACCTCACAGACAGTGTTTGGGACGAGTCCTGATTGTGACTGCTGCGCTTCTGTCACCTGCGTTCACGTAAGTAGAAAGGTAGAACCCTTTCATGGGATCTGCTGGAGTAAATCGTCTGTTTGTTTAGGAAAGTCGGGGATTCAAAAACATGATTATGTACAATAGCCCTAAATTGTCATTTGCATGATTATTAGCTATTAGGCTATTTAATAAAATATTGCAGGCTCTATCTAAAATAGTAACCCCTTAGTAAAAAACTACTTATAATTTAAACGAAATATCTATTTTAATGTAACTTTGGTAATACTTTGTTTTACACTGTCATTGTTACACGTTACATGCGTTTCTAAAGTAATTCATAAATTATGCATAATTACATGCAACTAATAGGCTACCAACCCTAGTAGCCTACATGTAGTTAATTAATATGACTTTATTATTACACTGTAACAAGGACACCTTCAAATAATTTTTAATAAGTTTTTAATAATATTTTAGTATTTGTTTTTCCAAGTAGGCTATATCATTTTCAAGTCAATAAAAGGCTACTGATTTATTTACATAGTAGCCTACTTACTCTTTTGCTACTAGACAAGTGACTCCTCCATTGTTACTGGTAACAAATTGCACATGCTTGCTTGGCATTGAATAAATGGGATCTGGAGTTCATATACTAACTAGCATGTATTCCAACTGTTGCTGGTACCTGTTTCACTTTTTTTTAAAGTAACAATTCATTTTGGTTTTCCTACTAATTGAATAGACACAATTCTGGTAATTGTTACCAGAAAGAGTTTTAATTTTACTGCAAGTGTGAAACTTATGTAAGCTCTCTCTCTTTTCTCAAAACTGTCAGTGGGCATAATGTATTTATTAACATCAGTGTGCTATGATTTGGATATAATACTTCCCACAAATCTTTTCCATATAGTCATTTTCTCATCAGATTATCCTCAGGCATGCCAAGACACTGATAGAAACCAGGGTGTTTGAATATTCATAGATGTTTTATGTATGCCTCTTGCAAGGTCACAGCCTTGTTTGAGTGTCAGGTCACTTGAGCACACAAGTGTTTCCAACTGCTGAATCTCTAGAATTTGTCACTTTTTTCTTTGCCACATTTACAATGTTCCAGAAAGGCATGTATTGATCATATTATTTGAAATGAATATGGCACCATAAAAACATCCATTCCTTTTATAATATTTTCCTGCGTCTCACTAATGACTGAATTCATTGTCATAATTTCTTCACATATGTGAGTCATTTAAAAAAGACCACATGTGATGCTAAGTAACACCAGCTTTCTGCAATATTTACTGCATGCGGTGTTACTTCATAATGATATCACTGCTATAAAATTAATCTTCTCCTTTCTCAGGGTACTGGGCAATGACATCCTCGGCCTGAAGGTGGCAGGAGAGCCAGTGCTTACCCCCAACGCAGTGTGTTTACGACTGGCTGGCCTGACCAAAAAACAGATGCGTCTGTGTGTGCGCAGCCCTGATGTCACAGCCTCTGCTCTGCAGGGCATTCAGGTTGCTATTCACGAATGCCAACACCAGCTCAGAGACCAGCGCTGGAACTGCTCCTCCTTGGAGAACCATGGCAAGTTGCCCCATCAGAGTGCCATTCTCAACAGGGGTGAGTGGATGGCAAAAGGGGCATGGGAAGTGCTGAAGTTGAAGTTGTAGAGAGAGCCAATACAGTCATAATCCGGGCATTGAAATGCTACAAATGCCAGAGAGGCAAATATCAGCGTTGAGTCATTGTTTAACGCATTTGCGCCATGGAAAACATCTTTTATGAGATTTTAGATCAAGATTATTGTAGATAATTATATCACCAGCTGGCTTGTGCGCACTTCACTTTCTGAAGGCTCTGTTTACTCTCTTTTACTCTTTTTACTTAGCTTTATTTGCTGTGTAAAGGCCCATTCACACTAAGGACCATAACTATAAAGATAAAGTTTTAAAAATCGTTCTAAATTTAATAGTGGGCACACCACAACTATAACGGCACAGTGGAACGATTTAATTGGAATCGCTTTTCACAATGGTGAACAATTAAAAAAAAACTTTAAAATTAAAGAGGCAGTCGACCAAACTGCAGCACAGCTTAGTCAGGTTAGACACCATATTGACATTGGCTGCGTCCAAAACAAAATCGCATACTATCTGGAGTAGGTACTTATTTTGAATAAGTAATTACTTCATGGCTGCTAAAAAAGTATGTTCTATGTAATATACGTGTGTGGAGTGTATGAATGTAATCTGAACATACTACATTCACCATGCTGTCATTATCATGTGACCTCTCAGTGTCATGTGACCTCTCAGTGCCATTCATAAATCCTCTCCCCTGGCCTCATGGGAGAGTAAAGTGTCCATTGAATCTTCGCTTCAGAATCTCCCCGGAAGTAGTAGGTCATCCGGGTAATTTTTGCCTCCTTTTTTAAGAGTACAGTAAATTCAGACATACTTCTTTTATCACATACTGTTTTTCGCCTACTATATGGATGCTATTTCAGACACAGCCTCAGTCTTTACAGTGGCACACACAGTTTATAGGTCGTAGATCACATAATTTTCACAATTCACAACTTGTAAAACTCTTTATGTTTTTTTTTTAAAGATGTTTTAATCCACATGTTGTTAAACAACACCACGGTCCATTGAACGCACTGTAACTCTATCCCTCTAAGCCTCATTTTAATTCCTGTCAAAAATGAATGTGGTGCTATACCCTGACTAAGGTCTATAAACAGCATGTTATCGTCCATTAATGTGTAGGCTAATATAGTTGTCTTATTGTCCTTGGTGTGAACGGCCCTTAAAAGTGCTCTCTTTCATCCCAGGTTTCCGAGAGAGCGCCTTCTCGCTTTCGCTGCTGGCTGCAGGTGTCATGCACTCGGTGGCTTCGGCCTGCAGCCTCGGTAAGTTGCGCGGGTGTGGTTGCGAGGCTAAACGTCACCTGGACGATGACAAAATCCGTCTCAAGTTAACCCAGCTCCAACTTCAGACTTTTCAGAAGAGTGGAGTGTCCATAGCAGGTGCAGGAGAGAACACACCCGAGTTCGGTTCACTCCACGACAGTCTGCCGGCCAACCTGCGCTCGTCCCACCCCGTCAGTCTCCTCAAACCCTTACCAGATGAGGTCACAACGTTACAGGATACCTGGGAGTGGGGAGGCTGTAGTCACGATGTTCGTGTTGGCGTACGGTTCTCTAGGGATTGGTTGGATTCCAGAGGATCTCCTCGTGATATACACGCTCGAATGCGGATTCATAATAATAGAGTGGGCAGACAGGTGTGGTTTTATACGTTCAAATCTAATAATCATTTCTAATAATCTGTATTGCATTATATGGTCTTGCAAACAATGACAACTGTGTCCTAAATGGGTTGGGATTGAGTTTTGGTTTGGGATTGTGGGTTTTTTAATGTATCCAAAAACACATGCAAATGCAATTTATACATCTAGGGCATTGAATACACCTAATACATGCATATTTCTAATTATATTTTTAATGTTTTTAATTTCTGAATTTAAATGTAACTTTTTTGTAGGGACATGAAGTAAAAATTTTCCCCAAAAACATAATTATTTTTATAAAATTAATCATTTGATAATATTTGTTATATATATATATATATATATATATATATACATTTTTGAAAATGTTTTCAAGATGTAAGAAAAAAGTATTTTTATGGTTGCGCTAGACTTTAAGAGTAATTACATTTTTTCAATAAAAATATAAAAAGCAACGTGGGTACTTTTTTAAGAACTTGGTGTATGTGTCACTAGATTTTTAATTGATAGATCTTGTTTTAAATGACCGTCTCAAACATTTTTTCTTATTGTTGACACTATCACTAGTACTTGTCAAATTGCTTGTTGGATCACTTATTCCTGGTTAGGACATGGTGTTCAGCATTTGATGACTAACTTCAAAATACACATATACTATATTATTTTTATTATGTCTTTGACCTTAACAGGTAGTTACTGACAACATGAGAAGAAAGTGCAAGTGCCATGGCACATCAGGCAGCTGCCAGTTCAAGACCTGCTGGTATGTTTCTCCTGAATTCCGGCTGGTGGGGTCACTGCTACGGGAGAAATTTATGACTGCCATCTTCATAAACTCTCAGAACAAGAACAACGGGGTATTCAACTCTCGAACTGGTGTGAGCACCGGCTCAGATCAGCTCAGAGGCCGGCGACGCAGCATCTCGCGCGAGTTAGTGTTCTTCGAGAAGTCCCCTGACTTCTGCGACCACGAGCCCGAGGTGGATTCGCTGGGGACGCAGGGTCGCGTCTGCAACAAGAGCAGCTCGAGCATGGACGGCTGCGGGTCGCTGTGCTGCGGCCGCGGACACAACATCCTCAAACAGGCACGCAGTGAGCGGTGTCACTGCCGCTTCCACTGGTGCTGCTACGTGCTCTGTGAGGAGTGCAGAGTTTCGGAGTGGGTTAATGTGTGCAAGTGAATGACTCACCTTGGTCCATATCTCCATTTCCTTGTTTTTGGACCGGGAGGCAACAACCTGTACCCTGCCATACCGAATGTGTGTCTGTTTATCCATTTCTCTCCTTCTTTTAACCTCCATCATCTGGGATCCATTTGCGTTGTGTTGCTGTTGTTATTCTCAAAATGCCAAGTCAGAGATTGAGGAGGAGGTGACTCATGTCATTTATCTTTTTTTTCCTCACTTGGAATCTTCAGCCTCCAGACCCATGCAAAAGGCCCAAACGCCATCTGCACTTCTCCAAATAACAAGGCACAACAGCAGGAACAAATTATTCCTGCAAATATAGGCACTGCTACGATCTACCTTTTTTTTTTTTTTACTCAAAAGTGCACTTAATGTATATTCCTTACTTTGGCAAAATGTTTGAGAAGTTTATGTTGTAATCATTTACGATGGTGAAAAAAACGTCTGAGTTGGGTTGAGGTTTCAAAACACTGTATCTTGCAGCGTTATGATCTTTGCCCACGTTAATCATGAAGAATCAATGGCTATGGTAATTCAATGGAACATTTCAGTGCCATTTCATAAGATGTTATAGAGAAACTTTCCCAAGTCTGGAGCAAATCTTGGAAATCGACAGAGAATGTGCCTTTGCGTAGGGGTCTGAGTTTGGTTGGTTTTTATGAAAACCAGGACAATTGTGAAGTTGATATGCTGTGTAACCCCATCCTAACCTTTATAGAGACAGACCAATCAGAAAACGGAGATGGATAGAGTGAAGGAACGACTGGAGAACACTTGTGCCTCCCGTGGATTTTTTGCAGCTGATTAAAAACAGTCACATCTCATCTCATACTGCTGAACAATATTGGATGCCAGATGCCTTTGATGCAAGAATGGAAGTCCATACTCTAAAGTCCTGTGTATTTAAAGCTACACTGTGTGATTTTTACCCCCATCTTGCTGTGAAAAGCTATATGACCATCCAGTGAATATTAGTTTCTGTTCCTCTCAATTCCGATTTCGTTTTAACTCCTACGGTGGCCAATGTAGTCCAAGATTAACATGGCTTCCAGTTCGACCTCCCATAATTGTTAACTCAAACATAAACGCGAAAGGCGAAGCTTGAATTAACGGGTACGTCCCTCTTTGGCTAATGTACTTTCAAGATGGAGGGGCAACATGGCGACCGACATTAGAACCCCTTACCCGTATGTATTTTCAATGGCATATTATACACTCACAAGAATACTTTATTACTTGAACGAAGTAAATATACATGAATGAGCACATATATTTTTGAAAGAACTAAGTGTTTTTAGCTAAGAATAAACTAAAAGAGTTACACAGTGTAGCTTTAAACAGTTGCCATTGCAATAGTATTACAGTGAAATTGATGTATACAGTCTTAAAACTTTCAATTTGATTAAGGGATGCTTAGGAAATCAAATTAATTATATGGAAAAATTAACTTTCATATTTTGCCGCCTTTTTGCATTTTTAAGGAGTGTAGAGAATTTATTGTTGTAATAATGTTAAGAAAGCCTCAATTTTAATGTTAAGAAACCTTTTTTTGGTTTATTGTGTGTGTATAATCACTCTGGTTTTAGAACCATGAAAGACCCTCTAGAACAGAAGAGGGGTCATATATCTCCGTTTTAGATATAATTATTCTCTTCTGTAGATTTTTTTCTAACTGAATCTGACCTCTCATAATGGACAACAGGGATAGGCTTTCATAAGAGTTCTAGAAGCAGATTAAGGCATGAACATGTCTTACAGGGATCAGCTGTCCAAAGTTGTGCCATGTGCTGCTGAGTACTGTTTGTCCTTGTCTGTGAATCTGCATCTGCAGCCATCAGAGACTGGACCACTGTGATTTCCTAACTAAACACAGGCCCACTTCTGATGTCTACACTCTGTCTGAGTTCTGTGATTGCACAACAATCACAAACGTCTTAGGAATAAAAGAGTTTTTTTCTGTATGATTCTTCCTCACAAGACTCTCTAATGAGGATGCGATTGAGTGAGGTGACCACCTACGGTCTGCTGGCTTTATCGAACTCGCTTCTTGCGGTATTTCCTCTAGCAATAAACGATGGGAGTGAAAGAGAACTGGAGAAAGAGTGGTGTGGAATGATAAAGCACTAGATATCTGGTTTGTATTTCTTTATTCCTTTATCATTTCACCCTGGAGCTGCTGCAAGAGGGAATTTCCTGTCGCTGTTTCTCCCATGTGTGAGACAGAGAAATTGGACGGCCATAGACAACCCCCCCAACACCTCCCCCTATAATGCAGTGCAGCCAATAACACATATAAAGCAACATACTGACAGCATCAAGAATAATGACAACCAGACTGCCACAGTTAAGACAAAAGGGCATTGAACTATAATGTTGGGTCATATGAAATATTTCAGTTAGTTACCATATGTATAAACGGACAGACGGATCATGGATAGATAGATGGATGGATGGATGGATGGATCGATAGATAGATAGATAGATAGATAGATAGATAGATAGATAGATAGATAGATAGATAGATAGATAGATAGATAGAATCTATCATTCTAATAAAACGATATTGGTAGATGCGGAAATGGAAATATGTGAATATATACTAGGGTACATCAAAAGAGAAGGAAAAGGGAAAACAGCTGGAAACATCTGCTTCTGGGCTCCTTGTCCAGCTACCCTTTCCATTTTGATGTGGGATAGAGAGAAAAAGAGAAAGGGAAAGAAAAAACAAGGAGCCAGTTACCCAGAACATCAAAGCCTTTTCCTAAATGTGCAAGCCCTCATTAGTTCTGCAAGCCTAACCAACCCGACTTATGATTGTGTTTGCTGGGGTGCACTTTGGCAAACACTTCAGAGGAGAGGCTCCTTTAAATTATAACTCACCCCCCCCCCCCCACCCAAGCCCAGCTTTCCTGCCCACTGTAGCCTCTTCTGCCCACCCCATAACCCCCAAAACTCCCAGTGCACACAAACACAGCACTCCCCCCCATACAGCACTCCACCCTATAATCTGGTGTGCAGCTGCAAGCATCTGCTCCACTCCCTCTCTCTTTTCCTAACCACTGAATTGATAAACACATCGATCATAAACCCACTGACACACGGTGGACCAAGTTTCCTTTTCATCTGGACAAGGTCTGGCCTGGGCAGGCACTGTGTGCACTATTACGGTTAAGAAATATATATGAGAAGGCATTTTAAACAAGTTGATTGATGTACAAGAAGCACAACGCAGTAACAAGTCTTAGACCCATTAAGATTTTTTCATATCATAAAGCTATTACTGTATATGATCTTTACTCTCTAAAGAGTCATATTTTGCTTCACTGCTGATAATCTGGCATGCAACCTCTAAGTAAGTAACTACTGAGTTGGCAGCCTGAGGAAATCAGTTACTGCCAAGTTCTGTAATTTGGCAGCAGCTAGTTGGTTACTTATTCATTAGGTTCAGTCATAGCTGAATAATTAATCACAATATGGAAATGTGCATCCACACATTTGCTGCAACAGATCCTTCAGTTGTAAATTATCACATAATACACATTTCTGGAGGAAACATGATAAAAATGCACAACTTCACCTGCCAACTTAACCAGATAAACAATATTTCCACTTTAAAATGATTTAGAGATCATCAGAATGTTCTTTACTCACATGCATAATTAAATTTGATTTATTATCTTTTTTGTATCAAACTTATGACATATTCATTTCTTAAAACCACCTGTCTTAAACCAACTCAACGCTTAAGATATATATTGTTAAACTTAACTTGCGAGGCTATAATTGTTATATATTGTTAAACTTGATATATATTGTTAAAATTTGACATATATATATATATATATATATATATATATATATATATATATATGGCACCTTTTTTATTTATTAAGTTTCACAACCGTGTCCTCTTTACCGGTAGGCTATATATTTATGAAGTAGGCTAGCCTATATGTGTAAAAAATCAAAGCATGAAAAATCTGCTTTCATCCAGCAGGTCCATCTTCTTTAAAATGTCATTTTTCAATTACACAGAAAACATGTCGCACTGAAGATGTTAGTGAACTTAGTGAGTTTTCTAATCACATTTTAATGAAATGTGCTTGTATTTTGTCACAAGCATTGTTGGCTATATTAACAAATTATTTAACAAAGTTAGACTACTCATAGACTACTTATAATTTTTCTCTGCTCATTTGTAGAGATCTTACATCCTTGTTCGTTCATATAAATCACAGACAGTAGACCACCTCTTGCAGGAGTTTCATTCATTGACATTTTGAATGCACATACCAGGATGCGCCTCAATGATATCGCGAGATATCATCCAACACACTCATGATCACTCCGCTGATATCGCGAGACTGGAGTGACTTGCGTGAAATTATCCGGTGTCGGTCTCCGAGGTGAGTAAGGATGCTGGAAAACGTGAAAAAATAAGCTATAATTTCGTCTAAATTGCGGTAGACATTGCTGGCGAAATGGTAGGCTATATGTTACATTTAATTTACATTAAATAGGCTAACGTTACCTAAGTAATTTATGATTTGTCAATACGCAGGCCGGCTTTTGCTGCGTGAAAAAAATAAAAGCTGTTTAAACAGTATAATGCCTTATGTGACATGCGCTGGTTAACCATAAGAAGAAATTTCTGTTTTGTAAATGATAGTATGACACGATGGAATTTTGAGCATCTTATGCGTAGCCGATTCATCAGTAGCTCACATATGTGTAGGCTGACATTAAAAATCGATTGTCATATCATGTTTTTGAATAATTGTTTCCATTTGTGTCCATTGTGTTTAAACCATATCTGATTCTGAAACCTGAACGTCAACTGATCAGTAGCAGCTAGTTCTGTTGGATTTACGTTGTGATACAAATCAACAGTCTCAGATTTTCTGGCATTTAATGATGTGGATGTCATTAACATTTGATGGAGAATGTGAGAAACCTTTCTTCCTTACAAACACAATAATGATTTGGTCCATGGTGCATCTCAATCTGTCAAGCAGCACCTGAAATAAAATAATACTATGTTAGTAGTTCTAATAGACTATAGGCTAAGTGTTTCAAATTGCATATTTTAAAAACCGATGATGCCGGACTAGGCTACTAGGACATAGTCTTAAGTTGCATTTTATTTTATTCATTTTGACTGACTTTTTTATGTGTAGCCTATATATTGTCCTTGACTCAGTGTTCCATACACATAATATAAATCAGTGCATGATGACAGTTATGAGTCTTCTGAATTTGCAGATTAGTTACAAAGTTAAGAGGATACAGTGTAGTTTTCTTGACAATAAACAAGCCAGAATGAGAACATACACAAATAAAATCAACTCCCCACTTACCAATCCCTCCCTCCCAGTAAGAGTTTTTGAAAGCACCTATGCCTTTAACTAAAATTGTCATTTAAGAAAACTGACCCAAGATGTTGTCTTTTTATAAGTAAAGGCTATCCAGCTACGATGGGGAACATTTTTGGCAACCTTCTGAAGAGCCTCATTGGGAAAAAGGAGATGCGGATTTTGATGGTTGGGCTGGATGCAGCTGGGAAGACCACAATCCTGTACAAACTGAAGCTGGGAGAGATAGTGACTACCATTCCTACTATCGGTGAAGCACATTTTCAGACTTAAAATGTTTAATCGCTTAATTATTATTGTATTATTATTTCCTCTTACACAGAGACAAAGTCTATGTGAAGCTATACTCGTAAAGAAGGAAGTCATGTTTTACGAATCTTGCCAGCTTGTAATTTGGATCCCATTGTGCTGCTTTGTTACTAGGTTTTAACGTAGAGACTGTCGAGTACAAAAATATCAGTTTTACTGTGTGGGATGTTGGTGGCCAGGATAAAATCCGACCTCTGTGGCGTCACTACTTCCAGAACACACAAGGTGAGAAGAGGACTTGTACACATACACTCACACACACTAAACACACAAATAATAATAAAAAAAAAACAGCCAATACTCCTTGCAAATCACGAATCATGGATATGCCATAAACTAAAGCCTAAAAAGTCTACGGTCAGTAAGACGGTACGTTTTTAATACTCACCAAGGCTGCGTTTATTTGGTCAAATATACAGTGATCCATTATGATATCATTTTAATACTCTGATTTGCTCAAGAAACATTTCTTATTATTATCAATGTTGATAGGGTCCACAAGGGTCTTCATTGCCCTGTTATTTAATTACTGCCTCTCCATAACCACATTTCACATATTTCCCATGTATTTTGAAGGTTTGATCTTCGTGGTGGATAGCAATGACCGTGAGCGAGTGAATGAAGCCAGAGAAGAGCTGATGAGGATGCTGGCTGAGGATGAACTGAGAGACGCTGTACTCCTCATCTTTGCCAACAAGCAGGCAAGAGCTTCCTTATGCTTCTGCTGTTCTTTAATTCAGAGACTATTTATTGATGTTAGCATTGTGTTTGCCATCGACCAATATAACTTTCGAAGCAGCCCTAGTGTGTGCATCCATGTTGTTGACAGTGGAATTATTTTTGGTGATGTCCCTGCTGTTTCAGTATGTACAGTATGTGTGGTTAGTGGACTGGTAGTTACATTATTATATTATTGTAGAAAACGTCATATGATGCTGAGCAGTGATCAACATTCATAAGATAAGAAAATGTTCCTTGGTCTAGTTCCTCAGTGTGCCTGTGTGTGTTCCAGATGGCAGAGGTGAAAACAGACTATTTTTGGGCTGGATGAGCTCTCTGATGATTTGCAGAGCTCATTGCCGGTAGTGGTTGTTGAGGTCTGCCGCTGATGTGTTGAGCAGTTTTGAAGGTCTCTTTGATCTGATGATGTGCAGCTGGTGTATCATAGTGTGATGCTGTAGAACATGATGCTCCCCAACACTGATTCTGGGTTTTCGGTGTGTGCATGAATTAGACACATCCAGGAAAATGAGTTGGGGAATTATGTGATATAGATGCTGAGGAACTTTTTCACTATAAGCTTACTTGTTATAACTAAGAGAGATAGTCAGACTGTCTGAGGTAGAAACGGATATTACATTATTTGAGAGCTATTATGAAAGTTCCTTTACAGGATGCACAATTGATCAAAATGTACAATTATGTCATATCTCAATATCTCATTTCCTCTATTGTTATTCTTAGGCCTGGTTTCACAGATAGGCCTTATAAAATAGTATTAGGCCTCAGTTAAATTAGAACATTTAAGTAGCTTTTATTAATGTGCCTAGAAAAAAAAAACATTAATGGTGTGCATCTTGAGACAAAACAATGACACTGACATATTTTATTTTGGATATGTCAGTGCCAGTTGCTTTCAGTTCACATACAGTTTAGTCTGGGACTAGCTTAATCATAATCACCTAATGCTAATATTTAAAAACACTCGTTTTTAATTGTTGAATGGAATCTTTAGCTAAACTAAAAAATATAATATCCATTTTCAGACTGCACATTATAATGTTGTGATGCCTAAAATCAGTGTGTTTAAAACTGAAATTAGTGATTAATTAATATATTTGTATTTATATGTAAGATGTAGGTATTTTTTTAATATTATAAATGTGTATTTTTTTGTTTGTAGAATTTATTTAGACAAAATATTTTCACCATGTTATGAAAATAATTTTTATCAAAATTTTAATGGCAGTGCATCCCTATAGTTCCTTTGTGATTCGTTTTAATTTACTTTTAATATTTTAATTTTAAATCAGTAAATTATTTAGACAAACCAGTATAGAAGTTTATATAGTATAGAAGTTGGTATGAAATGAACCTTATCTATTTACAAATTGTAAATGCATGTTATAGATTTTATTGTGAATGATTCATCCATCCATTTGTATGTTTCATTTTTCATTTTCATGTTTAATCGAAATCATAACTAGACATCTTCGGATGAAAATGACTTCTCTGTGGTGACATATGCCGGACTACTCCAAACATTTAGTCCGCCTAAACCCAGCCCATATCTTACAATTTTCTTACAATGGCCGAAATCCAATCAACGACCAGTGGACAGTCACAGAACCAAGTCTCGGCCTCACATTTTTTCTTTTTCTGATAGTCCAGACTCCAGATCATTACACTTGTCACAATGCGGAAGAAAAAAACGGTCGCTTTCTCCATTTCATTTCTACTTTAATATCCACCATATTGTTCCTTATAGTCCACATGTCGCAACTAAATCACAACTAAACTATCTATGCAGGCTGTATACATAGTAAGATATGTAGTTGTGTATGTTTCTTTCTCACTCTACAGGATTTGCCAAATGCTATGAATGCTGCAGAAATCACAGATAAGCTGGGTCTCCATTCCCTGCGCCATCGTAACTGGTACATCCAGGCCACTTGTGCCACCAGCGGAGACGGCCTATATGAGGGTCTGGACTGGCTGGCCAACCAGCTCAAGAACAAGAAATGAAGCAGGCTGGGTCCAAGTGCAACCGTTGGGAAAGGTGTCAAAGATTCCTTGATTCTGTTTACAATTTATGACCAACGGGAGTCGGGTCATCTTAGACAGTGTAACCCCTCGCTACGTCCCACCTGACAAATCCGTGAGATGATTGGGGTAGCACTAGCACCCATGATTCATATTCATTTTTACAAGTGAAGATGTTTTACTATTCTTATGTGATTTAAACATCTCAGTTTCTTGTGTCTGTACACTGTAAATGTTTAAAAGACAGGAAAAGCTTTTACTTATATACTTCTATGGAATATGGAGGTATCGCTTAAATGCAGGTCATTTAAATTATATTAACTGCACTGATAGATGAGAAACCTGTTGATTCAGTTTCCTGAAATATTTAAATAAAATCCAGTGAAATAATACTCTGCAAACAGTTGAGAAACATGTGATTTTTGCTATAGTGTTCTTGTTTTGCTACTGAAAATGAAATAGAAATCATGCATTGTGATTTATTATTAGCATATCAGCCAGACTTCATGACTGTCAGTGTTACACAGGGCTGATGATGCTCTTATTGTGTGTCCACACAATAACCAGTGTCTCTGCACAGGTTGCTGAGCAAGCTTTGGTTTGTGTGGCTGTTTCTTTCTGTTCTGCTGTGTAGCTAAATGCATGTGTTTCACCGACTATATCCGCTGCTATTACATGTTTGTCTGTGTCGTGCCGTGTACGTGTAGACACGCTCATTGAATGTGTCAGCACTTGTGTTGCATTTATGTTTGTGACTTTTTGCTAGTGTTGCATAGGCAAATCTGAGGAGAAGAACAAGGGTACATCTCTATAGCCATGTGACTGGTGTAGCTGATTTAAAAGTATTTGGTAACTTCACACTAATGCTGAAAAGAGTGTCAAAGTGACTATACAGTAGTCACGGGTACTAATAGACTCAAATATGGTTGTGTGTGTACTCTCATGAATCGCTAAGTGTGTTTATATATTGCACGCTTAATAAAGTATGCATTTAGATAATGTGAATATCTATTATTTCTTGTAAAATGTGTTCAGTGTCAATTTTTAATGTTCTTTCGGTCCATTCTGCAAGCATTCAAATCAAATTCTAAATCAACTTAAATAGTTTTCCTAATTTTGCATCTGCACACAAAATTATTTTCAGTTATCCATTCTAATAATTATCCATATATGCATGTTGCTCCTCAACCAGTGTTTAACAGTGTTCAACACATTATTTTAGTATTGTCTATATACTATTATAGTACTTATTATTATTTCGAATTAGTTTTTATTTTCATATTTTTAGTTGAAGTTAAGTCATTTTATGTGCTTTTGTCATTTTGTATTAGTTTTTGCTTTTTTATGTATTTTACTTAATTCTTTAATTTTTAAACTTTTTTTGTTTTATTTAACAACAATACTGATCCCATTTAATTCAAATTAAAGTCAGAAGTGTTTAAGAGTTAATATGACAGGTGCTTGAGTACAAATTTTAGCCTATGAGAAAAAACATATTAAATAATAGAACAAAACCACTCAAAGTCTTTAGAACCAAAATGAACCCACATGGCTGACAAAGTTCATCTACTATAATTGCTTCCATTCTAGGATCTTTCTTTCTTTTTTCAGAATTCAGTTTACACACAGTCTCTTCAGTCATTCAGTGGTTTAGTATACAATTATAAAATTTGTTTCTGCATTCTGATAACTTTATCTGACACCACGAATGTGATAAATCTTATCTCTGTGTGGTTTTGGGTTTGTGGAAATTTCAAAGAGCGTATTGACAGTGCTTCATCTGCTTTGTGTGAACACTTATGGCTCAGAAAAGCCTAGAAATAATAAGAAGGGAAGTCTGTTTGTTTAGCAAGATGCCCAGTACCTCACCCCCTTATTCTGTGGCAAATCCCACACACCTCCCCGCCTGCCCTCACAGTGTGTGTCTCCAGGGGCGTGACAGCAGTATGTGGGTCAGGGCTGCTCCCTGGGTTGCCAGCCCCAATGGTCCCCTGCAGGCCGCTCATAATAGCGGCACCATGGCGGGTGCCATTGCTGGGATTCCCTCCCGTAACCGGGGCGCCCTCGCCCAGGGCACAGACTCACTGGCAGCAATGCTGCAATCAATTCATCAATCTGTGATGGGAGCTGCAACTGCTGAAGCCAGGCCAGCCCACTCCTCTTCCAGGCCATGGCCACCAGCAATGAGGCTGAAAGGCAGGATTGGAGAAATCAGGAGCTTGATGGCGTACGGATGATTATTTAGGGAGCTGTTGAGTGAGGGGGGAGGGGGGGGGGGGTTGTATACGGTCAAAGCAGACGGCCATAATGAGAGTTGTTTCACTTTGGGCAGGTCCTGAAACAGCTGAAAATTAGTACATGGAGTCCAAATACACATATATGTGAACCAAATACACATATATGTGAACACAATAGTGTTACAATTGGAGTGAGGCAAGACTGTAGCAACCATAATCATTGAAGGAAACACATCGCCCCAAATATTCCAAGTGGTTTATTAATATGGCTTTTCAATGACAGATTTTTAAAGACTTTTATTTTTGTTCCCCCTAATCTTGAAAATTTGGTGACTTTCTCCAAAATGTTAAAAATATCAAACAGTAAAAAAGTCAATAATTAATATGGATGGATGGATGGATAGATGGATGGATGGATGGATGGATGGATGGGTGGGTGGGTGGGTGGATGGATGGATGGATGGATGGATGGATGGATGGATGGATGGATGGATGGATGGATGGATGGATGGATAGATAGATAGATAGATAGATAGATAGATAGATAGATAGATAGATAGATAGATAGATAGATAGATAGATAGATAGATAGATAGATAGATAGATAGATAGATAGATAGATTTATAACTACAAATTTATCTCAAACTGGCATCTAAAAAGATGTTTTAGATACATCCTTCAACATTTATCCGATGTCTCCATCTGCTGGACAACAGACTCGAGTGTGACGTCACTCAATTGGTTCTGGATATTTACTCATTTTCATTTATGGATTGGTCTACATTTTGGATTTTGTTTAAAATCTTAATATTTACTGCTGTTTGCTTCAGACTTGATATAACAGCCCTTAAGAAAAGTTAGCTTGGTTTTACCCACTGTAGCTCGGTACACTAAACACTAAAACTATAATAAAATATTTGGCAGTAACATTTTAAAAAATCCCTAGCAGATGTATAGTTTCTATATTTGTGTAGGCTATATAAATAAACACACTAGAAATATAGTAATTTGTAGATATTTTTTTTGTTTTAGTTTTTTATTTTTCATAATGAACAGTTTTTTTAAAAAAACATACTTTATGCTAACCATGGTGATGAGCTATTCATGGTTATAAATAATTAAATAATTAATGGAATAAAAACAAATAAATTTGTAGTTGTTTCAATATTGTTTAAGCATTATTTTTTCATAATAAAGACGATTTCCATTTTTGGAAACAATAGTTAGGCGACATTAAGCAAACCTTGATGAGGAGCTATGGTTTTATACTTATACTTACTCTATAAGAACCAACCAAATAAATAAAATAATAACGGGCCAATCTGAAGTCTCTGCCGTCCGAAAGAAGACCGACAATGCAAAGCAACTTTATTGTTCCCTCTCCCGCAGACAGTGGTCGCTGCACGGGCGGATTGGGATGGATTTATAGCAAGGGAAATCGCTGCGTTATGAATTTCATAAAATCTTTGCTTCTCGGTTGTGGACTGTATTCTTTCGAGATTTTGCCAGATTTGTTTATTTACTCTCCTCTGTTGAATACGTAAGAACGTAAGAACTGTACGGGTTTTGAAAGCATCTTGTTGTTTGCAAAGCAGGCCGCGCAGTCCTCGGATTTTCCAAACAATTCGTCCGGCATGGTGCGCTCGGCCCTCGGGACACTTGCGGCATTTCACACCCGGTAAGACCTGATACTGCGCGGGCTGCAACAAGTCCTTTTGTCTTGCTATGGATCGAATAATCTCAACTCCATGTTCATATTTTGGCTATATTTGAGGTTAGATTGGTGAGTTTGCTCAGTAACGTATTGTTGTTGTATTGTAAACACAAAGATTCACGTACTTAAACGTTGGCGAGCATGCTAACGTTACATTAGCAGCTAAGCTAGCTACCAGCTCTTATGTTTCAACAAACTGTTTTCTGTTATTACAAAACCGCGTTTCTAAACACTTCCAAAAATATATTTTTTCCATTTACAAATCCAGGGGATAAAATTAAAATAAGTATGCATTGCAAATTATAGCTTTTATACTTCTCGTTCGCATCGTCTCAGGGGAAGTCAGCTTTATCTCTGCAGCTCTAACCTATACAATTTAACAAGTTTTACAAAGATTAATATTTAATGTTTATGTTATTACTTTGCGATTTATTTGATTATTTATTTTAAGTGTCGTTTTCATAAATGTGTAGTTTTTTCCACTATAATGCATAAAATGTATAATGTTAATAATGTGTTAACTCTAAACCCAAATATCTCTCTATTTGTAACTCTCTGTAAATGAACAACTGCACCAGATAGTCTAGGGCCAGGTGTTTTAGGGATACTATTTAAAATCCTGCACAATTTGATCATACAGAATGTAATTTGTGCTGTTTGCCTTCATTGTATAGAGAATGAATAGGAACTTGCTTATTTTGAGTCTGTTAACCATAATAGTGCAATTTTTTTTTTGTAATAAATAATGCAGCCAAGCAGATGAATTGGTTAACCGCTGACTGAAACAATTTTTTCAGATATTACTCTTTAATGTAAAGTGCACATAATTGTTTTGCTGCAGTTTGGGTAAGTTACAAGAACGATATTTTTATCAGCAAATTCTCCTTTGCTCTCTCAACAGGTGCCGAACCATGATGTGCACCTAGCGCCTAGTTCGACAGCAGTGGTCGTAGTAGTGAAGCTTTCTAATTTACGATTGACTGAGAGCTGTTGTCACTGCCAGCATACTTCATATACAACACTCTACTGTAAATATAACAGTATTTACAACACTGCAAGCTGATTTGTGAACCGCTCTGAAGTGAAGTTAACTCTCCACAGAGGCAACTAAGTGAACTGTGGTGCCAAAACAGAAGCAATACCATATTATTTAAAACTTTTATATTGACCATTGGCCAGTGACTTTAGAATGGCATCTGTTCCTGTTTACTGCTTGTGTCGTCTCCCGTATGATGTCACCCGATTCATGATTGAGTGTGATGTTTGTCAGGACTGGTTTCATGGCAGGTGAGGTTGCCTTTTGTAAATTACTATTTAAAACTAAGTCACCTTTTTCTGATTTAAATGATTTGTATTGTATTGTAATTTACTATTGATCTTCTGTAGTTGTGTTGGAGTGGAAGAGGACAAAGCAGCAGAAATTGATCTGTATCACTGTCCTAACTGCCAGGTGTCACATGGACCCTCTGTCAGTAAGTGTGGCATACGTTATAAAATTTGTAAGCATTGGCTATAGTTATTTTAAAGTCATGAAAATAAAGTTCTGATAGTCTTTTCTTTCCTATTGTGATGTATGTCCATGTAAAATGGATTATCTAACAAGAAAAAATGTAGGGACTTAATTTTGTCACTTGCTGTTGCTGTGTCCTGCCCTCATGGCTTTTTGATTAAAGATTAAGAGGGCACTTGAATTAAAATAAAGTGTTAATGATGCGTAATGATAAAGGATTTAAAAAAAAACTGCAATATTCCCTAAAAAAGTTCACTTCCAAGTATTATCTCCTATAAGCTCCTTCAGTATTATCAGCAGCGATCGCATTTCTCAGGAGTTAATTTTCCTCCTCCATCCCCAGCTCCTCCTCTAATCAGTCAGGATTTGGCATTCTTATTACCCCTGAATCAGTCTAAAATTCTCTAATTATGTTGTACATTCAAATTAATTAATGATATCTCGTTATTGCAGCTCTCTCTGCTCTTATCCATGCTAAACTGCATGGATGCGCAGGGACTACTTGCCCAGAACAGAACCATACTGCCAATCCAAACTGTATGCTAATTGTCAATCGTATTTGACGATAGTGATCCTGACAGAATTGGTATTTTGTTGACTTAACTTTGTTGTGATAATCAACAAAATACAATTTTAAACCAAGAAGCTCAGAATGGACTAGCAAACCTATAAAGTTGCATGATTGGTAACTAGGATATCTTCTTCTCTAAGTGCGTAAACGACGGGGGGCTCCTAAGCATGCTGATACTAGTGTGGGGAGAGAATCAGGACGACCTGTGAAGACGGGCAGTGCTCAGTTTGTCAGGGAGCTACGCAGCCGCACTTTTCCCAGGTATTGTTTATTCATGTTATCTCTTGCTGGGTTACAGGACACTTACTGCATGGTCAAAATTAGGCCACCTGGTGACTCTGCTTTCTTAACCCAGATTAATTTAGCTCTGATCAGACTTGAAGCGATGATTCATACCACTCAGCTTAGGTTTGCAGTTTTGCAGCTCTGGTGTTATCAGATTAAAAAAGTTTCGAAAATGCACAGTGATGAGTATGCTGATATTTTTAAATGTTTGTATTTAAGTGCTGATGAAGTCCTGCTGAAGCCAACCGGGGCCCAGCTCACCGTTGAGTTTCTAGAGGAGCGCTCTTTCAGCGTCCCGGTCCTGGTCCTCAGGAAAGATGGCCTGGGCATGAATCTGCCCCCGTCGTCCTTCTCTGTATCGGATGTAGAGCATTATATTGGTAAATAACTCACATCTGTAGTGCTGTTCTGTGCTACGTTTCCAGTCGTATGTTTGTGAAAAGTCATGTTTACAATTGTGTCATAGGAGCTGAAAAGGAAATTGACGTGATTGATGTCGTTCGCCAAGCAGACCTGAAGATGAAACTGGGAGAGTTTGTGGAGTACTATAACAGCCCAAACAGAGACCGAGTGCTGAATGTGATCAGCTTAGAGTTCTCAGACACCAGGTGCTTTTTTTGGGGAAGTGCTAATTTAATCTGAATGTAGCAGCGGTGCATTGAAGTCAGCCTGAAATAAAAATTCTCTTTTCTAAATGCATAAATTAATCACATTAATGCATTTTAATTTTTTTTAAATTTCTTTCTGTGAAACGTCAATGAAAGTTTTCCTTGCGTATTTATCTGTGCAAACTGTCTAACAGTTTTTGTTTCTGTCCTTAGGTTGTCAAATCTGGTGGAGACACCAAAGATCGTGAGGAAGCTGTCATGGGTGGAGAATCTCTGGCCTGAGGAGTCGGTCTTTGAGAGGCCTAATGTGCAGAAATACTGCCTGATGGGAGTGAAGGACAGTTACACGGACTTTCACATTGACTTTGGAGGAACCTCTGTGTGGTACCACGTACTCCGGGTCAGTTATTCTCTTTAAATCGTGTGCATTACATTATCTGTGGAGATGGCTGGAAAGGGTTGTATGCATTTGAGAGGAGTAACTGCATTTCATTACTATAGAAAGCATCATGCTTGGTCTTCCAGACAAAAGAGGTCTTATTTATTTGTTTTTATACATGTCAGGGTGAGAAGATCTTTTACCTCATTCGTCCCACTGCTGCTAACCTGTCCCTGTTTGAGTGCTGGAGTTCATCCACCAATCAGAATGAGCTGTTCTTTGGGGACCAAGTAGACATGTGCTACAAATGTTCAGTTAAGCAAGGAAACACCCTCTTCATCCCAACAGGTACGATGTCTGTTTCTGCCAGTAGTAAGATGCACTGGGATTCATTTCAAAATAAACTTTTAGTTTTGATTTTAATTACATTCAGATGAATAATTTTGATTCTTTCTTTGTACCTTAATTGTTTGCTGTCAGGGTGGATTCATGCTGTCCTGACCCCTGTGGACTGTTTGGCATTTGGGGGAAATTTTCTACACAGCCTCAACATTGACATGCAGCTTCGGTGAGATGATGCGTCTGTTCATCTCCTCACACCAAGCAGTTGTGCTCTGGGCTTTTTCATTGGTCAATTTTCCCTTTCTTTTTATCAGAGCATATGAGATAGAAAAGCGTCTAAGCACGGCAGACTTATTCAGGTTTCCAAACTTTGAAACGGTGTGCTGGTATGTTGGCAAGCATCTGCTCGACACCTTCAGAGGTGAGACTTATCTTCATAAAGCAAATGAATGTTTTCTTTACTGCTTATTTTTACTTTTAAAACAACTGTCTTTCATGTACTTTCATTTTTCTGTTTTTCCAATCCACTAAAGGTCTGAGAGAGAATCGACGGCATCCTGCCACTTATTTGGTCCACGGAGCCAAAGCTCTCAATAATGCTTTCCGTAGCTGGACACGGAAGGAAGTAAGTTTAATTATATTACATGTAGGACTTGTGATTAATTCGGTATATACCCATGATATATTCATATATTTAAAGTCAAGTAAAAAAAACAACAATGAATCAGTTCAGACTGTTTAATTTAGTTGATTAAAAATTGTAGTTCAATACACTGTGAATATATGTTGGTAAATATTGTTTACATTTGGAGACTATGAATGAAATATTAAAGGGATAGTTCACCCAAAAATAAAAATTCTGTCAGTAATTACTTACCATCATGTTGTTTCAACCCCGTAAGACTTTAATTCATCTTCGGAACACAAATTAAGTTATTTTTGATTAAATCTGAGAGCTGTCAAATAGTCCTGGATTGGATACTAAATTTATGTAAATTTAAAGTATTTGTTTTACCATTGTTTTATACCATTGTAAATTATTTCATTGTAAATATGTGCGATGACACAAAGCTTATGTTGGTTGTTATTGTGATATTCAGTCCCTGGCTGAGCATGAACTCGAGATACCAGAGACCATAAAGATCCAGCAGTTAGTGAAGGACTTGGCCAAGGAGATACGGCTGGTTGAGGTGAGAGTAGCTCTGGCCCGAATTTTCAATGAAAATGTATTGATTTATTTCCTGCTTCTGAATTTTGTGTCTCTTTTTGCAGGATATCTTCCAGCAGAACATCGGCAGGAGTGGAGCACCCTTTGGTGGCTCTCAGGGTCTTCCCTCTCCTCACCCCAAAGCTCCATTGAACACATCCTTTAATTTTGGCCAACACCCAGGTAAAAAGAAAGGTCCCAAGCTGAAGGATGGATTTGGAGGAGTGGGCATAGGCCCTCCAGGAGCTAAGAAAAAGAGCCAAAAAGGCAAAGAGATAAAAACAGAAGCCGGGGAGCTGGACCTACTCGAGATTCATACTAAACACACGCTCAAGAAGTTCCAGCCAGGGTGCAAAGTCAAAAAGAGCAAGGTAGAATTTCTAAAACATTTATAGTTATTAATCATTATAATGTTTATTACATTACCATTCAAACATTTGAGGTCAGTAAGAATGTTTTGTTTGAAATCCAGCAAATATGCATTAAATTGATCAAAAGTGACAGTTAAAGGGATAGTTCACCCCAAAATTAAAATTCGTTCATCATTTACTCACCCCCAAGTTATTCCGAATCTGTATGAATTTCATCAAAAAGACGATATTATGAAGAATATGGATAACCAAACATTCGATGGGCCCCATTGAGTTCCATAGTATGGAAAAAAATACTAAGGCAGTCAATGGTGTCCATCAACTGTTTGTTTTCCGACCTTCTTTAAAATATCTTCTTTTGGGTTCAGCCGAAGATAGAAACTCATGCAGGTGTGGAAAACCTTGAGGGTGAGTAACGGATGACAGACTTTTCGTTTTTGGGTGAACTATAAAAATGATATTTCATGTTCTTTTAAACTATATTCATCAAGATCCTGAAGGAAATTATCAGTTTCCACAAGAATATTAAGCAGCACAACATTGATAAAAATAAATGTTTCTTGAGATTTAAATCAATTTGATAGTGATCATATTGGTTTCTGAAGTAACAAATGAAACTGAAGACTGGATCAATACTTTTGAAAAAAAAAATAGACTTCAAAATATTAAAATGTTTACAAGGAAAACTGTATAATTAGAATTATAATAATATTATTTTTACTGTAATTTGGAAATGCAGCTTTGGTGAGCATAAGACTTCTTTCACAAACATAAAAAAGTACTGATCCCAAACTTTTGAACAGTAGTTTAATAATCGTAATAATACTTTGTATTGCATATATTCTGTCTAATATAGTATTACATTGGGTTCAAATAAAGTTTTCCTTTTTCCTTTTTAAAAACAGATAAAGATTTTATTTTTTGCAGTGTAAGTCATTAGGTCATTTTCTTTTCAGCTTGAGCTGCCCGATGACTGTCTAGATGACTTTGAAGAGAAGATCAACAAGAGCAAGCTCAAGCTCGTGCTGACTAATGGAAAGATACATGGGTAAAACAGTTATCTTCACCCATTTCCCTGACACACAAGTATTTTTAATGTAATGCAATGACACCCTTGTTTTTAATATCTCCTCTTCTTTCTGTCTTAGGAAAAAAGGTCGTGCTGGCAGTGCGAACGGAGCCGGGAGTTCACTTCAACAGTTCCAGCCCCACATGGCTACTTTGTCTGACTTTGATTCTGAAGATGAGCTTCAGATTGATGAAACCCCTCCACCTCGCCGTAGACCATCTCTACCAAGCAAGAAGAAATTAGCTGGTAAAAGATGTCTCCCATTTATTTTTTATGTTTAACTAATGAGAATTAATCACATCAACATCTTGGTACAAACTAATACTTGGCTCAATGGTTTCATTAAGGTCTACCAAGGAAACTACCTCGGGCCAAACCATGCAGCGACCCCCACAGAATCCGTGAGCCAGGAGAAGTGGACTTTGATATTGAGGTATGCAAGTCTCTTTTAGGCAAGCTTTATATTCATCTCTAGATGTCTGGTTGTCATTGGTTTTGTATCTTGTTGTTAAATAGGAGGATTACACCACAGATGAGGAGATGCTCACAGTGCAAGGTGTGAAAGGTGGAGCAGGTGGGATTTTAGACTTGCTCAAGGCAAGCAAACAGGTGGCGGGTCTCGATTCTGCACTGAGGTAATTCATACGCACACTTTATATGCTGCATGTTGGCCATTATTAGTCTTTATGCCATAGTGAAAGCTGTAGATGTTTGTTTTTTATATTCACTTCTGCTGCTTCTTTGTGTTATCAAGCGAGGAAGCACCAGCCTCCCCCAGCACCCGTGATGCTATCCAGGGCATGCTCTCAATGGCCAACCCTCCCTCTTCCTCATCTTCTTCCTCCTCCTCCTCTCCTCTCTCTATCTCCGGAGGAGGTGAGATGATGGGGCTTTTGAAGGAGAAAGGTGGGAGAGTTGGGTGGATAAGTGGAGTAAAGAAGAACGAGAAGAAGTCCACCATTCAGAGGCCAGGGAAACGGCCCATCAAGCGTCCAGCACGGCACCTCAGTGACGAAGAAAGCTTGGATGAACAGGAGACCCTGGGTACCTGTTTTAAAGACTCTGATTATGGTGAGTTCACAGATTCTTGAATATTTACACCAGGGTTGTTAAAATGCGTAGCAGAGGAAATACTGCGAACCAGAGTGATTCAGTTTAAAAGATCATTTCTACTCTTCTATAGTGTATCCGTCACTAGAATCTGACGAGGAGGACCACTTAAGCAAGTCCAAAATGAAAAGAAAGAGAAACTGGGATGATACACCCTGGAGTCCTAAAGGTAACAGCGTGAAATGAAAATTTTGTAGCATTTTATTTCTAAACGTTTCTGAACATCATTTCCTCACACGTCTTCAGCCCGTGTGACCCCTACACTGCCCAAGCAGGAGCGACCGGTAAGAGAGGGTGCCAGGGTGGCATCTGTTGAAACTGGGCTGGCAGCTGCTGCTGCCAAACTGGCACAACAGGTGAGCTTCTGTTACAGTTTTTACAGTTATGTTACAGTTAATACAGATATATATATATACATAAATATAAATTTGTCTTGTTAGCATTTTCAGCATCATTACTCTCAGTCTTCAGTGTTACATGATCCTTTAGAAATAATTCTAATATGAGAGAATAATTTATCATTAATGTTGAAAACCGTTGTGCCACTTAATATTTGTTGGTGGTTTTTTCAGGATTCTTTGAATAGAAAGTGCACAGCATTTGAAAGAAAGAACAGCAACGATTGAAATTGTAATCTATTGTTGCTTTTATATCAGGAACAGCAGAAAACCATAACCAAGAGAAGATACACCAAGAAGAAGGTCCCTCAAGAGAAAGTACATTCTGCAGCTGCCCAACTCCAGCGTCAGCCGGACTCTCCACCCGTGTCTCCTCCTCTCCCCTCTGAGCCTCCTGTGGACTGCATAGTTGAAGAGAGGAGAGTGGAGGTGTACTCTGCCAGCCTGCTGGACCACGAGTACACCGCGGGACCAGGTCCGTTCAGCCCTGGGGGTCCAAGAGGAAGTGGTGCCATGGCCCCTGGTGTGTTCCTGACTTCAAGACGCCACTCTCTTTCTCCCCAAAACAGCAGCAGCTACTCCCCCTCTGCCCCCTCACCCGTAGGTCTGGCAACTCCAACATCAACAGGAGCGTGTCAAGGTGTCTAGCATTCCAGCACAGTACATTTAACGGTGATATGCTTGGAATTACACTGAAATGTTTTCTCTGTTGCTTTCTCACAGGGAAACGTCCAAAGAAAGGACTTGCCACAGCTAAACAGAGACTGGGAAAGATTCTGAAAATACATCGAAACGGCAAGCTTCTCCTTTAGATTGATATGGAGAAGAGACTGCAGGGAACAATAGAGGTGGAGAACACAAATGAGGATGAGAGGACCTGAATGATAATGGAGTTAAATTATGTGACTGTTTTATGGTTCTGCTTGACTGGTTTTATTTGCTACATCTGGGCGAAAAGTGAAAAACAGTAACTTGCTGTGAGAAAACTCAAGTGAAATCCATTGAGCATGTTTTTTTTAGGATAGAAACTCTATTTGAAAAGCAAATAGAGCTAAACAGACATATACATTTAACAATGGATACCAGTGAGCGATGTCTGTATTGCTAAATTGCTATTTTTTTCAAGTGCTCCACCTCTAGAATGCATACATGTACACTCCACCTAAACCCTCTTTGATTTATAGTTAAGTTTTAGTTTTAACATTGTATATTTCTAGAAAAAAAAGCTAAATTCTGAGGAGCACTTGATGTTAGATCAAATTGCCTAAGGCCATTGGAAAAAAACAATTAGAACAAAGACTGGTGTATTTGGAAATTTGACATCCCCCCCCAAAAAAAAATTGTCCCATGGAGGAGAGATCTAATTCTTCAGTTATCAGCTCACCCATTCTCAGTGCTATTTGTCCCAGTCTAATCTCCTCCTAAAGCCATGCATATTGTTTGTTTACATGCTTCATTTAGTGTGTGTTCATATCAAATTGTTTTATACCATAGAAGGCAATTTGATACACCATCGTAATTTCTGTAGATGAAGTCCTGTAGTAACGTCTCTTTGCTTGTTAAATAATGTTTTTACCGTAGTTTACTAACTCATTTTTATCAACAAATGTATTTTAGATGTGTATATATATATTTTATATAAGTTTGTCTTGTTTTGTTTGTTTGTTTTCCACTCAGCATGGGCAGTATAATGTCCTGCCACCATTTGGCCATGGTTGTCTTGTTGGACTTTCCATCTATAGTACAGCTCCGAGTTTAAATTGGGTTGAGTTCAGTGGTACACATTTTAGTAATTGTAAAGAACATGGAAAGTGATTTTAGAGCAGTTTTGAGATCTGATGGCTGATTTTTGTAGGTTCAGTGTATATATTTGATGTTTTATTTGATTTTTTTTTTCTCGAAAGAAAGAAATTGCATTGGAATCTTTCTTGACACACCTTGTACAAAATATTCACGTTTGATTAAGTAACAGCATAAGAGTTGTTTAGTCAGTTTTATTTGTATAGAATAATTATGCTGTTATTTTTCATTGATGCTTATGATATTAGCAATGTGATAAAGTTAATGTATTCTACTGCTATGTCAATGTTATTGTTTATTTTATTTTCCCCCCACTTATCAATAATATTGTGTTGTCAATATACTTTAGTTTTGCGTTATATATATATATATATATATATATATAATTTGTTTTTATTTGCAAAATATAACATTTTCTTGTAATTTTAATGTAATGGAAACAATACTTTTTTTAGTCTTCTCCCTTCACAATTATGTCCATAATCAGCACCAAAAATATTGATAAATCAATGGGCCAGTGTAAATATTATTTTACTGTATTTTGTTTTTCCTGAAAATGTCACACATCTTCACCCCGAACTGTCACTATGCCATCCGAATGTGATTAGAAACTTGTTTTAAAGTGGTTTGTAGAAATTAGTATTGAACTTGAAATAACAGAAGACAGTTGTTAGAATATTCTTTTTAAAAAAATTCGAAATTGTTTTCAGATAATTCTGCAATTTAAAAGGAAATTTCTGGAATATTTTGAGTTTTTTGTACATTTGTTTGGTTTGACTACTACTTCACATCATCTCTAAATATACGCTCATATTTTACTAAACATTTGTGCCTTCAGTAATGTCCCAAACATAGTAACCTCTCTTACTGAAACTTCTACTGAGACACTATTCAGGATCTCTAGAAATTGACAGTGAAAAACGGAAATGATGTGAAGAAAGCTGCGCAACAAAGAAAGTGTTCAAAAATCTCAAAATATAAGAGGACTGGCTTTTAAAGATGTTTTTTAATTAAAACACATTTAATTAAGTTATTATCTTCTTTATCGTCTTGAATTAATTGTGTGGATTTTAGGATTAAGTTATCCTTTAACCTTTTTCTTGTATGTTGATGTTTATTTTGAACAATTAATGTTGATCATACAGTTCCTCTCAGGGTTTATTTTGTATCTAATATCATTTTGATAGAGCAACAGTAGTGTTAGGAGTAAACATTCAGGACCACTTAAAAACCAAGTCAAATTTCAACCCATTTAATATTTATAATTGGACGTTGTATTTTGCTATTGTCACCACCTTTGGTTTTTGAAACGGCTTGAGCAGTTCTTTCCAAATGACCTCTATTAAAAAGTATTTTTTAAAAATTGTTTGCATTTTTTTTTCTTTATAAGCCTATTTTCATCTACAAGTCTTTAACGCGCTTAGTAGGTCAACTCAGCATTTGCTCGCTTCTTTGTTTCTCAATGGTCTATTTATTTCTATTGTGTGCCACTGCCAGTCAGAGCCAGACGTTAAAAATAATGAACCCATAAACGGGAGTCACGTGATTTAAAGCCGCATCTCTGTTGCCATAGTGGTGTCAATGGCGGCCAGCTATTGGCTGATGGCACGTCTCCATCAGCCAGTCAAAATGCGCGCTTTTTACAAACTACTCCGGAAGTCAACACGCTGCTGCTCTGCTGAGCATTTTCCCTGTGAGAGGACTGAGGAGTGTCTAGATGTGGAAAGTCCTGTAGTTTGAAAACAACATAAAAAGCTGCAGTTTTTAGATATTGCTAACCCAATTTCCTGGTACGTATGCGTGTGTTAGTAAAATTATATGCCTACCGATTTATTCACATGAATATATAACGACTAACGTTAGGTACGAAGAGCTTGCATGATAGTACTTTGATGTTATCTGATGTTGTAGGCTGCATTGCTATAGCGTTAGTGTTATTTATGAATGATTGAGGTATTCGTTCGTATTTATGAACACGTCTTCGTTAAGGAACATTTATTATTATTAATATTATTATTAATCTCAAGATCCGCCTTTTTACAGGCACTGAACCCTGTCGAGATGGCGTCCTCTAACCCTCTGCGACCCCATAACAGAAGTCAGCAGGATCAACCAGGGTAAGTGAGCTGATCATTCACTCAACGAATATTTAATATCAGCTTTCTCCCCCTCAAGAACCATACATTTAAATGTCACTTCCTTAATTAATTATTTGACGGAATATTTCAGAATAACCTACATTTTTTAATGCTATTTTTGTTTTTGTAAAAAAAAAAAAGAAAGAAAGAAAGAAAGTTTAACAGTTTTACATTTATGTCTTTAATCCATTTAGCAAGTAATTTTATAATTATATGGGTGGATATTTCTACGGTTGTCAAGAAATATCAGTGTTATTTTAGTATCTTTGAGATACCATACCATTTTTATTCATATTCAGCACATCAGCACAATTAAGCCCTCAATTTTCATTACTATAATGGTTCTTGTACTGTCTTTATCATTATTTTATTTTAATGATGATTCAATATTCTTTTTTCATTTTTTGGAATTATTTTTGTAAATTCAAACCAAATTCAATTACTGAAAAAAACCCCCATTAAATTATCAAAACTGAATAAACTTTTATTTTACAGTGATGTTGTTTTATTAATATCTGATCCATTATATTCAATGCAATTAGGACCTTGATGAATCAGGATATGAAGACTAAGATCAGTGCTTCCTCCTTTAAAAGAGGATCTGAGAATCTTGACCCTAATGCTTCTGCTGAAACTGGAAAAGGAGTAAATAAACTGAAAGGTGTCAGCAGGCTTCCAGTCCTCGCCAAATCTCTGCAGCCAGCCCTAAGTGAGCTCTCCCAAAATCCCAGTCTCAACAGATGGGAACAGAGGCCTCTTATGGTAAGGACAAGCGTTTCTGGTCATTACACAAATCTGAAATAAATTACAATGTCTACCAAGCAATTTTAAATGAATAATTTACCTGAAAAAATAAAAAATCGGACCACATAAGTATTATTTATGTATTTATTACAACAATCTTAAATTAAAAAATATTAGATAAGTTTGTGCTTTTTATTCATTTATATATTTTTATATATGGCTTTATTTTAGTTTAGTTTTAGTAATTTTAGTACTTCTACTTATTTCAGTTGAAAGTTTTATATTTTTCATCTAATATAGTATATTTGATCTTATTTCAGCTTTATTTTAATTACTGGAAACGTTTTTAACTGCTATAGTTTATCATCAATAACAACACTGCTACATGCATAATGATTACTTTTTTTTTTTTTTTTTGTCCCTAGGGTAAAATGCAGAAAAAAAGGGCCTGCACCAAACCCATTCCTTTCAATCTGTCCCAGTCACGCTCACGCAGTCAGAGAAACACAGACATTCCTCAAGAAAAAGCACCCCTGACGCATTCTGCCCAACTAACACCTGTGGCAAAAGCGAGGAACCTAAATCCAAGTGGCAAAACTGAAACTCAGAGCCATAAGGCTACTACACCAGGTATCCTCAGGAATCCAGCAAACAAGTCACAGCGATTGCAGCCTGGTAGTCATGTAGAATATGTTGGATTAAATAAAAACTCCACTGATGTTCACCCACCTTCACAAGAATCCAGATTCTGCAGTCACACTGATTTAAGTTCACGTTTAGGTAGCATCACTCTTGTACAATCTAAGCTTGCTGAAGACTTAAGTTGGAGTAATTTATGTAAAACTCCACTTGTTAAAGATGACGTTAATTCTGATAATCAAGCACCAAAGGACAAGTACTGTTTCCAAACTGTCCCTTCAACTACACAAAGCCATGTAAGCACTGAAGGTGAGTGGGTTGCTATCTGATCTTTTCTTGTTGTGTCAATTCAATGTTTAAATTGTCTTAAATGTTCATGGTTCTTTGTTTGATTTATTCATTAGTTATTTATCATTGATGTATGTGCATGTGAGTACAGGTTCATCATCAAATCTTCCATCAGCTGTAGGCAATGTCCTTCCATGTGAGGGATCGAGTGCTGTTGGAGCACAATGCATGATGCTGCGTTTATCCACCTGCCCCCCTGGACTGGGAACCTCCATTCATGTGGTTAGAAATTGTAGAAAAGCCCCGTAATGAAACCAAATTGTTTGCTGACCCTTGATAAGGATCATGCCTGTTGTTTTTCACTTTTCAGTCTAGTATGATGATGTAATGGTAATTATTTTGCTCCAGATAGCATTATGGTGTTCTGTTTGTCTGTATAGTTGGTACTTAAGTCTTTTTTTCTTTCTTTTTTAAGCCTCAAAGAGTTGTGAACAAGAGTCATCATGGTGTTGATGGCACTGCAGGTTAGTTCACCTTTAAAGACTTTTGCCTCCGGTTTCACAGACAAGGCTAAAGTCCAAGGCCTAATTTCTTAACCCTGTTTGTGAAACCAGGCCCTACTTTTCTCACCGTACAGAGAGGGTGAGCTTTTTATTTTCCTTTCATTTCAAGACAAAGCTGGGACGTTTTCCCCGGACCCATCGGCACTACGTAGTATTCTACAGAGTGATGGAATGAGACTGGAGGAGCATGTTGGAGCAACAACCAGAGTATCAGTCTGTCCCACTGGCAGAGGAACTTCTATTTATTCAGTGAGTCCAGTCCAGTGTAATGTCATTCACACAGTGATTATGATATTTTACTTCTAAATGGTCCATTTAGGCAGAATATGTTGTGTGTGAAATAGACATGAACATGTTCACTTTAGGCTCAAAGAGTACCTGTCAAAAAGACTAAAAAAGAAGCTCCAGCAGAGGCCAAAAGCACTACAGGTATGTATTTTTGTTCATCATTGTGATCTTAGCAGGACTATTTAGCCTTATACACTGGGATTCAACATTTTGGCATCAGTATTTTGTAAATGTTTTTGAAGTCTCATGCACATCAAGGCTGCAGTTATTTGATCGAATACAGTGATACAGTAAAACGGAAATGTTATGAAATGTTACAAGTAAATTAATTGTAATATGTAATTTATTCCTCTATTGGCAGAGCTGTATTTTCAGCATCATTACTCCAGTCTTTAGTGTCGCGTGATCCTTCAGAAATCAGTCTAATTTGCTGAACATATTTCTTAATGTTCTTTCAATGTTAAATATGCTTATTATAGATATTCATTCTTATCTTTGATCAAAATATCAGCATTTATTTAGAAATCTTTTGTAACATTATAAATGCATTTACTGTCACTTTTGATCAATTATTTCACTCCATAATTAAAATTTCTTAATTTATTCACCCACATGTCATCCAAGATGTTAAGGGTCTTATCTAGCAAAACAAATGCTTGTCTTGCACTACCTCTGGATGCGCATCCATGACTGCACGCATTACATAATCACATTAGAAAGGTCATGCGTTACATTGGCGGGAAAAACTCCAACTTCAAAATTGTCCGATAACCTTTTTGTTGTAAATGGCGTTTGACTTAGTCTTTGCACATTTGCTTTGTAAATACTGTGTTGATACTTGTATAAATATTACATAACTTTTATTATTCAGCTCTTTTCATCCCATAAGGTTGATTTGGATGTCATATGATCCTTTAGGAAGTGCTGTGTCCTTCTCCCCTGACCCTGCAGCCCTGTGTAGTATTCTACAGAATGAAGGTGTGAGGCCTGTTGGAGCAACACCCAGGGTTTCAACCTGTCCCACTGGCAGAGGAACCTCCATTTATTCTGTGAGTCTGTTCAGAGTGATTCAACTTTCAGTTTTGTGCTAAAATTTTGCATTTTTACTAATGGAACTTTATCTCAGGCCCAGAGAGTCCCAGTGAAGAAGAATAAACCAGAAGCAACACCAGCAGCATCTCATTGTAAGTATCACTAGCTATGTTTCCATCCACCTTTTTTTTTTTTTTCATGCTCATTTTGGGGAATCGCATTAAAAAAGCTGGATGGAAATGCCAAGATGTGTTTAAAGTTTAAACTACAATGCAAGCGCATTTTCTGAACAAAAAACTCACATGACTCTGCCTCAATGGTGGATGTGATTAGATAACTGGAATTCAAATTTCATTCCAAAGCACCTGCTCAAATGTGGTTTGATCATTCTGAAATGCCTGAGCCAAAGTCTGTTGGATCAATTGACTTCCAGAAGGGTCTCGCGTGATTGCATCCAATCGTGAGATAACATGACAGCGTTTATTGTGTTTTTTCTGTGCGCTCTGAGACCGAAGTCATTTATTTTAAACACGTGGAATGGAGACTACTTGATACAGAAATTTTTTTTTTTATGTGATATTTCAATTTTGCGCATAAGATTCGCAAATTTGGATGAAACATAATTAATCTCATGTGCTCCTTCTCCTTCAACATCATGCTTTCATCCCTATGTCACTATTTCTCTGTTGTGATGCAGGTGCAGTCAGAACACCGGTGATGAAATGGACACCGCAGCGGGTTGCAAACACCAAAACACAGTCAATGGTGAGTGTTCTCTTTGGTTTGTATTTTTTATTTTGAAACTATTTGTATCCCAGGCTAATGTTTACTGTTTCTATGTACAGAGGAAGCTCTGTACCAGCCAAAAGATGTCCAGTTTAAGAGGCTCTCCAGGTTTGCGTGGAGCCCACGACCCCAGCACTGGACTCTTGATGTGCCATGAGGTAAAACAAGCCCATGTCACAAAAGCTTTGTCGTTTACTTGATCTTAATGATAGAATACCAGGTTAACACTGGGTGTTGATTGTGTTGTAGGGGGGGGATGTTGTTCAGAGGTTATTTGAAGACCATGGGCAGACCGACGATGACCGGATTGGCCAAAATGACGTTACTTCGCAGCAATTACTGAAAAGTCATCAAACTGTATGATTGCTTTAACTGTAAAACGTTAATTAATGCATCACTGGTCAATTTTTTTTTTTGATGGTTTAAAAGTGATCTCACATTGTCTTTTCCTCATTCAGGCTGAAGCTCAGTCAAGAATGAAAGAAAATTCTGATTCAAATCATTGCCACACTGAGAACATAGGCAAGAAAACAGCCCAGCCGTTCATACAAGCTGCACACAGAGGGTCGGTCATTGTTTTCTCATCAAGCCAAAGACTTGTACCAGACCGGTCTCAGGATACTCTGAAGACCACTGGAGCAGACGTCCTTTTGCAGCTCTGTGTAGACCGGCCAACATCTCATAATGCACTACCACTGCTATCAGACCAAAGAGATGGATCACAGATCAATCCTAGCTTAGACCTGGCTAAACAAAGCCAATCAAACGGTAACCATGCCATCTAAAGTGAAACTAAAATCAACCTTTTTATCTGTTTTCTTCCACACAGTGGTGTAAATGACCATATCAGTCCAATGTTGTAATTAATGATGCTTAAGCAGACATCCTAAAGATATTTAAGCGTTTGTAGTAAATGTGTCCTGATATGTTGGTAATGTGTATCCATCTGTCTGTAGCTCCCACCGTTGCACACTCTACCGCTGTGTCTGCTCTGCGGCGGCGTCATACGCCTCTGGAGGAGAAGATTCTGGATGAGGAATGTGCTACGTACACCTCTCACCTGCTGTCCTGCCCACTGCAGCCCCGCTGTGGCAACCCGGTGGCCACCACACTTCTGTTTAAAGACTGTACTGTGAGTGATTGGTCTGTTCTGAATTGTGCACAATAAACTAAGCTGGTTGTCAATTTGAATAGCTGTTAATGCATCTTGTTATTTCTGTCCTCTCTTCAGAGTTTTTTACCCATTGGCCTGTGCTCACCGGTACATTTGAATCCAGTCCCTTCTGGTTCTTCAGTCAGAGCATAAAGGCAGATTTCCCACAGCATATTTCTTGAGTAGGTCTGTGTAAAGTTATGTAATACTTCTGAAACAGTATTTCGAGTTGCACTTTTGAAATGGCATGTTGTCATACAGGTAGATGTAACTGGATACAGATTCCACAAGCAGCAAGTCTTGGACAGATATAATGTTTGATGGGATTCACTGTTGACAGCACTTGCATAATTTTTACACTGAACTTGTCACTGACTAGAAACACTATGTGCTTTCAGCTTGTCTCTTGTTTAAAGTGTATAATAAATCTATATATAAACACAAAGTTTTACTTTTTTTTTTTTTTTTTTTGATTTGTTCAATCATTAGTTTTTTCCTGAATTGATTTGAATGATATTATACGTATATTAGGGCTGGGCAACGATCCAAAATAAAAGTTTGTATTTAAATAATATATGTGTGTAATTATTTTGTATATATAAATACACACACATGCATGTATATATTTAAGAAAAATGTGTTATTAATATATCAAATATCTATATTATGTTTAAATATAAAATATATACATGTGTGTGTGTATTTATATATACAAAATAATAATACACACTACACACACACATATTATGTAAACACAAACTTTTATTTTGATGCGATTGTATATTATATATTGCCCAGCCCTAATAAATATATATATATATATATACTCATCTAAAGGATAGGAATGCGTTATCTAATCAACCATCATATGGTAGTTGCTGTGCAACTTGCTGTGCAACGGCAGTCCTGTGAGCGAACTATCTTGTTGATGCTAGAGGTCAGAGGAGAATGGGCCGACTGATTCAAGCTGATAGAAGAGCAACTTTGACTGAAATAACCACTCGTTACAACCGAGGTATGCAGCATTATAGTAGACACTACAGTCGCTTAGACGCCATGCTGCTCCAGCATATCAACAATAGCGGATTATGATGACCGCTTGCTCAGGGCGAGGATGTGTTGAAATGCTGGTGTCAATCAACAATCGTATCAACAATCAAAGGGGTGTCCGTTTTATTGACATCACAAAAACGAACGAAGCGGTTACCTAACATAACCTCGGTTCTCTGTAGATGAGGGAACGAGTATTGCGTAAGTTTAGCTTACGCTACGGAAAAGATTCATCTTATCGAGATATTGATGGCAAAACATTATCTTTGTATTCATTGTCAAGCAGTGCAGCAGCTAGCAGACCTAGAGAAGCCTGCTCATTGGCTGCTCTGTGTCAACTGCAGCAGCCTACCAGTGAGCCCGACGTGACGTCACGTCTAATGAAGTGCGCTCGCGCCATCAACAAGCAGGAGGTCTCTGCAGAGCAACAAAAGGCGTTCCTCAATTTTGGGGCGGGGTAGGCTTCGTAAGTTTAGCTTATGCTACGGGAGCCCTTTGTCAATGCCTTGCGTGCCAGCATCCACTTCAGTATTCACTTTACTGATTGGCTTCATCACTGTCTCCTCTCCACCAGTAAGCTGGTGTGTGGTGAGCGTTCTGGCGCAATATGGCTGCCGTCGCATCATCCAGGTGAATGCCGCACACTGGTGGTGGTTGAGGAGATCTCCCCCACCCCCATGTAAAGCACTTTGAGTGGCGAGAAAAGCGGCGCGCTATATATATGTAATGAATTATTATTATTACTACAAGTCCCAGATCTCACTTAAACTGACAGCAGTTTAGCCTGCAGAGCGGGAACTTAGGTTAAGGCTGATAACCTTAGGTCCAGGTTATAAAATCTGACAAAGGTGGACGTGGAGGCCCAGCCCACCACCACACATTTGCCATGAATAGAAGTTCTGCTGGACCATGGCCACGAAGAGAGGCCATGCCTCTGGTGGAATGAGCCCTGACGCTCAAAGGGCATTGCAGACCTTTTGACGCATAAGCAGCAGCAATAGCGTCCACTATCCATCTAGGTAGGCTCTGTTTCGAGGCGGCTAGTCCTTTGGTGCACACTCTGAACAAACCAAAAAGCTGCTCTCAACAAACCAAAAATTAACAACGCCCCCACTATTTCTTTTTCAACAGTGGTGGCAGCTTCTCAAGATCCAGTGATGCAGTGTGCTTTGCTGAAGAGATGAAAATCAGAGATTCAGCCTCCGAGCCCTGCTTATATACGCTAAGCCACACCCATTCTGGCGGGCTAGGACATGTTGAGGGCGCAAGCGCCCTTCATTGGACGTGACGTCACGTCTGGCTCACTTGTAGGCTGCTGAAGTTGCCGCAGGGCAGCCAATGAGCACACTAGACAGCCTGCTCTAGGTCTTCTAGCTCCTGCACTGCGTTGACAATGAATACAAAATTAAGGATAATTTTTGGCTTCAATATCTCAAAAATCTGAAACTTTCCCGTAGCGTAAGCTAAACTTACGCAATACGAGAGAATCGACGAGAGAACGGCTCAATTTGAGGCAGGGAAAAACATAAGGAGATTAATACAAAAAGATGGGATGGATTTTTATCATAATATGATGGATGTGTACAGCTACTGTCAACACACATTTCAGTACAATCAACTTGTAAAAGTGTATGTACCATGAAATGACCCCTTTAAGGATATTATTTTGTTATTTTGAAAGATCTAGATTAAAATAAAAACATTATACATTATGTAATTTCTTTTACATTAAAAATGATGTAAAGTCTTGGTTTTTAGTCAAAAAGTAATAAACTATTATAAATAAATTATTATTTAAAAAAACTCAAATAAAACAAAATTAAGACTATCTAACATTGAGACATGGTAAACTTGATAATAATTTTATTGAGCACGTAACCTTTGCTTTGTAATTCAAGATGATACTTGATAGTTAGCTGAATCAGGGGGTGTGTGACTGCGACATTTGTGTTTGTGAAATGAAATCCAGGGGGTGGGCACAACTTACTGGAACACTGTCCTATAAAACCCTTCCTACTGGAGCCCCTGAATTGAGAGACGGTGCAAGCAGACGGTGGAAGCCTCCTTTTCCAATTCCCATTGCCACCAATTTCTGGAATTCCTGAACCATGTCAAACATAAACACAGCCGGGGACCAGACAAAGATGGGGGTCGGACGGTCCATTGCTGTTCTGACATCAGGTGGTGATGCCCAGGGTAAGTAATGATCTGCCTCTTAGATATTTTGATAGTTCATGTTTCCAAGAGGGTGGTAAAAGAAAACATTCCTGTGTGGATAATTTGGATTTTGGACTTACTTTACAATACTTTTGGTGCAATTTTTGGACTATTCTTATACCTAATGTAAAAGAGGTTTTCCCCCCTCTGATCAGGTATGACAAAGTTATAATAATTTTTATAGACCTTTTCTATGCATATATAATCTATGGAGAGGAATTGAACAAGAATTGTTCTGAATTTTACAAATAGTTAAAACATGTTCTGAAGCAGAGCAAAAGCACAAAATGTACTAAAAAAAAAAAACAAATCTTCCGTAGTTTTTTGATTTGCTAAAGTCTGGTCCATTAATGTCTTGTAGCCTTTAGCTTTAGCCTGTAGCTCTTAGTACCCTGTCTACCTATTTTCATAATTGAAGGCTAAATTTATCTCCAGTGACCTTCTTCTGAAATGACATGGTGTTATGGAGAGTAGCAGGCTTTTCCACAGCTGCTCACTGTTAAAACTGACACTGAGTGATGTTTTTTTTTACACAACACAATCTAAAACACTTTGAGCTTTACTGTTGAGTTCACAGAATTAAGTTATCTCAGACTCTTACATAATTCCTCAACCTGTGTAATGAAATGTCATGAGGAATCTCTCTTTACTTTCCCTGTGGCCATGAAGCTTCTTGTATTTTTACAGTTAAAGAAATGATTATGAGATGAGAACACACTAGAGGTTTTCTTGTCTATTGCAGGGATGAATGCAGCCGTGAGGGCCACTGTCAGGGTTGGTCTTTACACTGGAGCCAAAGTCTTCTTTGTCCATGAGGTATATTGAACTTTATAAGAATAAAAACAAAAGTATAGATGCCAATCATTTAACAATGTTGTTACATTTCATGTCTGTTCACTGTTTGTAGGGCTACCAGGGATTGGTTGACGGAGGGGATCACATCCGTCCCGCTACATGGGAGAGTGTGTCCATGATGCTACAGCTGGTGAGCCTGTACTTTCAGATGACATAATACAACACTACTCATTTGCTAAATTAAAAAAAATATGCTGAAAGAATAATATACTCATTAAAGATAACAATGGTGTTGGTCATTGATGGTGACAACATCCAAATTGAGTTTTTCTTTCATTTGCACTATTCTTTATGTAGTGTCCTAATCATCTGAATTCTTTCTGTGTGTCTGAAGGGTGGCACAGTCATTGGCAGTGCCCGCTGTATGGATTTCCAGACTAGGGATGGGCGTTTGAAGGCTGCCTGCAATCTTGTCAAGCTGGGCATCACTAATCTCTGTGTAATTGGTGGCGATGGCAGTTTGACCGGTGCCAACATATTTCGCACTGAGTGGAATGACTTGCTGAAAGATCTAATCAGCAAAGGTAAAGAATTCATTGAAACACATTAAATCGTGTAAACATAACCTGTGCACTCTAAAAAATGCTGGGTTGTTTAAACCCAAATTTGGATCAAATATGGACAAACCCAAATGTTGGGTTAAAATGCAATAATAAATTACAGTTTAAAGTGAAAGTTTAGTTTGGTTTAAAATTTGAAATGACATTTTTTAATCCAACATTGGGTTTGTCCATATTTTAGCCAAATTTGGGTTCAAACAACCCAATATTGTTTAGAGTGTGTACATTTGTTTTATTGCTTAAAGGCTGGAATCCCTAATTCGGATTATCCTGCATTGTCCCTCTGCACACAGGTAAGATCACCAAGGAAGAGGCCAAGGCTTCATCTCATCTGAATATTGTTGGTATGGTCGGCTCTATCGACAATGACTTCTGCGGAACGGACATGACCATCGGCACAGACTCTGCCCTGCATCGCATCATTGAGGTGGTGGACAGTATCACCACAACAGCACAAAGGTCACAAATATGTGTAATTGATCAAATATCAGCAATCACTGTTTTTTTTTTTCAGACATTTGTGGCTAAATTGTGATTTTGAAATCTGCTCTCACCCACAGCCACCAACGTGCTTTCATCCTGGAGGTCATGGGAAGACACTGTGGGTAAGAGTGTGCTTGTGTATGTGTGTTTGCTTACACACTGAAGTCAGCTTATATATGTGTGCAACATACGCTCTAAGACCCAAACCTAGAGCCAATCCAGACCCCCTTACACCCAGATCAAGATGCAGGAATCCCACATTTAATTGTCTGTGTGTGTGTGTGTGTGTGTTTCAGTTACTTGGCTCTAGTTGCTGCTCTTGCATGTGGTGCTGACTGGGTGTTTATTCCTGAGATGCCCCCAGATGACGGGTGGGAGGAGCACTTGTGCAGAAGACTTACTGAGGTACAAAGCAATAGACAACACACACACACACACACTTAAAAAAAAAAAAAAACACACACACAAAATGATTCATTTTTTAGTCAAACATCCTTGACAAATTAAACAATTTGGTATTGTTTCGACTACTTAATGTTTTTGAAAAAAAAAAAAAAGTCTGTTAAGCTCACCAAGACTGCATTTATTTAATAATAAAAACTGTAATATTGTAAAATATATTTACAATTTAAAAAGAACTCTTTTCTATTTTAAAATATTTTAAATGTCATTTATCCCTGTGATGTCAAAGCAGAATTTCAGCATCATTACTCCAGTCTTCAGTCAGTGTCACATGATCCTTCAGAAATCATTCTTATATGCTGATTTGGTGTTCAAGAAAGACAATTGTATTATTATCCATGTTAAAAACAGTTGCTGCTTAATATTTTGTGGAAAGTTGTTTATAGAATGTTTATATTTGAAATAGTTTTTAAAAAAATATATTATTATTATTTAAATGTCTTTACTGTCACGTTTGATAAATGTAATGCTTCCTTACCGAATAAAATGATTCATTTCTTTAAAAGAAATTGTACTGACCATGAACCTTTGAACGGTATACTGTCTACTGGAAAAGCAAAACTGAAAAAGTTTTAATTTAATTGTATTATTTTTGTCTTTTGGAAATAGTTTTTTTTTATGTTTTAAGCATAAATCTAACTAAATGTTGTAAGCATAATGGTTAAATCAAGATAAAAACCCTTTTTTTTTCTGTAGGGCATTAAAAATAGCTTAATTTAAGATTTTCTTACAATATCTATTATTATCTTGTTACATGTTACATAAAACACAGTACTGATAATAATAAAAGACTTTACATACAGACTTAAGGGGACTTTGCATTGATTAATAATTGTATCTCTCCTCAAACAGACCAGAAATGCAGGTTCTCGTCTAAATGTGATCATTGTGGCTGAGGGAGCGCTCAATAAAAATGGGGAGCCAATCACCTGTGACCAGCTGAAAGATGTAACTTAATTCCTTAACTTACTAGTGATGTAACTGCTGTCTATAAGTGCACTTTGATTATGTTTTTCTCTTCTCATACAGCTGGTGTCAAAGAGGCTGGGCTTTGATACTCGTGCCACTATCCTTGGACATGTGCAGAGAGGTGGCACCCCCTCAGCTTTTGACAGGGTGCTAGTGAGTCCCTCCCTCTTCACGCCTTCACATTATCAATTTTCGCTTTATATATTCCCCCCTTTTTATTTCATATGAGTTTAAATGCACATGTTTGTGGTATATCAGGGCAGTAGAATGGGTGTGGAGGCTGTAATGGCTCTGCTAGAAGCCACTCCAGAAACTCCTGCCTGTGTGGTCAGTCTCTCTGGAAACCTGGCTGTCAGACTCCCCCTAATGGAGTGTGTGCAAGTGGTGTGTATATGCATACATTTTTAAATATATATCTAATAATGTCATGACCTTTTACTTGAAATTAGGTCAGATTTCTAAAAAAAAAAAAATTGTTTAATTGTCAAATTCTTTCTAGTAATGTTTATGAACTGTTTAATTCGTACAAAGTAATTAAAATGTAAAAGGAATTCAAACAAAATGAGTGCATTATAGAACCTTTTCTTCTAAATAGAGTGTATAGATTTTTTTTTCTTCAAAATATAGACCAAGGATGTCACTGTTGCAATGAAAGAGGGTCGATTTGACGATGCTATAAAACTCAGGGGAAGGTATGATCAGAAATGTCTCTTTTGCTCTCTTGTTTTATTATTATTATTATTAGTAGTAGTAGTAGTAGCATTGTGAACTTGTATTGTGTTAGTATTCAGTGATTGGTTTGCAGGAGTTTTGAGAATAACTGGAACACGTATAAACTCTTAGCCCATGTGCGCCCCCCGGAGACAAAGGTGAGGAGATTCATTAATTTATTCTCATTTCTTATCTTTTATTCTCGTTTTTAATCATGTGTTTCTTCTTTCGGTTCACCAGAATGGCATTAATGTGGCTATTTTAAACGTGGGTGCTCCCTGCGCTGGCATGAATGCAGCAGTACGTGCAGCCGTCAGGATCGGACTCATCAAGGGTCACAACATGCTGGCGGTTCATGATGGCTTTGAGGGTCTGGCTCAGGAAAAGGTAAGCAACATCAACCAATCGAGCAGTGTTTCAAAGTTTGGGATTGTTAAACAAATTTTTCAATGGTTTTTAAAAATGTCTCTTATTCTGACCAGGGCTGCTTAATTGATCAAATATACAGTTCAAACTACAGTATATATGATGGTATAACAATATATAAGATAATTTAACAATACTACAATAAAACAACTGTTTTCTATTTTCTATTAAAAATGTTATTTATTCCTGTGATGTCAAAGCTAAATATTCAGCAACATTACTCCAGTGTCTCATGATTCTTTATAGGAATACTTAGAATATTAGGATACTTTTAGTAATAGAAAGTACAGTATGTGGAATAGAATAGTTTGTGTCTTGCCATTTTGAACAAGTAAATGTGTCCATGTTGAATAATAGTAGTGATTTCTTTTTTAATCTTGGAATCCATTGTAAGGGTTTTAAAAAGCCATTGTAGTGTTGTCATATTCTGTTTAACATAATGTTTAGATTGAGCCCATCACTTGGAACACTGTTGGAGACTGGACAGGGAAAGGTGGATCTGATTTGGGAACCAAAAGGTACTGATCACTTAGATTATTTTTCACTTTACATCATTTATAGTTCTGCAATACTTGAAAGTATATTTCAATATTTTTCTGTTAATCCAGAGTGTTACCTGGAAAGTACATGGAGGAAATCAGTTTGAATATTGCCAAGTACAATATTCACGCTTTGATCATCATTGGAGGTTTCGAGGCAAGTGATGAAATATGTCCATCTCCTATTCTGTCCAGATTTTGATTATAGGCCATATTAGGGTTAGGGTTATTTATTACTCACCCTCATGTCAGTCCTAAGCTTTTCGTTCAGCTTCCGACCACAAATTAAGATACATAAATTCCTCAGATATTGTTAAAATCTATCTTCATTTGTGTTCTAAAGATAACGCCATGAGGGTGAATAATTCATGACAGAATTTTTGGGTAACTATCCCTTTAAAACTGCAATCTTCACGTTCCCGTTTTCAGGCATTTTCGGGTGGACTAGAGATGGTTCAAGGCAGAGAAAAGTATGAAGAGCTGTGTATTCCCATGGTGATCATTCCTGCTACTGTATCTAACAATGTGCCTGGCTCAGACTTCAGCATCGGAGCCGACACCGCCCTTAACACCATTACCATGGTACAGCACACACACTGTCTACATTTTATGGATGCAATGTATACATCAGTACCATATTGATTATCAGCCAATTTTTTAATTTGTTTGTTCATTTTTTTAAACATATATTTAGTTATATTTATTTATTTAAATATTTTGCTTTTACTTAAATGCAATCTTTAGCAAATCTCCAAATGAATATATTTACATAATGTAAATTATAAGGCTGTGATGCCTGATGGACTTGCATTTAAAATAACACATTATATGGTAAGACACTACAGGCAAAACAATTGGGTCTTTTTTGTGTGCACTGATCAATTTTGAGAATTTGGGCTTTCTTTCAGACTAGTGGAAAGAAAACACATTTAAAATACACAATTAAGTGTTTATTTTACTACACTATCTATATGCGTTTTTATTTTCAATGACAAAACAGGGTCGTTTTCTCAAAATGAGTTTTTTTCTCATGCACTTCAGTAGCATTTACATAGAAATCAAACTGTAAAGTTTGTTGTATCAATAATCTGAAGGTTTTTACAGAGGGATTTGTTAATATAGCGTTCACCTAATATATTTGTATCATTGTAATTCCTAAAAACATGTCTGTTCACAGCTTTCTTGAGTGATAAAAAGAGATATCCAAAATCTCCTCTGTAAAAACCCTTAAATCTAATATGTCAACTAAATTAAAAACATTTTAACCTGGTTTTATCCAATGTTTAGATTTCAGTTCTGGATATTTATGCAAAAGTATGCCTCATTTGCATATTTAATTAACATTTAAAGGGATACTCCACCTCCATATCCCTTAAAGAAAACTTGTAAAACAATTGTCCTAATGTACTGTGATCAATCTACTATGGTGATATCTATTAGTTAAATATTCACCCAATTCACCTGAGGTGTCTTGCCTGAAGCATTTTATTTTTGATTTATTAAAACAAAACGATAATTTATTGGCTATTGAACTTAACATGTAAAATAATGATCGCCTTATTAGTTTCAGTCAGAAGTATAATACTAGTACATCCACAGTATATGGTTATTCTGTATTGTTCTCACATGGGACGTCTGTAGACCTGTGACAGGATCAAGCAGTCGGCAGCAGGAACCAAGCGCCGTGTGTTCATCATCGAGACTATGGGAGGATACTGCGGCTACCTGGCCACCATGTCTGGTCTCTCTGCAGGTGCTGATGCTGCTTATATATATGAGGAGAAATTTGGCATCCGTGACTTAGAGGTAAACAAGCAACTCGGAAAAAATAGCAAAGAAAATTGGTAACGCTTCCTTTTACAGTCCAGTTACCCATGTAAATACTATGTACTTATTTTAGTAACTACAATTACTGGGTAATAACTAGTACCAACCCTGAACCTACCCCTAAACCTACCCCTGTTCCATGTACTTACCTTATATTAGCCAGTACTTTCTAGGTAAGTACACTGTAAGTACACTGTAAGTGCTGTACTATAAAAGGAAGCGTTACCAGAAAATTAACTTAATCAAATCACTCAAAACGGAACTGTTCAGTTTGAATATCTCAGAATATCTTGAATATTCAGTATTGAATATCCAAATAATTAATGTTTACAGACAAATGTGGAACATCTTGTTGAGAAGATGAAGACCACTGTTAAGAGAGGCCTAATTCTCAGGTTTGTGTCATTCAGTATTCGTAATATTTTAGTTTGTTTTTACCTTTGAGGTGAGATTTCTTAAAAGACTAACTAAAAATAGCATATTTAGCATGCATCAATCACTTCAGCAAATAATAGTAGAACATAAATTGTCAAAATAAACCTTCTACATGTCTTGTAGAAATGAAAACTGCAATTCCAATTACACCACTGATTTCATCTTCAACCTGTATTCAGAGGAGGGAAAGGGTGTTTTTGACTGCCGTAAGAATGTCCTCGGCCATATGCAGCAGGTTAGATGTCATAAGCCCTGTTTATTTTAATACGTATTAAGAATGCACATTTATTAGCAGTTGTTTTTTAAGTATTTTGTCCCACATTCATTCTTTTTATAGGGTGGGACTCCGACACCTTTTGACAGAAACTTTGCTACCAAGATGGGTGCTAAGGCTGTTCTCTGGCTGACTGAAAAATTAAAGGATTGTTACAGACATGGTGAGAAAAAATGCAGTCTGATATTTCCTTATATTTGCTGTTGTCCATGGCAAAACTATAAATCAGTCTGCTGGAAACCACTACATTCATGTGGCTTGTATCACATCGCTCTCTTGTTTCATACAAATGCACTATTAATATTGTTGTAAAATTGTTGCAATTGTTGTTTTTGTTGATTTGGCCAATCTTTTTGTACAGTTGAATGGACTAACTATGGTTTTTGCTTTATTTTTGGTCCGATGAATGCAGCATTAGTGAGCATAGGATTCTAAAATGATTTCTTCTCAAATCAATATTTCATGTCCATGTATGTATTTATTTGGTCAGAAGCCATGTTATAATGTTCAGTCAGTCAGTTGCAAAGTATTCAATTATTATTTAATATTTTGTAAAAAATGACCGGCTGGCTGTACATTATCCCTTTAAATAAAAAATGTGTTTCTGATTTGACTGTACAGGGCGAATCTTTGCTAACACCCCAGACTCTGCGTGCGTGTTGGGCATGAGGAAGAGAGGACATGTGTTACAGCCTCTGGTTGAATTGAAAGAACAGACAGATTTCGAGTAAGAATCTTCCTTCATCACATGCATTTAAATGCATATGATTCTGAAGTTTGTGACCCCATAATTAATTTCTTATCTCTTTTGCTCAGACACCGTATTCCAAAAAGCCAGTGGTGGATGAAGTTGAGGCCTATTATGAAGATCTTAGCCAAGTACAAGATTAGTTTGGACACCTCTGAACATGCTAGTATAGAGCATGTCATAAGCACGAAGCCTCCAGTGCACATGACCCTCACAAAGTAATCATAAGCAAAAATGAGGACAGACAGATGTGACTGACTACACAGAGCATTTTAACAATCGTGTGAAATGACGGGTGATCATGAATGAATGTATCTTCTTCTTCTGTCTGTGTATTATTCTTTCATTTTGTTTGTATTTATGCTAATACTGTGTTGCAATATGCAAAATAAAATACTCTTATAATCATATACCCTTGGTTTTCTTTTATATATATATTTTGATTGAGGAAGGGATTTAAATGTCAATATACCAACAGCAATTACATGTAATTTTGTAACATGCACTTTTCTAGTCTAGTAACCTTCAATGGTTATACAAACAAACATGCAAACCAAAATGTATATGTATATATGTAATATAAGTATAAACAACTAAATCCATAACGTACTATTTCATCTGATATCAAAAGTGTCTAAAGAAGTATAAAGTGTAAATTTAAAATTTGGAGACTCCTATTCAACAAATAAACTTTCCCACAAGTCTCCAGTTAAAGAACTATGTTCACCACCAGATATCAGTCATGAATAGATTATCTTTGATCTGCTTTATTACATCAGTACGTTTATTAATTTTCGTCCTCAGATTATAACAATAAGGGTAAAATGCTCCTTTAGGCCTACATTTTTTTCTGGTTGAAGAGCCTTTGATTAGTGTCTGACTGCCTGTTAATGCACCTCTTTATTTTGATGGGAAGCAGCAAGAATGTCTATCAATATATCTGAATAAAAGTATATAAAAGAATTAAACAAGAAAAAGTGGGACTGTTGTGAAATTAAACTTTTATTAAGAAAAATACTTTTATTTTGGCAGAGAACCTAAAGTCGGCCATTGCTCCAACCGGAAGCTGAGCAGATCAGCTTCAGAGGATCTCAAGAGGTCGCAGAGGAGTGTGGGACGGTGGCGGACTGTGTTAATGTCTGCCTACTCATTAATAAGGTGCGTGTCCCCTGTGTCCGCTTCGGTCGCCCATTTAGGAATGTGCCCTATGGCACTGGAGTTTGAGTAAATCGCGAGGAAGGCGCGTTCGGAGCGAATTCGCTATTTTCGGCGCTCGCGCTGTCATTTTCACCCGTCAGTTGCCAAACGTCGGAGCCTGAGCCGTATTTGTCGCTGCATTGATAGCTAGTCAGCTAGTTAGCAGGAGAACTAGCTCATTCGGTGGCTAGCCAGCTCGCACTCTGAGCTTTCATTACCTAGCACTCAATAAATTCAATTTATTTAACCGGACCGTCATCTGTGCGTATTCTGGTGTATTAGCCAACTACTTGATCAGCAAAAAGGGTGAGCCGAGGGGGGCAGGGAGAGAACGACGGAGGCGCGGTGAGCCAGGAGCGGCCGATGAGTTCAGACCAGGGCGGAGAGCCGCAGCTGCAGGAGGAGGCTGAGCCGGGACCCAAAACCCGAGGGGAGGACGAGATCACACCCGGGACCGGAGGAGACTCAGGCGTCATGGTGAGTAGGGGCCTCTTCAGCCCTCCCCAACAGGACGATCGGTCTCTGGCCGGTGCCCTTCTTATAAATAGGGTCATAGGAAGTATGATCGCTCGCTATATAAGGCCATCGGTCGGTTCACACAGCTTGCAAGCTTGACATCACCTAAATTGCAGGCAGTCCATATTGTTGAAGACTCTTCTTGTTGTCATTTGAAAGGATGATTCATTAATCTCTGTGTTGGCCCGCTTACAAGAGACATTTCTAATCTGCGGCTGAACTTTGCATCATGTTTGTGGTTTTAAGATTGCTCTGTCGCAAACAAAGACGACAGTTCGCCCACAAAAACTTAATTTCCTCACCATCGTGTTGGTCAAAACCCGCATGAACATAAAATGAGATGTTAGGCAGAATAACAGCAGCATTCACTATTTGCTTCCATTGGGGAAAAGGTGCAATGCAAGTAAATAGAGACAATATAAGGATTTGTTTTCTAAGATGGACCCAGAAAACAGTATTTTTTTAGCACAAATGCATGTAATATTGTCATGAATCTTTTATAGAGTTGTTTATTCAAAAATGTCTACTGAGGTTGTTTTACAACCTTTTAATATGACATTGTGTTGTTCGAGCATGACATGCGTAACCGGGTAAATTAGCCCACATGCTAGCGAATATTTACCTATTAGAATTTTGTTAGTTATAACTTTATCCAATTTGGCTTAAGGACAGTGGTTTTAGTCAAATTTTCCAGTAATACCCGCTGTAATTCGGCGACGTACATTCAGCGGCCTGCTTTCATAAGCTTATTCACGCAGTCATGACACACGTGAGCTCACACGGAGTTAAACCGACTAGAACAGACGAACTTCGAATAATGTTTATAACATTGGCTTGGGAAGTTGATATGGTTTTCTGAGTAATACGTAGCAAATATTTGTTTCAGCTTGAATACTTGTGAGCCGACGTCCTTCTCTTAAATAACGTATACCAAACATGTCCTGCACTTCAGGTTGGGAGGACCCGTAGCAACTGAGTTTTTCAGAGAATGACAGTAATGTCTGCTTTTGGCCCAAATTATGTCTTCTTCCGGGTGACATCCTCCAGAAACACTTAATCCTTGAATCCTAGAGGATCTTTTAGTGTTGTTTGTGTTACAGGCGCACAAAGCGTAACAGCTGTTTTTGATAGTTTATGTGGAGGAGGATGAGATTTAGGAAGCAGGTGGCTGTTCCCAATGGCGCCCCCGTGGCCATGTAAAATGAGCAGGTATTAATTATTTTGGATGCACAATTTGTAGCCAAAATATTAAACGTTTAATAAATGTACACATGGGAACCTTTGACATTTCACCTGCTTCAGCACCTTCCTTTTAATTGGGAAGACTTCAGATTCACTTCAATGATATTTTAGTTTGAAGGGGAGTCTGTTAAAAAATAATTATTTCTTATTTCTTTCTTATTTTAACACTTTTTAAAGTTTGTTTTTCAACAGTGAGTTAAAATAGAAAATGTTATTGACCTGTTATTACAACTGTTTTCTGTCACTTCGTGATCCCTCGTGTGTGGGGGATATGAAAATTGTTAAACTCTAAACGCTCTGCTTTTCTCACATATGCTGTCCGGCCAGACCGGCTTTGTGACATACACAACTAAATTCTTTAGTTTATTTATTTATTTTGTAGGTGGAAATTGGAGAAGATTTCTACAGACTATCTGGCCAGGTTCTGTCTAAAATGCAAGTTACTTGATTTAAATTTTTTATATTGAACTGTTATATAATAGCAAAATCACACTCACCATTGTGCTGTTTTACTAGATATCAGCTCGTGCTGTGAAAGCTGTCTGTTGTTAGGATGAAATTGTGCTGTCAGGTTTGAATGAAATGGTCAATATTTCCCTGTCTGGCAGCAGAATGAACTGGCCGAGAAAGATTCAAGCTCTTGATTGATTCTTTATTGACAGGCCTTGTGATCAATGGGTAAATTGGTAGTTTTGGCCGCTCATACAGTATGTTGTAGACTTGCGTCTATGTGCTTTTGCTCACATTGTGCTGCCTTTGTGTGTTTGTATTGACTGAAGGTGTTGACCGAGGATGTAGTTTAGTCCATTCTCTCAGCAAAACATACCACTAACCTTTTATTTCTCCAGGACCAACAAGTAGATTACATTTCTGTGCTTTTTTGAGAGGAGATAGAAATGTGTTAGCACTCCCAGCATATTCATATCCATGAGAAACGAGATCCCATTTTCTGTGTTATATGGTATGTGGAAAATGTAACATTTTCAAATTTGTATTATTGACTGAAGTGCCATCTTTCATGTCTGGTTAAGCACGTGGCTTTTTCTGTGGGCATTTCAGGTTTCTTTTGAGGGGAAGTGAAGTGGTGTCAAGGAAACTCGGGTTAAGTTGGCTCGTCTTAAGTGACACGAAGAGCAATAGCAATGACAGACATGTAAACAAACCTCAGTGTCATGGGAACGACACAGGAAGACTTTTACACGTCATGTCTATAGAAAAAGACCTAAACATGTTATAAAATCAGTTATCAGGGCCTGCCTGAATGAGGGATTTCAATATTCTCTAAACATGCTTATATTATAAAATGTCTCCTGAAGATTTTAAAATAAATCGTCCAGTTTAATGATTTCATTTGCATTTCCTTGTATTGTACTAGGTCACTGCTAAAGGAGCTGGTCTGAACCCTAATGCCAAGGTGTGGCAGGAGATTCCTGCAACACAACATGAAGCTCCTGTGGATGGCACTGTGGCCTCCCCCTGGTCCCAGAACAATACGACTGAAGGCAAGAATATTTTCATACATTCTTAATCTTAATTAATCGCTGTGCATATGTTATGCATAATCTGTAGGTTTCTTTTTTTTAAGATGGTTAGTTCTGTGAGATAAAAGGTCATAGATAATTAGCCTTTTGACTTTATTATTAATTCCGTTCCATTTTAATTTTTTATTTTTTTGGAAAGATTTAAAAAAAAGTTTTTTTAAAAATGTCTTCTATGTTCACCAAGGCTTTTATAGTGCAAAGGAACAGCTTTAAAATCAAAATATTTTCTAACTAAATGAATGTCACTGTGGTCATTTGACCAATTAAATGCGTTCTTGCTGAGTAAAAGTAACAATTGTATCAGCATTTGTTTAACTGCTACATTTTAGCTGATTTTTTGACATCTTATCCTACAAAGGTTGCAGAAACAAATGACAGAGATGTAAATATATAAATGTATTTATATTTGATTTATGTATAAAAAAAGTATGTATTTTGATTTGTCTTTGTCATTTTGTGTCTGCGTTCACTTAGATACCTCTGTAGGTAAACAGTACATGCCTGGCTTCTCTGCTCTCGAGGACAACAGCACCTCTAGTACTGTAGTTGGTGTGGTGAACGGGATGGACCCCCCTGACCAAAGCTTCCCGGTTTGTGAGCGCACTACAGCAACTAATGGTAAGTGTTTTTCATAATTGTGAAATATGATAGTTCACATCAATCAATGAACATGTTAATGTAAATGTGCCACTGTTATCTATTATTGGTGTTTTCAGTTAGCAAACATGTGCCACACACTTACCTTTAATGTTTACATGCATTGTTTCCAAGCAGTGGAGTCCAAGCTCCCTGAGGAACAGCCCGTCTCTGAAGAGACTTTGCGTGAGTCTCTCAAAAAAGAATTGGAGTTCTGTTTCTCCAGGTAAGTGCAGGCCTGTAGTGCGAAGTAAGCTTTCAATTTAATGCAAATAAGTAAACAGCACTTTACAGCCACTCTCCTTCCATCAGCTGCGTTTACTGATGCTCCTCTTTCATCCCCCAGGGAGAACTTATCTAAGGATCTTTACCTAATATCTCAAATGGACAGTGACCAGTTTGTCCCCATTTGGACTATTGCCAGCATGGAAGGAATCAAGGTCCTCACAACTGACATGGACCTCATCTTGGATGTCCTGAGATGTACGTGCCTGTTTTGCATTTAACATCTACGCTCGAATTTATTTTTTATTTAAAATACACTATTAATATTGTTCTGACCGCCCACAGCATCTCCTATGGTCCAAGTCGATGAAAAAGGGGAAAAAGTGCGGCCAAATCACAAGCGTTGCATCATCATTTTGCGAGAAGTTCCCGAAACAACACCTGTTGAGGTCAAAAAAATTACATCAAGAAATGGGATAGCTTGGTTATTTTAGATATTATATTATTATCTGATTGTTTGTTTTTCTCACCAGGAAGTGGAAGCCTTGTTTAAGAATGACAACTGTCCCAAGGTAATAAGTGTGGAGTTTGCGCACAACAACAACTGGTACATTACATTCCAATCAGATACAGACGCTCAACAGGTATGAATTTCCGTTATGATTGGGAGACAAATTGCTTGCCCTTGGAACTATTATAACTAATTTGAAACTAATTGGTTTTTTCTCCATCTAGGCATACAGATATTTAAGGGAAGAAGTGAAGACTTTTCAGGGAAAACCAATCATGGCAAGTTCTATACAAAAATGTGTGGCATTACATTTGTTTGCATCTCAGATGGGTTCTTACTTTTTTGCATTTCCTATTTCTAGGCCAGAATAAAAGCCATCAACACGTTCTTTGCGAAGAATGGTTATCGAAACCTGGACTGCAGTGTGTATCCTCAGCAATCTCACACTCAGTCGCAGTACAGCTCCCCTCTCTTCATGCAGCCTGTTTACAGCCCCCAGCAGCAGTACCCACTCTACGGCATAGTACCTCCTACCTGGACGCCATCTCCTACTCCATACTTCGAGACTCCCCTGGTAAGACTTGGTATTTTGACACACCAAGGATACACCTGATACACTAAGCCAATCATTTTTGTTGTTATAAGTTGGTTTTATATATCATAATTTTAAAGTTTCCCTTTCATGTAGTGTGTATTATATAGCTGTTTGTGAAATATAAAAGGTCTGTTAAGTTTTAAAGAACAAAATGCATGACTAAGTTATTGTCTCATAAAAGAAAGAATTGATTCTGAGCTGTCGAAATGAGTTGTTTTGTCAGCCATTCCACTCTCACTTCCTGTTACATACCCATGTAACAAATTTGCATAATTCCAGTCTATTGTTTTCATTGGCTATCCACGAACAAACAATGTCTGCTTCGTCCTCCAACTTTGTAGTTGAAGTTGAGGCCTGAAATAATTTGGTTAGTGTTGTTTAAACTTTATGTTAACATGCCGAGTAGAAAGTGTTTTCAGCTCTGCAAATACACTTTGGATGTTTTCTTAAAAAGGATGAGGGCTCGTGCTGGAATTGATATGGAACATCCGCCGCCTTTGTGCTTGATAAATAGTGATATCAACCGGAGCTGAAATTCAGATATGATAATAAGCGTTTTGTTTCCGACACGCACTGTAAGCTCTAGGCCAGTCACAACAGGCTTGCCTGTCTGACCAATCAGAGCAGAGTATGCTCGTGAAACAGAGGGGTTTAGAATCTTCAAACAGTTTTCAGACTCTTTTAGAAATTTGATGGTGTGCAATGTATAATATGAGACAAAGCATTTTTTGACCTTGGATGCATATAAACTTATTGTAGGAGACCTCCAAAACAAAATGAGGAACTTTTAAAACCGCATAATTGAGGCGCTTTAACTGATGGTGACATGCTGTGTTTTCCACAGGCTCCTTTTCCCAACAGTGGTTTTGTTAATGGATTTAGCTCACCTGGACACTACAAAACTGGCTCAAATTCTCTAAACCTCAGCCGTCCCTTCAACAGGAACCGGTAGGTTAAGTCAGGCCCTTTCATTATACCACCTGTTTATTTTGCATTAATTGACTGTATAGCTCTAAACTCACTATAGAAGAAACAGACGGGTTCCGGAAAGTAAATATCCCATTCATTTTTAACTTTTATAAACCATTAAAGACAGACCTGCTTTGAGTTATTAGGTTGTTAATTGATGGTGTACGATTTAATTTATTTCAGCTTCTTATTTTTCTAAATAAAGTTTTGTAGTGGAATTCCTGGTGGAAACTATATTACAGATGATCATCAAATACTTTTGTTTTAAATTGGTGTTTGTAATATTATGAATTTAATTTCTGTCTGGTTGATTTGGTTCATGTCTTGTACTGTAACTTTTTAAAAATCCCTATGGGAAAAATGAATGGAAAACTTACTTCCGGAACCATGGTCACTTAAAAAAGTGGGCAGGCACTTTTGCACACTATTGAAAAGGGAAATAAAATCTAAAATTTGCATTCGCATATTTTATTTTGTTAAAAGAAGTAGGAAAGTTTCATTGAAGTACAAATTTATTTTCTATAGTGTAAGAATGTAGGCAGTCACAGTAGATCACTTGGATATTTTTTACTGTTCCCACAGTGTTCCACTCTATTCAAGAAAGAATGTAATAAATGCCTTCAGGTACAACTTCTAATGTCATGTATCAACAATCATCAAGCCATTCTTATTGTCCTCTCCAGACAGCTAAATTACCTGCTTTGGTGTTCAGCTCTCCAGCTCAGAACATTCTGGTTAACTAACAAAACAGCTTGGGAAGGGTTGCAGGAACATAATAAATGAACACTACAATGATTATTGACTTAATCCAAACCATCTGTCAATTACACAAAATGCATGTTATGCAACTTCTGTCAGAAATAGAATTATCCTTCCTTTATTAGTGTGTCTATTTCACTCATATTAACTTTTCATAATTTCATTAACATTTTTGTTTAAGATGTATTTTTATTTTACTATATTGGTGCTCAAATCATCACACTAACAGCTTTTAATGTTGAATGATTTACTTATTCATTTAAAGAAACATTTAGATTAAGGGCTTTCAGAGGTTACATAATTTGATTAAATTGTGCATGCAATTTTGCATTAATTTAAATGTTAAACTTACTAAAAATGTTAACAATTCAATGTTGATATTTACAGCCCTAATTTAAATGCCTGAAGTGGGTTCACTGCAGACAATTGACAAAAAATAAATGTAAAACTAATGCAAGTTCACTGGCAGGAGGAATTATTTTGGTTTTAAAGACAGAATTTGCCTGTTTGTCCATTTTTGTTTTGGAGCCGTTGCATGCTGCTCGTAACTTGAAAGGCCATCATCTACATCCACGCTTGTATAAGTTTAGTGAAAAATGTTTGTATGGAGAGGAGACGCAGCAGCAAATCTCATGCAGGCTTCTGTTTCTGCTTTTCGAGCAGGAACCATGTGAAGCCTCAGACGAGGGCTAATGATGGACTCTCTTCCACTGTGTCCCCGGTGGCTCTTGTGGATGGACTCTCTGGTCTGCACAGTCCCCAGCCTCCCTCCAGCGGCGGGCCGGTGCTGTCATCCACCGAGATCAACACATCTTTTTCACACCTATCTTCCAACGATCCAACTGATGATGGCATCATGGCGGGACGTGGGAGGTTTGTTACTTTTTTGGCTCATTTTAGTTTAGTTTAGCTAAAAAATGATTGTGGAGTTTCATAAATTTATTCGGATTGCACATTTTGTAAATTGGATTAATCTTTTGTTTTAGGAGAACAACGTACAGAGGCACTCGAAGGCGGCGAGAGGATGATCGCACAACAGTAATTTCTAATTTTGTGTTGCTGTTTACAATTAAGAATTAAAATTAAATTAACAATTAAAAATCTTATTTGTTTGCAAAGAGACCAGTTCCCCTGTCTCAAGTGAAAGTACCGCCCCCCAAATTTGACCTGGCCGCCTCCAACTTCCCTCCGCTGCCTGGCTGCTCTGTAAGTCCACAGGGGGAGCCTGTGCTGGAGAACCGCCTCTCTGATGTTGTACGGGGCCTGAATAGGGAAAAGGTTTGTTAAGCATAAGACAATAGCATTTTCACTTGAGCTGAACAAATGTGGGAAATTATGTAATTGTTTTTTATTTTTTAACCTATATTGTTGTTTTATATTTATAATATATCGATTTATAATTATAATGTATTATATTGAGATTGAATATGCTGTTATTAAGCTTTTTTCTTCCTTATTATTCAACAAAGACAAGCAATAAATCAGTGTATGTGGTGGTGGGGGGGGGGGGGTTCCGATTTCAAAACAATTTATTAATTAACCATATTAAAGGGTTAGTTCACCCAAAAATGAAAATTAAGTCATTAATTACTCACCCCCATGCTGTACCAACCCCGTAAGACCTTCGTTCATCTTCGGAACACAAATGAAGATATTTTTGATTAAATTTGAGAGCTGTATAACTACCACATTGGCTCCTAAGGGACTGCCTCTTGACGGCCCAGAAAGTCAATGAAGAAAATGTTTAAATATCCCAAGTGACTACCGTGGCTCAACTATATGTTTATCAAGCGACGCGAATACTTTTTGTGCGAAAAAACAAACAAAAATAACGAGTTTATTCGACTATTTTTTTCTTCCTTGTAGGCCAGAACGAGACTTCCTTAGATTTCCACGACGCATGCGCGAGATTTGCGATCTGCTCACACCAGCTTACACCACTTCAGATCGCAATTCTCGCGCATGCGTCGTGGAAATCTATAAGGAAGTCTCGTTCTGGCCCACAAGGAAGAAAAAAAATAGTCGAATAAACTCGTTATTTTTGTTTGTTTTTTCGCACAAAAAGTATTCGCGTCGCTTGATAAACATATAGTTGAGCCACGGTAGTCACTTGGGATATTTAAACATTTTCTTCATTGACTTTCTGGGCCGTCAAGAGGCAGTCCCTTAGGAGCCAATGTGGTAGTTATACAGCTCTCAAATTTAATCAAAAATATCTTCATTTGTGTTCCGAAGATGAACGAAGGTCTTACGGGGTTGGTACAGCATGGGGGTGAGTAATTAATGACTTAATTTTCATTTTTGGGTGAACTAACCCTTTAATGTAACTTAATCTTTTTATTTTATTTCATATGTAATATGTCCTTTTTAAAATAATTACACATTAAAAAATTGAAGAATTTTTAATATGCAAACTATATATATCTTCAAAACTTAAAAGCTAGTAATTAATAAATAGAAAAAAATGCACATAATACAAACTATAAACAGAGTGCCTTAAGTATTTAAGAGTTGGCTATCTGAACTGGCTATCATTGAGTTTCGTATTTTTAATACATACGCCCACTGCATTCCAAATTACACAAATTATGCCCTTGTAGAGCATTTATAAGGAAAATATTTGTGGACTAGACCGTACAGTGCAAGCGTAACATCGAGCAACTTACGCGTTTCTCACAGTGCATATCCTGTGCAATGAAGTCTTTGTATTCGATTCAAACTTTACGAACTTTAGGAAGTGTGTGTGTGTGCGTATAATTGGAATCAAACAGAATACATGTGTTTCTAAAACAGCATCATTGTGCGTCTGTGGTTAAAAACTAAGCTCAGTATTGTCGGATAGAGAATCTTTTCTCCTACCCCAATTGTATAGTATGACCAACACAATATTAGATTAAACATAAAATGTCTTTCCTGTAGTCCAGGCCTACAGTGGGGCCAAAAAGTATTTAGTCAGCCACTGATTGTGCAAGTTCTCCTACTTAGAATGATGAGAGAGGTCTGTAATTTTCATCACAGGTACACTTCAACTATGAGAGACAAAATGAAAAAAAAAAAAAAAATCCAGGAAATCACATTGTAATTTTTTTTTGTAAATTATGGTGGAAAATAAGTATTTGGTCAATAACAAAAGTTCAACTCAATACTTTGTAACACAACCTTTGTTGGCAATGACAGAGGTCAAATGTTTCCTGTAATTTGCTGTAATGTGCAGTTTCTGCAGTACAGCCTATGAGTGAGCCAGTGCAGCTGCAAATGCATTTTACATAAAGATTTCAGTAAATCAGGAAAAAGCATTTTTCCCACTGCGTATAGTTACACAACACGAAGTGACCGTTCGAAAGGGAAGTCTCGTTTTATCATATTGCGATATCATCACAAATGCAATCAATCATTCAGCCCTAATTTTCACACCACTCAGATTGATTTTATTCATTGCTTGTCATTTTGTTTCTCTCCAGCAGCAGGATTCAAGCAAAGAGTCCGTTGTGAGTCCCACAAGCCCAGCCACAGAGGAGACTATCTCCAGGCCCTCCCAGCCTGTAGCCAAGATGACTGCTCACGTTCCTGAACCCATGACCTCCATGTAAGCGATTCTTACAAATGGCTAGCATACAAAAACTTGTTTCTATCAGTGTGTGATTTATTTATTCAGTGTGTGACCTGTGTTCTATAGCTCCAACCACCTGGAGAAGAAACCTGAGAACGTGGAGTCCCCGGTCTATAAAGAGACGCCTGTGACCTCTACTCCTGTCTTAGCCGTGCTGCCCACCCCTGCCCCAACAGCACCTGGTCCGAAGCTTCAGCCTAGCTTGGCCACGACTGCAGCCCCTCAATCTAACACTGCCCCCTCCAGCACCCCGGCGCTGGTGAGTTATAGCTTCCCTCAGGCTGACGATTAAATTTAGAATGGACAAGTGGTCAGTGTCTTCCTGAATTCTAGTCTCTGTTCAGTGGGATGCAGGTTCAAGATCACATTCTTCATGGCTCCCTTTACGCAGGACAAAAACACTGTCTCAGTGTGGACATAAGGCCAAAATGGAGAGAAAAATATGCTTTTTCAAATTAAAACGTCAAGGCCTAAATAAATTCTCAAAAAAAAAAAAAAACCTTTATGGTTTAACATTTGAAAGCAAAGAAATTACGGAATTACGGCAGCCTTCAATAATAGTATTGTCATTTTAAATAAATTGCTTGATTACATCAAGGTCCCTCCATCTTACTCAAACCTAAAAGAGACATAGATTCAAGACATTGAATAAGTCTTTAAGACATTTTTATATGACACTGCTTTCTAAAGTTCTGTAACCCATCCTTGATAATACCAATCCGATGCGTCTCCCAGTACTTAGAATCTAATGCTAAGTGAGAACTTCTATTCATTTTTCTCCTTCTCTTCAGGAACCTCGCAAGCTCAGTTACGCTGAAGTATGTCAGCGGCCACCTAAGGATCCCCCTCCTCCAGCATCCACTTCCTGCCCTAACAATGCAAGTGCACAGCCTTTGAGAGAGCTGCGTGTCAACAAGGGGGATGAGCAGCCCTCCAGCCCTGCAAGCAAACCTGATCGGCCTCAGGAAACGGTGGGCAACTGCAAGGCCAGGGAGGGCCGGCCGGCCCGTGACTCCCAGAGCTTTTCTCGCAGCAACGGACCCCCCAGAACCAGTACAGGGGGATTCAAGCTACGAGAGCAGCAGAGACGCCCCCCTTTCGGCCATCGCGGTTCACCCCAGGGAGGTTCCAGACACACTGGAAAAGAGCAGAACATCCCCCCCATATCGCCAAAGTAAAGACTCTGAACAGAAATCCTTAATGTATGAATATTTACACACACACACGTACATACACATGCACACACATACACACATGTGTGTGTATGTGTATGTGTGTATATATATATATATGTATATATGTATGTATGTGTGTGTGTATATATATATATATATATATATATATATATATACATGCATACATATTCAGAGAGAGATGAAATATAAGTCAAAATTTTAAATGGTATTCACCTCTCCTGCCTGGAGCGCTTCCAGAGGAAAAGTCTCATGAAGTGACAATGCACAGACTGGGGTATCCAGGCAAAATGGGCATCAGAAATTGGAAGCATTTGTTGCTTGCTGAAGGACACCATCAAATAGGAAAAAAATGAACATTTTATGCTTCTAACTTGACAATGTCCCTTCAGAATGTAAATCCATGTGAATTTTTCCTTTTTTCCTTGAGAGGTGGGTGGCCTCTCTTAGCCCTGCTCGGGAGAGGTGTGAAAGTGGGCGGTTGGGTGGCCCTGATGGTGGTCTGCAAAGAGCTTATGCACTAAGAAAAGGAACATGCATAAACAATGTCATGTACCTATACAAAGATATCACTTTGACATGCAATGATTCATCTTTCTTTTCTTTAATTTTCAGTTGATTGATTCGCAATTACAGGACACTGGGCGCTCGACCCCTGGGGTGGTTTGACCGTGTAAATGAACCTGTGTGTGTGTGTGGAAGGATGTGGTTTGCTTTAGAGTCGATTCATCTGGGATTTAGATCCCGTGTAGAATATGTGGCGCGTGCTTGAAAGTGGATTATTTCGCAAGTATCTTTAGGGCTGACAGTGCGTTTTGGTCTGGAGTTTTGCATTAGTTTGCGTGACATACTGTAGCTCGTGATTAACTCTGTAATGGGCGCTCGGATTTACTTACGATCAATTTTGGAGCCTTGTTAATGATTCAAATATATATATAGCCTACTTTCACTTCATGAAGTCAAAGCCTGCCAATTATGATGCTGTTATGTCACAGATTTGCTGATGGGTGAATCTTTTTTTTTTTTCTTTTTTAATTTTATGTGTGATTTGTTATTTGTTTTTGTAGTTAGTTTGAGTAACCAACAGCCTGTGAATGATAACTTTAACAGTCAGGTACATAGGCACTCATGAATTTTGTGTCATCTCAGATTTGTTTTGTTTTTGTGCATTCTCCTTCCTGGACTGCTTTGAGCATTCTCAAATATCCTGATAATCAGTCAGGTTATGTTTACAACTAGGTGATGGTGGTTTGGGCTAATGCAAGGCAGAGTCAATAATCATGATCATTAAGTGGATTGGTTCTGATTTAGGTTTCCTGTTTTTATAATCGTATATTCAGAGTTGATTAATTGGATGGAGCTGTTGGTCATGATGATGAGATAGGTCAAGCAGGTCTGACGTTTAGTTTCTATCCATTACATTTGAAATGATAATATGGTTACCACTGTTATATAACAATCACATAAAGTGATTGTTCCTTAAGGCACATTCATCACCATCACCTCACCTAGTTTCAGTGAAAGAAATCCGGTGTTTATGACCTATTGGGCATTACCCAATTACAAACCATAATCGGCAGTACTGGTTTCATTTGAAATCGTTTTTAATGATGATTTATGTGTGAAATCAATGTCCAGAGTGGGTTATCTGGCTCAGGGGTGACGCATCTCATCTCATTCCTGTCAAGTTAAATCCGTCTCTGGTCTCACATTTATATGAACTTCCAATTCGGTCATTTCATGACGTTTTTATATTTTCAAGAACATGATATTTAAAGGAGAATTGAATGTTAGATGCTTGGTATCATCTGAATGTGTCCTCCATTAATTGTAAATCACACCCTAGATCACACCCAGGATAAATGAAATGCACTAACTTGTTAAAAATATCTTGTTATGTAATGTGAAATTATATTAGGAGCATAAGGTTATTATATTGATGTTGACAGGCTTGCAAAAATCTACAGAAAATAGTAAATTTCTCTTAATGTTTGGGTTATTACTGTTAATTGATTTAGGGATTGGTGTGGCAAAGGGAAGAATTATTTAACAATGGATTGAAGTGAGACACTAAATTCTAGCTGTCTGCATAAAATGTCACAAAAAGAAAATAAATTATTTTGTTTTGGCCTTACTCTTGACTGGTTCATTTGCTGCATTTTTTTCCTGTTTATATTATTGAACACTTCTGTTGCTTTTTGTCTGGTTAAGAAGAGATTTGTAGTCAGTAAAAACATTTACAGATCATTTAATTATTTTCCCAAAGAAAGAGTGTTTAACAAAGTACTGAATAAAGTACTTTACCTATTTTTTAAATAAAGACTGTTTCCATTTTTTATCATACACCACCACAGCCACATGATCACACTGTAGCCCAACATTTGGTGCCAATTAAAGCTAAACGGGTACTTGTACCTGGATGGGAGACTTCCTGGGAAAATCAGGTTGCTGCTAGAAGAGGTGTTCACGAGGCCAGCAGGAGGTGCTAACCCTGAAGTCTTGCCCAATTATAGTGATACCTCGCGGAGCTCCTCAGAAGGCAGAAATATAAAGGCAGAAACTCCCCAAAACAAGAAATGGATGAAAACGACTGTATCAAAGGGTTGTCAAACCATTTCAAAGGATGAAACCAACAGTCTGGTGATGTCTATGGGTCGCAGGAGGTCCACTGTAAATAGGCTACATAGTGGATTTAAAACTAAATACTAACTTGTACATTTTCAATTATTTAATGTCCAAATACTTAATAAAACTTTAATAAAAGTTTTTAGTTGGTAAAACGTAGGTTTAAACAGACAGAAATAAAACGTGACATTGTGTTCTTTTGCCTTATGTTCATCTTATTATTGTCTTGACTTCACTGCACCGATTTGAAGTCAAGACACTAATGGATATGTTGAGGACAATGTGCAGACAGTAGGCTACATTTTTTTCACACACACACAAAAAAAAACTAACATTGTTACATAAGGCTATCATATATAATATTGGTGCATGCGTACACAACACTACTTTAATGTTGACTAATTTATATAACTGCTATTTGAGAGGGCACATTTTAATTCATTTTAAGTATTATGTATCTTGTGGGCAAGTTTCTTTAAGTTCTGTAACATGGAAACGATGGCGTGTGAAGGCACCGAGTGACATAAAGTGACATTCATTTAGGGGCCCTCAGCACAGGGCCCATCATGTCTAATTTAGGCATGAACAGTACTGTACGGTATGTGAAGAATGGCCTCTCATACATACACACGCGCATTACTAATTTTAGCCGTATTTCTAGCCGCAATTACTCGATACAAATGTGTCTCGCTCCAAAGAAAACAAATGGATAAATGGCGTTTTAAAATTGTTTGTCACTTCCTCTCGTGACGTCACTGTGTTTGTGGTGAGCGAGCGGACAGAGTGTCAGATTAGCTCCAAACCTGCAGCTGTTTCACTTCGTGCAGGTACTGTTTTAACAACTAATCGTCTTCAATTACACACTTTACGGTTTCCTTTTTTCCGCGCACTTGCACCTAAAAAGATTCAGAGGTAAGAAAATGTTATCTCACGTCCTGGGTGTCGAAACTAGCTCCAAACGGCTAACGATAGTTCACTCCGGTAGAACACACACAGAAAGGAGTAATACACACTGTATTTTGTTTTTCTTTTTTGAAAACACTTAACGTTATGTTATTTGCAACTAGACTTTTTTTTTTACGAGCACTATTAAGCTGTCATGTTTTAGACTTCATTTGCTTGTCAAATATTGTGTGTTTTTGCTAGCTGATCTGTCATGCGACCTTTTGTTGACAGCATGACAACAAGACGAGACGAACAGCACTCGTTTGCCTTATTTATCTATATGACTCAGGCTATGTGCATATTTTGATAACATTTATAAGACTGGGTCGAGTGTGTCAGGCACCTGCTACAGGCAGAATAAATATATTTTATAGTATAAACAATATGTGAATGGTTTCATGGCTGAAGCTTCATTTAACCCACCAGAGTATTACCTGAACCTAGTACTAGCCTACCGAAATTTTACAAAATTAAAAATGAATGAATTATTGTTTTGAAGAGATGCATTATTTCCCCCTTATTCATATCATATGGACAAATAGAAATTAATGAATGGAGTTTGACATTTAAGTAGTGAAAGATTAAATAAATAAATGCAAAAAATATAAATAAAAGCAACAATCTATAAATGAAACAATAAAAACTGGTACAATTTATGTAAAATGGCTAGGCCTTCAATTAATGTACCTTTTTTACATTAAATTACAGGCAAATGTAAAAACAGTATTAGTGTGAAAAAAAATGTTTATCTTTTATTTATTCATTTATTAAGATTAATTTATTGACATTTATTTATTTTTATTTCATTTGAATAATTGTCAAGTTAAAAATAATAATAAATAAAAAAAACATTGTTTAATATTTATAATATTTAATGACTATAATTAGACAATTGTCAGATTATTACTATCATTAAATAAATTGTGGCCATAAGAACATGCTCATTGACAGTCGGTATTAAAGAGAATAATGATTCATAATATAAAGAAATGTATTTTTTGTTCTGTCAACATCATTCTCTTGTTAATTGATATTTTTTTTTCTCCATTTTTTTCTTCTCTTGAATTATTTTTTTCACTTTCACAGCCATCTCATCCCACTGTGGCGTTACCCAGTCCGGGTGAAATGTCCTGTTGTTCCACATGAGCTCTACTATGTGGTACATCATGCAGAGTATTCAGAGCAAATACTCATTGTCAGAAAGGCTTATTCGAACCATAGCGGCAATTCGCTCCTTCCCACATGATAATGTTGAAGACCTTATACGCAGGGTAAGTTGTGTTACCAAAGCTTTAGAAAGTTGTTTCGTATATCACATTCTGAATGAAAATGTGCTCTTTTGACAGGGAGCAGATGTGAACAGGATGCATGGCACGCTGAAGCCCCTGCACTGTGCCTGTATGGTGGCTGATGCCGATTGTGTGGAGCTCTTGCTGGAGAAAGGCGCAGAGGTACATCATATAGTTTAGAAACCAACCATTTCCCTAAATTCAGCATTTTGACAGTGTTTAAATACTTGTAAAGGGGAAATTATTTATTTACAGATATCAGAAATAAATAATTCATAAATAGCATTATGTTTTTGGGAAGTCACCCCATAAAATATTTTTTAAAAATGTATTGTCATAAATAGGTCAAAAAATTTTACAAATCCCTATAGTCCTCTTCATCATTTACAGTTTTGTTTTTTTATTTTCCTGCATATTATTGCATGTTGGTTGCACCACGTGACTTTGATTTGGCAGACAAAAGCTTTTCAAATATTAATAAGAAATGAAACAGTTTTGCATAAACTGTATACATTTTTTTTTTAAGAAATGAAAACTTTTATTCTGAGTGTATTCAAAAACTGTAAAGACGTTAAAATCTTTACAAAAGACTTCTATCGTATATCAAATAAATGACATTCTGTTGACATTTCTAATCTTCAAAGAATCCTGAAATAATCACAAATATGTGACACTGAATACTGGAGTGATGCTGCTGAAAATTCAGCTTTGCCATAAGAGGAATGAATTAGATTTTAAAATATTTTCAAATAGAAAACAGTGTGCAATATTGTAAAATTAAAATTGTAATATTGTTTCACAAAATTAATGTTTTTATTGGATTTTTGAAAATACAATAAAAACAAACAATATTTTTAAATACAAATACATTTTTTTAAAATAATTCTTACCAACTCCAAACCTTTGAACGATAGTGTATATATTTTATTATAATATTTTCACATTAGGAGTACATTGACAACCAACTTTTCAAGAAGCTCCATCTTTTCATGTGGCATTTTTTTTTCATCATTATTACAGATGCATCACTCCCCAATTATTATATATATTTTTTACTTTGTGCTCCCCAAAAAAGATATAAATGAATTTTAATTCAGAAATTAAAAGCATGCATATTATAGAAAATGTATACCATCTCAATTTCTCACATAGGTAAATGCCTTGGATGGTTATAACCGCACTGCCCTGCATTACGCAGCAGAGAAGGACGAGGGTTGTGTGGAGCTGCTTCTAGAATACGGGGCCCAGCCAAATGCGCTGGACGGAAACAAGGATACCCCACTGCACTGGGCCGCCTTCAAAGATAACCCAGAGTGTGTACGGGCCCTGTTAGAGAGCGGCGCCTGTCCGAATGTCCGAGATTACAATAACGACACGCCCCTCAGTTGGGCGGCCATGAAGGGCAACCTGGAGAGCGTACGTGTGCTGCTCGAATACGGCGCTCAAGTCCACGTCACCAACCTAAAGGGCCAGACGCCCATCTCGCGGCTGGTGGCGCTGCTGGCTCGGGGCCTGGGCACGGAACAGGAGGAAGAGTGCCTGGAGCTGCTTTGCCGTGCCGCGGGGAGGTTCGAGATCCGCAGGGCCGACGGCTCCTTACCGCGTGAGCTCACTAAAGATCCTCAGTTACTGGCTCGACTCACTAACCTGGTAGCCCAGCCGCCCTCGTTGCGAGCCTTGGCGCGCTGCGCTGTTCGTAATAGCCTGGGAGTCCAGTTCCTCCCGTCTGCGGTGAAACAGCTCCCGCTTCCGGAGTCAGTGAAAGAATATGTGCTCCTCAGAGACTGAGCGAGATGACTGTTCTTAATGTCAGGCGTGGAGGATGTGGATGTCTTCTGTGTATGTGAACGTGATTGTAATCAGACTGCAATCTGAAGTGTGTCTATCCATATGCAGTGAGTTAATATGTGAGGAAGTTGCCCATTTAGGTTTTTTGTTTTGTTTTGTTGCTATAATGTCATCAAGCAAATTCAGACTTGGGTTTTAGTATGATTATGTGCTTTGGTGCAAAGAAATAGTGATCTGGTAGGAGAAAGATGTTGATGAACCCATAATGTAAAAATAGCAACAGATGTGAAATGTTCTAAATGCAAAGACACACTTATTTAAGTAAATGCAGTGGAAACAAAATAACACTTTAACAGCACTTAAGTTATAATCATATATTACATTTTTGTGTTTCAAACTTCTTTAATTTAGTTTTTTTTTATTTATGCTGTAATGTTTGATGTTAATGTTAATGTTAATGATGTTAATGTTAATAATGTTTGATCAAGTTTTAAAGTAAAATAAATATTAATAATTTTGTTAAATCATTTTATGAGGTTTCCCAGTTATCGAAAATAATTTCATCCTGGAAAAGTTGGGAAAATTAGTAAAAAAAAAAAAAAAAAAAGTAAATTTGCCAAAAACAACAGCATTGTTTTACTTTTGTTTTCTAATCTCTGTCATTTTGAAGTAGGGCAATGTAAGGACATTATTGGATTTCAAACCAACTTATTTCTCTTTCACTTTCATTCTCTCATGACACATATTTCTCTGATTTAGAGTGTTGGACTGTATTATACTTTTTTTTGGTGCTAATGATTGCAGAATATGAGCTGTGCTTTTATGTTTGAGATGAAAACATTACAAACCTTAACAAGAATCTTCTGTGTCAATATTGGGAATGTTCATTTTCTTTCAGCCTTGTTACGTTAGCATGATCATTCCAAATGTTAGCAAATTGTGTATGGGATGTCTTAAATGAATGGACTTCTACACTTGTCACATCTTGAGAACCCCAAGAGATTTTTGCAGCTCTATTTTCATTTCTCTGTTGTTGTTGTTATATTGCTTGCTTAAGAGGTATGTAGTGCTTACATCTAGTTTTATGCATGCAGAGTAACCAGTAAAAGACTTCATGCATTGTTCAAGCGTTTTACTGCAGTTATTTCCCCAAATCAAGTGAACTGTGAACATGATCGAGGGCACATATCAAATGCTTTATCAATGACACGAGACCTTAATGAGCTATGTGTATGTTTTACCAGTAGAGGGCGCTGGAATACCACATGATATAAAGCAGTCAGATAAAGCTACAGAATTTTTCAGTTGCCTTATTTGTAAAATAATAATAATAAAAATGTTACATTAAGAGAAAAAGACTTTTACATACAGTATCAACCCTTAAGGAAAAAAATGATCTCAGTTTTAATTGCATATATTTATCCTACTTACAAGTTACAATAGCTAAACAATCAGCCATTATCTATTAAGACTATTTTACATTCATAATATTAGCTGAAAAAGCAAAAAATGTACACTTGATTGTTTTTTAGCATTTGCTGTATGGTACTAAGATAATTGAATAGGGAAAGGAAATTGAATAGGAATTTTCTGAATAGGAAATTGAATAATGAGAAAAGAGCATACTTTTATTGCATATTATCATTTCAGTTCCTTACTTCAGCAAGCACAGTTTGTGTTTTCCATCATGCTTTATTTAAACTCCTATCCAAGCACAGGATGTCCTCTTTATGAGAATGCAAATCAGCCAGGAAGGAAACTACAGTAGGACTGAATAAACTAACCTTCCTGTCTTTTCAAAGCCGTCACCTTCAGTTTACATCAGTTTTCATCTTCATCATTGCCTTAGGCCTAGTTAATCAATAGCAGAGGATTGAATCACTGAACACTTGTGAAGAGAGACGAGATGGAAACCACACTTGTTTTTTGTCAACATTGTCATGGTTTATGACATAATCTTTGGGTGTGAATAATAATAATACAAAACATTGCAACATTGCTTCCTACTTTGCCACTAAGAATTGGAATGCAGAATCACTGTTAAAATAACAAAGAAAACGACTCTACAATCATTTTAAAAAAAATATATATTTTACTGACAATTTTTTATTTTAACTGTTTAAAAAACGTTTTATTGACAGAATTTTGATATGAATAAAATGTGGTGTATTATTGTTTAAAATATTGAGAACATTAATATTAAATATTAATATTAAATAGGTCAGTTTAGAACCAAAGAAATCTAGCCAATTAAATTTCATATTATATTTATCCTACGAAATACAGATGGCAACAATAAATTCTTGACATTTATTTTTAATTATTTACTATTTACTATCTATTTTAGAGTAAAAACATTAACATTCATATTACCACAAATCTTTAACATTACTCCAGTCAGAGTATATTATGAGCTATAATTCGTTCTTGGCCATGAGTAAAAGCATCAAGAACGTCAGCATATGGAATTACTAAACGAAAGAGTTGACAGGATCGTAAACACACTTTCTTTAACCCTTATGCTGCATTAGGGACATTTTTGGTCTTTTGCAGTTTAATTTCTTTGACCATTTTGGCTGTTTTAATGCAAATGGTATGAAATTTGGCAGAATTGTGACTTTTTGGATACATGTAAAAAATGTGATCCCATTTTGCAAAATATATATAACACACACTGTGTAGATCAAATAGTAACACTCAGCACCATAAAGACCAAAAATGGCCCATTGAAACCCATTAAAACGTTGTTTAAATCTGAGGCTGTCACAGTAATACATGAAACATGATTTTTGCACAAACATCCTTTCATTTTGAAGCAAAAGCATTATATTTGCATTATATAGCCTAGTGTATTCCACCAGATGACGTCACTACATATTTATTCCCTATGGGTGGAAATGCACCTTATTTTAGGCAATAGGCAATGTTTAATAGGTGGCCATTTTTGGTCTCTAACGCGCTAAGTGGGATTTTTTGCAAAGTGGGACTGTGATAATCCAAATCTAAAGTTTTCTCTTTGCATTTAGTTTATTGAAAATAATTGGATTTTTGTGTTTTTTCCTCTTATACAAATCGATGGTTTCGCAAACAAAACCGGTAATTAAAGGGTTAAAATCCTGAAATTGAATACATTTTTGGTAGTTATGATGAGGACTGATGCTGGTTAAAAGATTTAACTTGGTAAAAGTGGAAAATAATAATAATATATAATATTTTAGGCAATGTTTAATATGTGGCCATTTTTGGTCCTTAATGCACTCAACGGTGTTAAAAATCTAATGCAGCACAAGGGTTAAACCATAGATAAAGGCCTTTATCTATGCTTTAAACACCCCAGGTGAGGGACGCCACAGACACGCTGTGTGTGACGCCAAAATCTCGCGATACTTCACGGGGAGGGGCGTGTCAGATTCCAAGAGAGGAGAGAGAGAGAGAGAGAAAGAGAGAGAGTGGGATAGAGGGGCGCTGTGGTAAGTTTGTAAACAGTCTTATTCTGTCAAAAATGTGAAATCGATGATTGTGTGGATTTGAAACAGTGTCCAAGCGTTATTTATTTTCGTCAAAAAGGTTTGTCTGTGATCGAGAGTAACTTTAACGAGGCGGCTGTGAGGCTGTCAGATTGGCAGTGGTCTTCCACCGAGGTCTGCGCGTACACTGCAACTCGTTCAGGGCTCTTGACAAGCGAGAGCAGAAATTTTAGCAGTAAGAAAAGTGTCAAGCCGTCACTTATTTCTACTATATACTATGGAGTTGTTTTTTGATTTTATTTGTGCCAATACATATTTTTTTTTACTTGTATACAATGGCAAATTAGGTACCACAGTTACTTTATTTGCTTTAAAGTACTAGTTGCATACTTTTATTTCGGGACGGGGGGGTTTGGGGGGGTTATGAGCTGTAAGTCCGTGAATTCCATTTTTGAGTGGAATTTCCGTCCGCCAATGAGACGCAACTAATAATCTTGATTGACGTTTATTGTAGCCAAACAGCAATTACATCTATTTGATTGACGTGCACGTGACCAATCAGAACAACAGGAGGGCGGGCACATGCGGGAAAAGGCTGGGTTTAAAGTTGGCATGTCCGCAAGACACCAGTTAGCATGGGTTTGCTAAATAGTTAGCGATGTTTATTTAATTCGGCGAGAACACTAGAAACGACCGTTATTTTATGGTGTAATGCAGCAATCCAACATAAAGGGAAGAAATTGCACATTAATATGTCAGAAAATCATATTTAAACAAAACCCGGCAACCGTACCTTTTGTTTTTAGTTGCCATAACTGTTCATTTGCCTTAAAAAGTTTCCATTTTTGTTACCCTACATACAGAAACAATCATGAGTTAAAGTACGGTACATTCCAGAGCTGTATGAGGTTTAGTAAATGCTAAAATTTATTTTATTGATTAGGTTTACATTTTTGTGTATTTATTCATGAATAAATAAAAGAGGTCAACCCCACACAAATGTCAGCATTCTAAATCACAATATTTGCTTGTCCATTAAACATACAATACTTGATTATGGCTTGTTTGTATGATATATAAAATGCTATACAAAACAATCACCTGCTGTTGATCAGTTGGTTATCCCAAGTATTGTGTGCATTTGGCCAAAATAATTCAAATAAAACAAAATAATATGAGCATTTCACATCTTTTTACATAATGCATGTAGTGTGAAGAGAGAACCCTTCACAACCCCCCCTCCCCAACCGCTGATAGCAATCAACTTTATTTCTTGTGAGCATGTGAATGTCCCATCTTTAGAGTGCCTGTAAACACCATCTGCACATCTGACGACCTGTAATTTTATATATAGGTCATCTTCGCATGGCGCTTGTTGAATTCCAATAATGTTACTCTTTGGAATGACTGTACGTCCCCATATAATACATCATCCTCTCAGTAGATATATTTGCTTGTGCACAAGTGAACATTTTTGCAGCTGTTACAATAATTGCTTCACAGCGACTTGATTAATGAGAGCTCGGAGCCTTGCTTGTTGCTTTCACCTACGCTATAAGGCATCTGCTGTAGCTCATGGTGAAGACACAATGTGAAGATGTTTTACAGGAAGGAACTTCATATGCCAGTTTCACATGATGAAATCGGCTCTCTTTCTGACTTGTTAAAACCATGCTCTGTGATTAAACGTCAGTGAACTGTGAATGAAGGATTATGTTATGATTATGTAACTTGTCCTGGCAACAGTTTTATACAGGATAATGTAATTGACTGCAGGGTTGGTTGTCCGGATGCATCTACAGAGTAATAGAGCAGACCAAATAACAGACTGTTCAAATAAAACAGACAATAAGGGTAAACTGCCAGCCGTACTTGAGTTGATTCTGGGCATCTGTGCTCTTCTAATGTTATGTAATGTTTGGTCTGGTCTAAAAGGTGTGACGGCTTAAGTACTGTGAGAGAGCTCTCAAAAATTGAGGGAGATACTCCATTTTAGAAAAAATGAATGGACAATACGATGAGTGGCTGGAAAATGTTTTCATCCGATTTTGGCAAACATGTCAGGCTTGATGGATTGCTGTGATTTCGGGATCATTAAAATATTATATTCACATGCCATCATGTTGCTGTAATGTTTAGAGAACTAGCAAAATATGACAAAATTTTGTTGGAATGTCAATTAGAATATAATTAGCAGCTCATTCAGAACATTGCCATACTCGACAGCAATATATCTTAATCTTTTTTTCCAGTCTTTTAATATAATCTTGATGTGTATTTGCTCTGGAATTTCTTTAAAAAAATGTTTTGATCTTTGCAAGAAGCAAATGGTAAAATGTTCAAAAAGTAATTTAAACAAGGAAAGGAACAACATTTTTCTTTTTCCTTTATTTAGGCCTGCATACACTGTCATTCAAAAGATTGGGGTCAGTGAGATTTTTAAATATTTTGGAAGAAAAAATTATGCCAAGGCTGCATTTATTTTAAACCTGTATCAAAATACATTAAAACGTTATATTGTGAAATATTATTACAATATAATAGCAGTTTTCTATTTTAATATATTGTAAAATGTAATTTATTCCTGTGATGGCAAAGCTGAATTTTCAGCACTCCAGTCTTCAGTGTCAAAGATTGCTTATTATTAGCAATGTTGAAGGTTATTAATGTTGTGCTGCTTAATATTTTTCTAGGAACACATTTTTTTTAGTCTTCTTTGATGAACAGAAAGTTCAAAAGAACAGCATTCATTTTGAACTAGATATATTTTGTAACATTATAAATGTCTTTACTGTCACTTTTGATCAATTTAATGCATTCTTGTTTAATAAAAATATTCATTTCTTAAATAAAATCGTACTGACCCCCAACTTTACAATATCATTAGTTCCATAATACTAGATGCCAGCAAAATCATTGCAATATATCATGGATATTAGATACATTTCTGCTAAATGTGGGAGTGAAGAAAGACTTTTGTCGACTTGTAGCATGTCCGACATTGTTGTAGCAGAGTTTTTTTTTTTTTAACAGAGGGGGACTTTGGAGGGGGGTCCACATTGTTCCTAGCGGAGTACTGGCCCTGGGGATTGCATTGGGCAACATTGTGTATTTCCTCACCATGGATTTAGCACCGGGCACACTGCAGTCATGCAGACATCGATCTAAAGTTTCATTTGTTCCATTTTCCAAAGCTCAGGTTCACCAAGGTTACATAAATCCAAATCGGCCATAGAACGCACCCCTGATCCCCGACACTATCCACCGGACCTTTGGCCTTTACCTGCGAGTTACCAAACACCCTCCTAAACCGTTCGTTCCATTCTCTGCTCCCTGCCCCACTTTTCTGTCGCTCCCTTTTTGTGGGGTCTCCCTTACTCTCTGGCAGCTCACTCACCAGATTCCTCATTCTTGGCTCCAGTTGGAGCTATTAATACAGTTTGTTTTGTCAGTTTCCTAGCAGACAGCATCAAACAGTGCACGCCTGAGGCCGATTATAGCCGGACCTCGCTACACGTCCACCTGCTGAGTAGGAGAAATCCAAGTTAACAGCAGGATGCTGCTTGTCCCCGTGTCAGGCCCAATTGATTCTGAGGAACCAGACTTTGATTAAAAAAAAATCATGGATTTCACATGGATTTTGGAAGAAAATAAAGCCACTGAAATGTCATCCTGAAAATTTTCAGTAAAACAATTTTATAAATTGTTTTTAATACATTTACAAGTCTCCATAAAATGATTTTTAAAAATCTAGTTTTGTGTTTTTTAAAAAAATTGTGGAAGTTATGGAAAAGTTATTTACAAGGGTACCTCTAATAATGCCAGTTGTTCCTGTATGAGCTGTTAATATAAGACTCATAATTTTTAAGTCGTTTTGGATCAAAGCTTCCTTTTAATGATTAATGTAAATGCAAAAGTCATGGAAATCGATTGGTCGAAAGGTGTGGGAACCTCTGAATGCATTGCATTTTTAAAAACTCCAAAACCAAAGCAGTGCACTGCTAGTACTGCCAGCTGTCTTCCTGTTTGAATTGTTGATGATAGACAAACCCAGCTGTTTGATTTATCTTCGGTAGTACAATCAAAGATGGGTGTTGGCAGAGCCGTGGCCTAGCAACTAGCGCTAGCGTAGGGACACATTGAGCTATACTCTGATTTGAGTCTGGTTGTATGCGTTCCCCTTTCTTCTCATTTTCTGTCCTGTTTCTACAGTAGCTATCAAAACAAAAGGGGACAGAAAGGCCAAAAACGTAGCATTTTCAGCAAATAAAGTTGAGATAATTGGTAATTAAGCTTGGTATGGTGTTGTGCTCCCAAGTGATAAATTAACCAGTAATATCCGGCAACTTTATCAATATTTTTGCCAAGCAAATTATACAGATTGCTTCTTTAGCATCCTTTTTTTGGTCACTGTGAAGTGTGTCCAGTATCCATCCACCCAGTTATTTTTTAGTTCATCCACATAAATAGCCTAATTGCTGACATGGTTAAAATGCGAAATTGAAAGCGCACAATCAATGGTTTTGCCCTCCAAAACTATTTAATCCAAAACCATTTTTTCCCCCAGCCAAATATTTTTGTTTGCAAATGTTTTTTTTGTTGTTGGTCTTTTTAGGTGCAATTTTGTTCATGCAGACTCTTTAAAATGTTATGATGTCTGATTTATAAAAGGTTTTATTTAGAATTTGTTGGAAATAATTCAGTACAAACATTCAAATGCCATGCTTATATATTGCAAATAAGTCTTAATCATAACAGGAAGTGGTCTTCGATTACTCCAGAATGTCTTTGTTAATAATCTATCTTGGCTGTATTTTTGTTTTGGATGGTCAGTTGTAGCACTCATTGATGCAGGTGGGCTGATCTCTGTTTGTCTGATTTATTGTGATGGTAAACTTCAGAGAGTGCGCTCCCCTAGTTTGAGGCTTGCTGACATGTGGACACTTCACCAAGGCTATAACGAATGGGTGGTTCTCATTTGTATATAGTCACTCCGTGCATTTCTCTGACCAAACTGTCTGTGTGTATTGCAACCAGACCGAAAGCTCTGGCACCAAGCTGTTGGCTCACTTGTAGAGCGTGTGAGGTCTGCAAGGAATCAAGCTGCTTAGCTTGTACGCCACTTTGATCTCGGCTGTAATGGGAAGGGCCTTTCAGGGGCAAACATGATGCAGTTACTTTCTTTATGGAAAACAGAGCTAGGGTTTTGGCAGTGGCTGCTAATTTCAGCTTAATAACTAATAACAACGTAATAACTGCACGTCCTTCCACACGGGACACTTGAACACTAACACAATTGAAATAGTGATGTATATTGGTGTTTATGTTTAGTCCATCCATACATCCATTCGTGTATCCTATAGGGTATTCTATTCTAATTAAAGTCTAGGCCTAATATTGGATTTTATTTATTTCAAAATTAATATAATGTTTTATGTATAATTTTCTTATTTTATATGTTGACAACTTGCATTTCTAAAAAAAATCTTTGGACATTATCGTTTTTTTTTTTTTAGGGATGTACAATATATCGGCCACGATATAGATTATGTTAATTTTTAATTCAATTGTTATCAGCCCCAGTGCCATAATAAAATTTGTTTGATATATTGATAATAATGGATTATTTCCTTCAGACACTTTAGATACACACGGATTTGAATTGCTTGAAATATGATTGGAATCGCTTCAAAAAAAGGAAAATACACTTAAGTCCAACATGTGCAGCGCAAGTCTGTCATATACGATACATAAAATTATATTGAGAACATTATAATTGTGTGCTTGGCACATAACTTTTAATTATGAGACTTTAATCAGGCTTTCAGAAATTATATAAAAATTTGGATTTCTATTTATCGGCAAATATATCGGTTATCGGCTTTCAAATATAAAAAGTTATCGGTATTGTGCAAAATTTTCATATTTTTTGTTATTGGCTGTTGTGTCACATCTTGGAGTGTTTTTTTGAGCGTCCTCCCGCAAGTGTTGTGTTTTAAGACAATGTGAAGTTAAAAATAGTCCCTTAAATAAAAAAAAATCATCTTTCTTGAGACCACAGCATTGTTTAATTCTTTTGGGCTCCGTCTATCTGTTTTTTTTTGTACGCGAGGGCTACATTTGAAGGAATGTTTTATAAACGCTTCCTAAACCGCATGTGCATAGTGAGTAATAATTGTTTCTTAAAATATGTATATTTTTTTGTACATTCATATTCTATTGGCACCTTGAGAGCAGTTGCTTTTGTTTGTTATAAACTTTGCAGCGCCAGTGTTACATAAATCGGTGGCCATTTTAAATGACTTTTTAAATTTTCACAGATGACAACGCAAGCTTCACCCATTTAAATCCCTGCTGTTATAGTCAAGGAAGGTGTTTGGTTCATTCTTCACCTTTTGTTTGCACTGGTGATTGTGTAACACACCAGACGTCATTCCGAGCTGGTGGGGCATGTTGAAAGTTTAATGAAACTTCCCTCCATTTAAATTTAATGAACGTGTTACTTTTTCCAAAATTCCCAGCCTCTCCACACGTGGACCGTTGGGTTTAAAGGAGTGAGAGAGTAGATTGCTTTAAAGACAGATTCAACCATCCCAGTCAAGATGGCTAAATTCCACCACTAAATATAAAACGCATGTATGATGATACTAAACATATGTGTCAAACATAAATAGATTTAGAACAAAAGCTGGGTAATGTATTGAATATTTATTGTATGTTCGTGATGTTGTCATCAGTATAAAATGAAGCGACATTGTGAAGATTATGATTAGGCTCTTTATTTGGCCGATAGGTTTACTAAGGACCTTGACACAGTTTTATTATTTTTCCTAATGGCTGGAATACACTAGACAAATTTCCTCTCAATTTGCAGTCTGAAGGAGTTGCTGCTGGTTGCCAAAATTCTTAACCAGTCTTCACATTTTGGGCAGTCAGAGTTGATAGATTTGACATAAAATTGCGTAATGCATAAGGGGCCGATTTTTTGTTGTTGTTTCAGATTCAGAATGATTTCATCCAGTTGGAGGATAAAATAAAATGTTAAAATTCACGTAAATCAGTTTAAACTCTGTGTTACAGTGAATTGATTTTCAAAACTCAGATTCAGCGATACATTTGCTCCACTCAAAGGGATAGTTCACCCAAAAATGAAAATGGTCATCATTTTCTCACCCTCATGTTGTTCCAAACTTGTTTGAATTTCTTAAGGCCCCAGTGACTTCCATAGTATGAAGAAGAAGAAGAAGAAAAAAAAATACTATGCAAGTCAATGGGGCCCATCAACTGTTTGGTTAGAGACATTCTTTAAAATATCTTATTTTTTGTTCACCAGAAAAATGAAATTCATCCAGGGTTGGAACAACTTGAGGGAGTAAATGATTTTTGGATGAACTATCCTTTTACAATTGGGTTGAGGTCTCCATGTTGGAGATATACGTATGAGTGTATGAATGGACATGGAAAACATGGAAGTTTTTGCATTTTAAAATTGTGATTTTCAGGCCTGGAAATGTCATTGAAATTTAATTTGAAAAAGTCTTGGACATTTTTGTAATCACTGCTGGCCTAAGTGAACAATTAAACATGAACTAATTCATTTAAAATTTGGCTAAAAATGGCTTTTTGTGAACATAACCTGCAATCAATAAGTCATGAAAAAACCCTGTGAAGACGTGCCAGTGCTATTCTGAACATAGACCCTATCACGGATCCGGGGAAGCTTCCATGGTTTGGTGTGATTACAGAGTAATGTCAAACATGCGTGTGTTTGTGTGGAAGGTGCTGGCAGTTTGTCTGGAATAACTGCAGTGGTTCAGCTAATAGGAAAAGAGGGAGTGTCTACGACGAGCCAATACACACGCATGCCATTCCCCTGGATCAGAGGGCTCATTCCAGACATGTCTCTCCAGAATTGCCATTAGTGCACGGCCCTTTCCTTCACTTAAATCACACTCATTACACTCTCTTGAATTAGATGAAAAAGCAATCGATTGATCTTATCTCCATGGTAAATCAGGTCCCGGCGTCAAGCAAAACGGTACCAGCACAACCTCTCGATGTCAATGTAGATGTCTTGAGTTCCTGTGAAAAGTGATGAGCGTCTGGGAGTGTGGGTTGCCGATATTTGATCCTGAGAAACGGGTGGAGGAGTTCAGAGAATGACTGCGGACAAAGGTGTAGAGTGGCACTAGAGTCGTCGCTCCAGACAAGCTTTGTTGAGATAGTGTCAGGAAGACTACAATGAAAAGTAGAGGAGGGGCCAAAAAGACTGAGCAAATCCCAAACACCGCGTGCCATTGGTCTGCCAGATGCCCCCAGTGTGAAGAAAGTATCACCGGGGAAACTTGTAGTTGCTGCATTAACATGCATGTGGTCGTTTCTTCGCATTGTTTTTAAACACCCGTCGTTTCCGGAGCTGAGCGAGGATCCAGGCAGAAGCATCCCTGGAAACGACTGTGGAACGTTTTCTGGCTTAAACCTCTAGGAAAACCCTTCAGTAATGTTCTCGCCTTCTCTTTCACAGTTACATTGCAAAGCCTTTGCAAAGATGGGGGATGACAAGCCTTTTGTGTGCAGCGCTCCTGGCTGTGGGCAGGTAAGTTCACTTTCACTTTGTCTTGGGTTTCAGGTGTGGGTGTTCTTTGCTGGTTCATTCTCCTCTGGTTATTGAAGAGTGTCGGCGTGCACGTCGTCCTCACAGCTGTATGGTGGCAGTACGTCTGCCCGGCGTGTGTGTGGAGGGAGGTGTGCCTGCTGTAAACATGTTATTTTTGTCACAGGGCCACACTGATGGAGCTGATAGTGCACTTGTGAAACTGCGTTAACGTATCTTCCACTGTCTGACTCACTCACAAACTTAGCCGATGACTAATCGCAGCTCAGTTATCTTATACACTTGTCTGGTTTGAGTCAAAGTCCATGCAGACGCTATGATGAGATTGTTGACTAATATGTAATACTAATAAGTGTGTTTATGCTGGTGATGTCGGTCAAGAGGTTTCTGTATTTTTGTATTTGATTTTGATTTTTTTTTTAAATAAAAAAAAAAAAAAGCAAAAAATGGAAAGGAAATGTTAGAAAGTAAAGAATGTATGTATATATATATATATATATATATAAGAACAATTCTCTGAAAATAAGTTATAATGTCTTAAGCAATTTTCCTTCTCAAGAAATAATATTTTCCAGTGTAAGAAGTGAAAAACAATGTGGCCTTTGGAGGCTTGTGCTGTTTTGAGGGCATTGAAAACCGAAAGAGGAAGTGATCGAGACCCATCCTACTCAGTGAGAAAGTGATGTTCATTTTGTGGTTTTGATCTGAATGTTTTCCTCCACAGTTACGTAGAAAACATCGTGAGAAATGTAGCATGGACCGAAATGAGGCAATTTAACAGTTACTCCTTGCCTCTCCAGTACTGAATGCAACAATGTGATCATTTAACCGTACCGTTAGTAGCATAATCTGGAGAATTGAGAGGAACAACATGAACATGATGAATAATTTATGCAAGATGTTAGTTGTTTGCAGATGTTTATTTCTATAATGCACAGGGACCATGACTGTTTGCTACCGCTCAATCTGACCTAGCCAGACTTCCTTATGTAAAAGGGGCCTTAAATATTGGAACTATTGCGTATACTTTTTTTTTTTTTTTTTTTTTGCAGATGATTAAAACAGGTGAAAAAATCACATAGACTTGTACTACCGTTCAAAAAATTGTGGTCCGTAATCTTTTTGAAAAGAAGTCTCTTTACAAAAGAAGTCTCTTTAACGGCGCGTGATGTAATCGAGAAGGCAAAACCATTGGCGAAATTAGTAGCGAGTGACTCCCAGAAACAAATGTAAACAAACAATGGATGAAGCGGTGAGTGTTGAATTGGCTGTCCTGTGTTCAGAAAAAAGTAAAATAAATAAAAAAAAACCCGACAATGGACATGTTCCTGGATTGCTAGACTATCACAGTATGGGCTGTCAATCCTCCAAAGAGAACATGAGGTAAAATATTGTTTTGTTATATATTTTTACTTTTAGTTTTAACGTTAGCACAATCGTCTCTCTTTCGTTTCGCCATTTTTGTACGGAAAAGCTTCTGTGCTCCTATTGGTCAACCTTATACATGTGATGGAACCGTCGTGAACGACCATTAAAAAAAATTAAACATGCTAGTCTTTTTGTCGTGATGTCGTGAAGCATCGCAGACGCGACGTAGGTTGTCGCCCACTATGACACACTATACGAGATGATACGATCGAATCTTGTGTCCCGACGCCCGTTGTCATTTACGAATCCCCACGACACCCTACATCAAACGGATCGTGCCAAAATCGGGCTAAAATCGTGTAATTTGAACCAGGCAATATCATTATCAATGTTGAAAACATATATGCTGCGTAATATTTTTGTGGAAACCGTGAAGAATTTCTTTTAGGATTCTTTGATGAATTAGGAATCCAAAACTTGATAAATGTTGTCACTGCCACTTTTGATCAATTTAATGGATAACATTATTGCTGAGTAAAAGTTTTAATTGCTTTAAACAACCAAAATAAAAAACTGACCCCAAAGAGTTTTGAATGATAGTGTACATTGAAGCATTCTGAAACATCATAGCAGTATCATGTTGTCAGGTGAAGACATTTTTAAAAAAAAAATCAGCTCCAGTAAACCAAAACTAAAAGCCACATAAAAGGAAATAAAGGAGATTGGGTGAAATAGAGATCAGGTTGTGCACATCTGTCAGGCTTTTACTTGCGGTATTGTTCTTTTGTTGACAAGCAAACGCTGTTTGCGTCATACTGAAGTCTATAGGGGTTTAAGATTGTTTTGCACCGTCCCAGTGAACCAGATTTTCACGTGACTCCACTGTTTTGTCAACCTGTTGCTGAAAAATAGCACTGAGATTTGAGATTATCAATGCTAGTGCTTGTTTAAAGATATTTTCAGAGTAAATAAATGCTTTTTAATGTACTTTGATTATAATGACTGATATTTTACACTAATTTCTACTGTAATCATACAGTTCGCAATCATATAAATATAAAAAAACGATTGTGCAACAAAATTAAAATTGGGTTTAACTAAAGGCTGCACTTTAGCTAGTGCTTGCAGGTCAGTTTGTCATTTAGATTTTAACAGGGATTCCTGGACATAGACTACCGTTCAAAATTTTGGTGTCAGTCATTTTTTTTTTTAAGTTAAAGTAACGATACTTTTTAGTATCCTGATCAAACTCAATTGAAGCAGCTAGATGTTCAGGAGCTCTTGATAATTATTACATCAAGTGGATCAGCCTTGGATCTGAAATTTGCTGATAGGTGGATCTCCAGGAACAGGATGGACACCCCTGTTATAAATAATATGTCATGTAATATTACATTTACCTCAGAAAAGCCACTTGTTAGTCAGCTGAAAAAATAAACTCTAGAGACAGGCATTTTGGTAAATATATGCACTATATTGCATATTCATTGTATTTTTACTTAAAGGGATACTTCACCTCTGGAAAGATGAATGTGTATTTAAAATGGGTCATTTATGTAGAAGAAATGTGAAATTATTTTTGAACTTGGTGCTTTCTAGACTGAGAAAAGCTAGAAAATGTATTTTTGGCTTATGTGGATGAAAGACAACAACTCCCAGAATGCACTTGCTTCACTGCCCAAGGAGGCCACGCCTACCGGTAACAGAGCGCAGTATTTAAACAACAAGTCTAGGCTACTAGTCAGTCTCCGTGATGATTCTGCCCGAAAATGTGTTTCGAGATCGCCCAAAATGTCCGGGATTCGGCTTTTGCATTCATTATGCTTATTGTGGCGAGCAGGACGAGACTGAGGGCCGTGGGAGAACGTTAAATACTAAACTGTGCCGCTATATAAAGCAGTCATTCTTGATTTTTAGAATAGGACTATTTCTTGCATTTCCCTATTGTCACATTCTTCTTTCTTAGAGGAAGATACAAAAGAGGAAGTATAAAAACTAAGTATGCAGTTGGCATGCAAGGCAATCTAGCTGCATTTCTTGTTTGTTGGTGTTAATTAGTTTCTCTGTTTGCTTCAGTCAAGCTCTTGTCCTTGTGTTGTCATCATGTGTTGTCCTTGCCAGAGTAACTCATTTAAGTTGAGGGAGAAGAAGCTATGAGACATGCAGTTGTTGTATTGGTGATGCTGGCACAGCTAAAAATAAGCTTCTGACACTTGACTGTGTTTCCACTTTGCGCTGTCACTGCTGAACTGTAGCCATGACATGGAGCCAGAAATAATCTGAAGAAGACTGGAGCCCAGTGAACATGACTTGAGTCATGAAATCCACTCAGAAAGAGGAAAAGATCATCCTAGAGGCTCTGCATGAGTTGTTTTGCAAGGATTCAGTAGTGCAGGTGCTTCTTCAAACAACTGTTCATTTCGGGAAACGTTCCAAAAACCTTGAACTGAATCACGTTTAATCAGTGTAGTCCGATTCCAACGCTTATGAGCTGGTTCTTTTTAATGAATAAAACAAATACAGCACAATAAGTGTAGTCCAAATTCATGAACAAATTACACTTTTTTTCAGTCAATCAAAAACATGCATTGCAACCAGTGTAGTCTGAATCCCAAGCAAGCTATTTTGAGTCAGTTATTTTTATTGAACCAAAATGTAACACAACTTACGTAGCCTGATTTCTGAACAAATCACTCCTTTAGATCAGTTATTTTTTACTAAATCAAAAACACGGGACTCAAACAGTGTTGTCCGATTATCAAGCAATCTCAAGATATTTTGAGCTGGTACTTTTTAGTCAATCAAAAACAATACATCGCAACCAGCGTAGACCGATTCTTGTATTAATCGACCCTTGAATCTTTTCTTTTTAATGAAACAAAAACATGCAGCACAAACATTGTTGTCAGATTATTTCAGATTATGTCAGCAAATCATTATTTTAAAGAGGTCATGAACTGGCTTTTTAAATTTTATTATATTGTTGTCTGAGGTCAACTTATGACGGTCGCTTGATTTTTACATTAAAAAACATCAAAATGAATAATTAATAGGCTAAATGCTCGATTTTTATGGGCGTCTCGCATCGAAGACTTGAAAGTAAACGCCCACTGCTGTGAGTGGATAACAGTTTTGCATATTATAATGAGTTTCACTCTCGAACCAGTTTGTCATCACGAGGCTGGCCTATGTTACTTAGCTATACGTGTAATGCACGAATCGGTGGGCGGGGCTAACGGCCGTGTTGAAGTAGGCGTTGATCTTCTTCTGCGGGGGTGGTGTTTTAGGCCCCGTTTACACAATGGGAAAACGCAGATATTTCTCTGCGTTTTTCCCTCTCACTTACACTTCTAAAAACTCCGGGCAAAGTGGAGATTTCTGAAAACGCCGGTTATCTGGGAGAAACGGCGTTTTAGGTTCTCTCTTGTCGATTCTGAGGATTCTGATTGGCTTGCATGGCTTTATCCTTAACCCCTACACTGCCGCCAATAGGTTTGGCATAGTTATGATGGCGCTCGATGGCGTATTTATGCGGGTGTGTGAAGTGAACGATGTTATTTTTGAAAACGGAGAGGGGGAAAATATTCGTTTTGCTAAATACCCGGCTTTGTGTAAACGTGGCCTTACTCTCTTTGACGTCATAGTTCCCCACTTTGAAAAACGAGTCGTTTGCTGAGCCTGGTGTCAATAAAAGCTTTTATTAGACTAACAAGGACATTTTCAGTTCTGAAACTTACAGGATATTCTTATAATATGATGACCTCTTAGATGTCAAAAGCTCAAGGAAAATTTAATTTCTCAGTTCAAGGTATAGTCTGATTCCCAATTTATGAACAGTTCTTTTTAGTGAATCAAAAACATACAGTTTACATCTTAAAGTGTAAAATATTGTGTTGTACTTACTCCTGTTGTTCATATTATACAATTAATACAATTCATTTATTATGTAGTTGACTATATGAAAATAGGCTGCTTCTATAAAGACTGATCAAAATGACTGTGCAAATATCTCTTTCAAGAATTGTTGTAAATTTAGAACTATAATCTTTACATTTCATTAGATTCCCATTCCTACTTAGCACAGCTGTTTCACTGCTATCTGTCATCATATTCCAAAAAAGCATCTTTAATAATTGTGGAAATGGTTTCTTAAATATCTGCGATTCTCTAGCTGTGCATGTGCAGCACACGGTTTTAACATCAGAACAGCTGTTTTATTAAAAATAAGATAAATATAAAAGCACATTGGAGAATGCATGATTGCCTGTCATAAATGTTAATTGAATACATCTGTGTAGTTTGCTCAGTCTATGAGCTGTTGTGTCCTGCATACATAACATCATGGCTCTGGCACTGGTGTGAAACCACAAACCTCCTCCACCTTAGCATCAGCACTTTTGTCATTTGCACAATGTATTTTTGGGCTGTTCGGAAGGAATTTTTTTATAGTTTGACAAATGTGGAAGTTCAATACTTACAGTGTAATGCTTTAGCTGCACTTCTGAACGGAAGCGTAAAGAAACGTAAGCATAGTAAGCCTGGAGGTTGTATATTAGGGTACAAAGGTCCGCTGTGAAACAGAAAGCCACTTCTACTGTAAGCCTTTGACACTGACACTGTATAGTTACATCCTATACCTCAGAGACATTGAGTAGGGCACGGGTTTGGTGAAAAGCGATCATTATGGAGTCCTCTCTGGCCTACATTATCTGTTTCGAAAGACAAATCTTGTCAATGCCACTCCCTCTTCTTCCTTTGGAAGTGTGTCTCTGCCCTGAGGTCATGAAATGCTCCTCTTTCTTCTTCTAATCCATCTGTTCATCTGTGTCCCTCTGTAGAGGTTTACTAATGAGGACCACCTGGCTGTCCACAAACACAAACATCAAATGACGCTGAATTTCGGACCCGCCAGAACGGACTCGGTCATCATTGCAGGTACTTTGCACCTAGACAGTATGATAGATATATGTGCCTCAAACATATTATTTTTAATTAAGTGACGTGGCATGTAGCCAAGTATGGTGTGTATATTTTTACATATGATTATAGACTGGTTTCAGTATATAAAAAGAAATCACAATAAATAATATATAAATGTATGTACAATTTAATGATATATATATATATATATATATATATATATATATTTCAATATTATATGAACTGCTCTGAGTTAACTGCACAAACACTTTACCCTTTCAAAGTTAGGTTTAACTTGAAGAAATTATAACAAAAATATTAATTTTTATTACGAAGTACTTCTTAAAGTAATAATAATAGAAATACAATTTATTAAAACATTATTTTTAAGGAATATTACACAAGTTTTCATACATGTTGAACAGTCAGAAACTGACAGAATCTTAAAATGCTCTGTCATACATTGTGCATTATTATATTAATTAAATAAATATTTATAGTGATTATTCATTTGTCTTTGGTAGGTTCATGTTCCTACCATTCATCCCTATATTTACATCCATGTTTTTGTGCATCACTACTTTTGTGGGAAATGGTAACCAGGAATGCTGGTTTCAGTGGCACTGACAAAACAAATCGTGTAGAGATTTAACAACGCAATTTGATGTCATTACTTTTTAGCAATTGAGTGAAGCTAAATCCCCTTAAGCTAGTAGTTTTATGGGGGAAATTTCTCAATGTGTTTTTTTTTTTGTCTTGTTAAACCTTTTGGGAAAAAAACCCCACAAATGCAATGACCTTGAACTCTCACAGATTTATCATGTTAAATCGTAAGCAGATTTGGTTTGTACTGCTGCGTAGAGCCATTCAGCTGCACGGCAGAGTTTATATTGTCCATGACTTGCATAAAGGAAACAATGAGATCTCTCGGTTTCTCACTCTCTATCCCAGACCAGACGCCGACTCCCACTCGTTTCCTGAAAAACTGTGAAGAGGTGGGCCTTTTCAATGAGCTGGCCAGCTCGTTCGAGCAGGAGTTCCCTAAAGGCCAGGAAGATGAGGACAAGAGGGCCAAGAACCCGGTGAGCTGCGGTTTGGGTGGAGGGATTCAGTCATACAGTCATACGTGCTCCAAACATGAGGAGCTCTGGCTGCCTGCTGCCAGAACTCAGATTTATGGACTGCAGAGTTGCCTATCGGTTCTCGTGTAACACTGTCTCGTCTAGCCCTCTCTCCGTCTATCACATTCTTCATCTCTCTTTCTTTTTTTCCATGTAGTTGCCGGCTCCTAATTCGGGAGCACTAGACATGAGTTTGCAGACGCCTTCAGACGTTAAGGTGAAGGAGGAGGACCCCGTGGAGGTGGATTCCTCTCCTCCTGACAGTCCTGACTCCTTCTCCAGCATGTCAGATAGCAGCAGAGAGCCCATAGGCAGACGACAGGTACAGGCTTTATGCAAACCAAACTGTGCTAGAGCAGATACAGTAAAGCCCAAAAGAGTGACTAGGTCACTAATCAGGTAAATTTGTGACATTGGTCATGTGAATCTTTGTACAGATAAATCAGATGATCTTGCATTGAAGCACATGCCAACTTTGTGGAGTTTATGCAGATCAACACTGCTTTCAATAAAGCAAAAGGAGTTATTTTTTAATTGAAACATTCACTTCTAACATTTTACTTTTCACTTCTATGTTAAAATATTATTTGTAATAATACAATAATTTTAATAATAAAATGTTTTAAATTTAATGTATTATTTTTAATTATAAATCATTTATATAATTATCCAAATAATGTATTTCATTTATTAAAAGTACAATACATTTAAAATAAAATTAAAACTAGCTAGCACATATTTTCAATTCAAGTGGCCACCGAACTGTGAGACCATAATTATACATTTGACTAAACTATGTATTTGGCATTGAATGAACTAGTTGTGTTGCATCACTAAACAAACAATCATGACTGGGTGACATCCATTTTGGAAGTAAACAGTGTTGCTTTTGAATTAAATGCTATGAGATGTTTGTGTTTAGCTGGCTGATTGTCTACCTTACAGGATTCTCCTCCAAAGCCTGCCTTCAGTTCGGCTCCCACCCCTGCCATAGTGCGTCCTGGCTCTCTCCCCCTGCACCTGGGTTATGACGCCCTACAGCCCACCATGCCCTCCCCTACCTCTGTCATCACACATACCCCACCATCCAACCGCACACTGGGGTAAGAGTACAGCCACAGCGTATCAATGAGAAGTCGTTGCTTTGGGCCATCAGCTTTATTCTCTATGACTCATTTCTATATGACTCACTGTTCTGCTTTAAGTTGGTGTGGTAGTAATTCTTAGGAAAATGTGGGCAGCTGGCTTATTTATGATGCCATACTTGACGTCCCAAGAATGCTTGGTCGGATAGTCGACAGGAAGAGAGCAAAACTTGCCTAGGGAACATTACCAAAATCTATCTGGATTTAGCAGAAACCAAAAGTCCAAAACTCATCCGAATGATTATAAACCAGCAATTTTTGGACATAAGAGCAATGTTCCCACAACAAATGTTTGCAACAAATCAGCTGTCTCAGTGTATACGCATCCCTGACCAAAGTTCAGTTTTCACTGCAGAGGCAAATGCTCTATTATTAGCATTGAATGAGAGAAAAAAGAGAGCGGAACAGTTTGTTCATTGATTTGGTTTTGCTGTTGTGCAATCTGGAAATTTCTCTACTTCTCTTTCAGGTCTCCCACAGTGCCGTACCCAATGATGATGTTTCCCAATGGTCAAACTGTTCCCGTGCTTCCAGGTCCTATGCAGATGCCCTCTGTAATATCTGTAAGTTTGAAGTGTATTTATTAGTACGGAATCCCCTGATTTACTATAATTCATGTGAACTTTAACTGTAATCAGAAAAAGTATAAGGCAGGGGTGTCTAAACTTGGTCCTGGAGGGTCACTGTCCTGCAGAGTTTAGCTCCAACTTGCCTCAACAAACCTACCTGGATGTTTCTGGTATGCCAATAAGACCTTGATTAGCTGGTTCAGGTGTGCTGAACTCTGCAGGACAGTGGTCCTCCAGAAGCAGGATTGGACACTCCTGGTATAAGTAGATGGACAACTCGAAGGAAAAGAATTGGAGAGACTGTAAAGGCCCGTTCGGTAACTATAATATTAACTATATTTGCATCCACACCAATGCATGATATCATTCTTTTTATTCTATGCATGTGCTGCAGTTTTGTCGTCTGCCACTTTAAATGCTCAAGCTCTTTTAAAACAGGATGGATTCTGATTGGCTGTCAGTTTTTATCTTTCATCAGGTGGGAAAAAAATCGTTCCGAAAGTGATTCCAATGACATTGTCTCTATGGCATTATTGTTAAAGTTAACAATACACGGTTTGGATTAGTGTGGCCAGTCTTTTACATCGAGAATTGAGATTTGTTTTTCTTTATCATTCTAGTTATCGTCATTGGTGTGAACGGGCCTTAACACTCGACTTTTTGTTTACTGTAAAACAGTTTTTTAAACTAGGGTCTACAAAATAGTGCTGTGGAAAATTCAGTGTTGTTATTGTTAATTGAAACTAAGGCTGTTTCTCAATTCCAAGAACGGACTTGCGTTCTCGTGGAGGCCGGTCTTGCCAGGCTACTTTGAAAGAACAAACTCGGAAGGACGCGAGGACACAGAACGCATCCTTGTGAGAATTGAGATGTGCTGTGATCTTGTTGCTCAACTGACCGTCCCAGCATATTATAAGTAGCAGCCAATGCACTATAAATACAACATAACATCACAAACAAATCTCATATGTTATTATAGTCATTTTATTTTCATATAATTTTATATCGTTTTTATTTTACCGCATGTTTGTGAAAACGAGCATATTATGTTTAATGTTATTTATGCTTTGTCAGTGTTAGGATATTTGTTTAATATGCAAGTTCAAATACTTTCTCCAGATCTTTATCACTTTCTTAAAATGAAGCAAAACAAAATGATAAATGTTTACTTTCACGAGACGTCTTGTATTTGCGAGCTTGAAGCGAGAGTCTCTCAAGGCTTCTTTATGTCGTCGATTCTCTCAAGTCTGCTTTCGATGCACCCTCGCTATCAAAAACACATCCGGGTACTTTAATGCGTCTTCTGTACTTGCGTTCTGGAGTTAAACTTTGACGGTTGATGATGGCGTAGTATAAGAACACAAGGATGCAAGATCGCATAAGAACGCATATTGAGAAACGGCCTAAAACTATTAAAACAAGTTTTTTGTTGAAATAAAATATAAATGAAATATAAATATTAAAAAAAACTTGTACTTAAAAACGTGAACAAAAATTTATAAAATTAAATTAAATAAGTTTTAAGTTGACAAAAACTAATACAAATGACAAAGCATGTTACAAATTTACTAAAAACTACCCTAAAATTAAAACAAAATATAAAAAGCTAATTTAAAAATATTAATGCATACTCTAATAGTATATAAATAATACTAAACCAAACATTTCAGATTAACAGTAAGTGCATTTTATAAATAAATTATTGATCATTATTTTGAATTTTTTGAATTAATGTCAATATTTTCCAGGTAACATTTGAATAACTTATTTTGACTATAGTTCAATAACAATATTAATATCTGTTATTTAATTTTTAATCAAAAGGTTGTTTTCATAATATCATATTATTTTTCTCAATCTTAAAATATACTGTACCTGCCTTTTATATTTTAAGAAAGGGATCGTTTGCAAGAGAACCATATTTAGAGGTCCTTAAAACACTTTCTTGTTGCATATTTTCAGTTAAAGAAGCAAACTTGGTTTTGATTAGAAATATTTCAGTTCTTTGATCTCATTGAAGTACTAGAATAAAACAGAACAGGGTACAGGAACTGTACCTTTATACCCATTACCTATATATAAAATAGCAGCTCTTGTCCATTACCAAGATGGACACCAGCTGAATTGACTTGTCTTAAAGGGATACTCCACTTTTTTTTGGATATAGGCTCATTTTACAAGTCCTTCAGAGTTAAATAGTTGAGTTTTAACATTTTCGAATCCATTCAGCCAATTTTAGATCTCATTGACCTCCATAGTAGGAAAAAAGTATACTATGGAAGTTAATGAGACCAGAAACTGTCTGGTTACTAATATTCTTCTAAACTTTAGAAAATCGGCTGAATGGATTCAAAAACGGTAAAACTCGGCTGTTTAACTTTGGGGGAGTTGTAAAATGAGCCTATTTCCAAAAAAAGTGGAGTATCCCTTTAAAGGGACTTTGCTGTGATTCAATTTTAAAGGCCAAGTGTGTTTTTTATATCATGCAACCCCCTTGTTTCAGCACAGTGCCACTTGTAGCTCAAAAATTATTCACTTCTATTTCAATATGATGTTTCTGTGAGCTGTTATTTTTGATCTCTGGAGTAATTTATAATATGTCTCATAATATGTTTTGCGTTTGGCTCTGTGGTGTAGCTGGCGAGGCCCCTGTGTATGGTGCCTAA